>JAAAKM020000799.1:0-15715 GCA_010016025.2 Alatinidae sp. Z8VKAUB7J3 | reverse complement strand
GAAAACACCAATTCCGGCTTCGCAACATAGATCAAGCTAAGGTAGATCGATCTATGTAAGTCATTATACATAACGCCTGACACGTGCTGCCTTGTCTACGTAGATCGATCTAGGGGTAGACTGAGGGGTAGAACGTGTTATACATCTGGCCCCAGGCTCTTCTAGAACTAGAATCATCTAGAATTACAGAAGCGGATGTCCAAGTCACGTCAGACTAGTTGATAAGTAATGAATGTGTCTTTTACCCCTACAGATTGCCTTAGCAAATTGACGAAACTCATATTTTAAATGGATATAAAACTAAAGAATACCACTCACACATCCAGCCTAAAATGACGCCATTTTGGTATTGGAGTCAACTGATGCTTAAGGTTCAAAGACATAAGTCACAAAATAACCCCCAAGCCCGCACTAAAATGGTCTATATTACCCCACCATCCCCGAAAACAGTCACGTTTCCCGTATTGACATTTTATCTAGTCTACTGACATTTTCTCAAGTGGCTTGGAAAAATTATCTCAATATCAGGCTAAACAACCCCTAGAAAACCTGAATACTTGTGCTTTTATTGCTTTACCGGAAATCACGTACGTTTTTTGTGGCAAGTAGTTTACTTGTTGGTTTCCATGATGCAAGCTCTCCTTTTTCATCAAAGGAAATGCTCTTGCATCCCCCTCCTTTCAAGCACACAGGCAGAATGACTACAATGTCTCTTCTGAATTCTTCTAGGCAAAAACAAATGAGTGTCTTTCCTCGTTCGTGTAAAAGCAATTACTAACATTGCTACATTACTAACAATAGTAACTTGTGTTGTTTAATCTTCGACAATTTCCACTGTAAAGTAGCAAAATGTTTATTCAGCCATAATGAAAATAGTATGTTAATTTTCTTTTAAAGCAATATTTCACTCAATCGAAGATGATACTTCTTCAGCTGAAGTTTTTGTCTCCTATCTCCTTGTGCCTGCTGAAACAATAGGAAAGACGTATGAGGGGTATCCACCTGTTTTACACGTGTAAACAAACAACTCCTGTAAACTCCAGTGCAGGGAAAATTTCTTTAACATTACGTATTTCTAAACTGGAATTTACAGGAGTAGTTTACGGAGTTACAAGGGTAAGTTCAAGAAATGTTTATAACATTGGCCCCAGGTCCTAAAGGCTAGAGAGAAAGAAGGAGTTAACGATAAGACCCAGCTCATTGTTACATACCATCTTGCACTTGAGAAAGTCCGTAATACGATATCCTCCTACGTTAATCCTATTTCGACTGATCCTCTATTAGGTAAAGGTTTTTAATCAGACCCCAAAGAGATTACTGTAGGGCCAAAACACTAAAGAGGCATGTAGTACGAGCTAGAAGTCTACCGACTGAAAGTAAAACAAGGGGTTGCATCAAGAGTACGAGTAAAAGGTGCAAGGCTTGTCTCAATATTGTTGAAAGGTAATATTTTCAATGCAATCAACGTACCTAAATTAATTACAAGTTACAATGCAACTGTCGAGTTTGTCAAAAGGATTATGTTGGGAAACAACCACACCATGGCGCTATCGCTGGAACAATTAGAGGGACAACCAGCGTAGGGCCAGAAGGGGAGATGCATACTTTCACAGGGAACTCCACGAGCATTTCCTGACTTTAGGGCATACGTGATTGGAAGAGCATTCGGAGATTTCTCTAGTAAATACGACAAACTGATAAAAGGTACTGATAAAGCTAAAAGCGAAACCTAAACTAGAGAATTCTGCTTCTTGTTCCTTTAATTGTAAAATTAACTTTACACATCGACTTTCTAAAAAGCAGTCACAATACTGTGGTTTGTTGCTTGCCGATGTCTAAATATGCTCCCATCTACGCTTAAGTGAGCTCTTTCAAGATGTACTAAGCCGTTACCGAATATCAGTTACCCTTTCGTTATTGCCTGGATAGGGCATTTTAACAGCTGTTTGTCTTACCCAGGTAACTTAATGAGAGAAAAGCAGTGTTCCTGAGAAACTAACAAAACAAAAAAGCTTCTTTTCTCTGCGCAAACAATGCGGGAAAGTTAACTGTGCTTTCCTCTAATTACCTACCATATTTGTACTTCCTATTGTTACCAAATGGCTTATGAAGTTTATTGTTTCTTGTAATGAAAGAGTGAGACAGAGTTAAATGGCATAAAAGTGCTTTGTATCCATAAGAGACATAACTCATGCATGCCCTGATATATATACCGGTAGTCTCTCGAACTCAAGTTTATATTTGTAACATCATTTAGAAAAAGGATGAAAACTGTAAGGGGAGTCAATTAGACGAGTCGCATTGTTTACCTGGAGAGAGAAATTACCTTAGCCTGTCTATTATTTCATTGATGTTCTACAGCAAGCATGCAATTTGTAAGTAGTAGCCGTTGTTGTTGATGATGCAAACTACAAACGGAAAGCTCTTCAAACTTAACAGAAGTCTACATAGCAATGATGCAGGATTGCATAAAGTTCATAACATCTTTTGCCCAGAAGTTTTTTTAAAATTTTTCTCCACTGAACCGAATCTGATAAAGACAGTACGGAACTGTCTTGCACAATATAGCGAGGGAAAATTTACCAGGCTCATATGGAATACATTATTTGGCACAAAGAAGACCTTGAAAGGGATATTCATCTTGTACCCAAACTGAAAACTGATAATTTTTATTTAAATTCATTCTCAGTAATGAAGGTTAATTTGGCATTGCAATGCAAGTATTGCTGCAGCATTAAGATTAACCAAACCAGCTGCAGAGGGTACTGCAGAATTTTGTGAGAAATTCAACGAATTTTTTGTTATAAGAATGTTAGGTCCTTTAATGAGCATCAAGCCACAAATAATGAGTCACTTCGACCTTTCCAGAGTATGGATGATGCAGGACTTTATTGGCTTGAGCATTTTTTCGATTACACCTTAAAATGGAAGGAATCATCATCAAAGAGGTCTACACATTTTAGTCAATCTGATAGAGCCAAAGTGTTCCTATCTGAGCAGACCTTTTGAAGACTTCAAGTAAAAGTCAAATCCACCATTGAAGTAGTTAAATTCTTGCTTCACAAAGAATTCAAGTCAGTTCTTACAGAAAGACTCTGCCAAGATCTTCTTGAATCGTACTTTGGCTATCAGAGGTCACTTGGCCGTAGACCAGGCAATCAAAGTGCGTGCGAGTTTTGGGTATAATGACCATACAATTTCTATTCTTGGCCGAAACACACCACTAGTAGATGGCAATGTTACTGAGTATTTGGGAAAATAAGAAACACAATGGCATAATGTATCGGAGGTTCCACTAAAAGCAAGAAAAATGTAACGAATTACCTGTTTGTATAAACACTCTCATGATTGATGAAAAATTCACTGAACTTTATGATAGCCCTAAATTTAGTAGCATGTTTAAGAACATATGTTTTCTTATGTGGAATTTGTGAGTTTTTTGCTTGTATGCCAATACTCTTGCGTGCCAAATGATTATATATGAACAGATAATGTTTGTTCTAATTTTGCCAAAACAGCAAGAAAAAACGCTGAAGAGATAATATGCCATTTATTCGGCAATTTAAAGAACTAATCAAAGCTTTTTTATCTCCTGCTATATTAATGTTTCCGCTTGCCCATATCTTCCTCTGAACTCTATTTGATTTAAACATTATTTTCCACAGCTACAACATGTTGACCCCACTTGTTTATTTGGCGCCAAAGAATACCTGGTCTTCCGACATAATTATTGCTTCTTGTTTGTATATTCTGTTTGGTATTTTAAAAAGGTAAATTTAGGCATGACCCTTACTCCCCTCTCGGTATCATTAATACGTATATAATTCCTGCATGCACTACAGCTGAGTTATAAACATACCTAAATATATGCACTTTGATCCTAAAAGACCTTTTAATTGCTAAATTCTAAAATCAAATCTGATATTGTCAAGCTTCACATTAGATGTAGAGATGCAAACCAGAAACCATCACAAGAGATGTTTGGGAGGTCAGTGATGTCCATAGGGATTATTCTGCCACATATGACATGCTTACTTTATATTGCAACAGCAAATGGTATATACATGATGGTGAAATTGATAAGTGTCTTAAGATTAATACATACAAATACATATTACTTGTACCTGCGGTACATTGTGTGCTTAGCAAGTTATAGTCCATGTTTTTATTTAAATTTTAACGACATGAGTATTCTTAAGTTTGTTCATGTATAATGTCTAATATATATACATAAGCATAGGTTCAACCTTTTGACTGAGCCCTCTCAGGTGCTACCATACTGTATTTTGGTGGCCTATGACATACAAGTTTTGGCATGGACGATGTACAATTCTAAAAACGAAATGTTGAACAACCTTCTACGAGCAATTGTCTTCTCAACAGCTCTATATGGATGCGAAACATGGACAATGAACGCGAGCATAGAGAAAAAAATAGAAGCATTTGACATGCAATGTCAGAGGAGAGTTCTAATAATTTCGTCAAAGAAGAAATCAGAAGAATGTATTGGAATCTAGACAGCCTATTGGACATCATGAACATAAAGAAGCTGACGTGGTATGGGCATGTGATTAGAGACAAGGGGACGATGAAGAACGCCATCATGCAAGGGAAAGTAGAAAGAGAAAGAACCATGGGAAGACCTTAAAGAATGGATGGGAAAAGACATGATAACAACAGTGCGAATGAGGGAAGACAAGCTGAGGTAGAAGGAGGAAGTGCTAAAAAGGGTGCACCAACGGCCTACAAGCCTACGGTTGTGATGATGATGATGATGAACAGCTGGAAACAGTTGTTCTCAAGTGTAGAATCCTCGAGTTATGCAATCAATAACTATAAATCTCTTGTTGTTCAGATACTTGAATGTTGGCTGATAAAGACACTTCCTAGGTTTTTTATGGAGAACAATCAACACTTTGGCTTCAATTTCAAAAATTCGTACGCCGAGGGAGTAATGGTGGGGTTCGGATGGAATCAATATTTTCAAAATAGTTTGTGATTGTCGTAAAATGAAAACAAAACGATATCAATATTAAGCACATGTAAGCCTCAGAAATCAGTAAATGAATTCAAAACCATTATCAAATAAATCCGTGAAAATTTTCCTTTTCACATCATCAAAGCCAATTAGCCAAATTAATAAACAGGGGGGTTCTGATAAGCTTTAAGGAGTGGAAAATTCCCCAAAATTAATAAATGGGCCTCCTCCGGTTTATTAGAGATCAAAGAATAAACATAGAAGCCCCCAATATAATCAATTTTAGTTAGTTTCACCTTTACCCGTAGTGCCTTAAATTATGGTTTCAATCAGGTTTTTATATAAATATATATATTATTAAGTGTATACCCCCTAAATCTATTGCTGCTGGTCAGGCGCCGTGTCTGACCAGGTATTTTTAGGCCGCAGTTTTGGCGGCAGTTATTTAGTTTGGATTTGGAATTGCGATGTCAAGGTTTCTTCTGTTGCTCTTCTTGAAATTTGATACGACGACGAGTTGCGTTTTGAAGTTGCTAGAAGTTAGAAGAGATACTTGGGCTCTCTGTTGGTACGTAAGTGTACAAGTACGCATTTTAGTTATGTGGACATGATCTTTTAGTTATGTGGACATGATATTTGAATAGTTTGGTAGCGATAAGCATTACTTACTTTATTCAGTGTGTGATAATATGTATCATTATGGTGCAACTTTATGTTAGAATATTTAAGAAACATTAGCTAGGGTAATTATGTTAGATCTTTGGCTAGGTAATTACGCTAGAATATTAAAGGAACTATGGCTATGCAATCATGTTAAGTTGTTTATGGAACTAAGAATTTAAAAGAATGTGTTTAGCTAGAAGAGTAGGATTTGCTTTGTAACTGAATATTGTATATATTTATTGCTTAGTTGAATCCATCATTAAGAAAGAATAGAATTTATGGAGCCTATAATTGAGTCTTGAAGGATACCAACGAGCCTTCGGTATTTCTTATATTTAGTGACACGGGTGCGTGCATATTTCATTTATTCAACAACAAAGTAATACGTAGGGAGAAATTATGAGTACAAAAGAGAACAGTACAGACAATAATACAGAAAGGGTAAACAGATAGAACTGAAAGAGGCTCAGTAGATGCAGAAATTGCAGTAGAAGACCTTAGGTTATTTGCTAGAAATTCCCGAGACCATGAAATTGATCGTCCATTTCAGGATGAGAATGTAGATGAATATTTGGAAAAGCGTCAGAGAAAATTGACAGAAAAGGGAGCCATGTATAAAAGAGAAATGAGGCGGAAAAGCAGAAACCGTGTTGCCAAGCAAATTACAAAGGTTGCGACAAGAAATATATGCGCGTTTAGAATGTAATGAGAATCTGGCTCAAGTGAGATCCACTTACACAAAATGGATGAGCAAATATGAGGAGTTCTTAGAAGATTATGATGAATTTCAAAAACTTTTGACCAGTGAAGAACAAGAGGATGATTATCGGGGTTACGATCTGGATATTTATTCCAATTCTAAAATCCAAACTAAATAACTGCCGCCAAAACTAGCTCGGCCTATAAATAACTGGTCAGACACGATGCCTGACCAGCAGCAATAGATTTAGGGGAGTATACACCTAACAGCATGCATAACCTTTTGCAAATCTTGAATAAATGAAGGAGTATATGTGAAGACAATATGATGTTACGAAGATATATTGGTCTTTCGCTGCCTATAGTAACTCAATATTTCTTTAATTGTAAAACAGTAAAATTTATGTAAGCACAAGACTGCAAAGGTGACACTTAGGAAATGAAAAAGGTAACAATTTCCCCCATCCCACCCCAAATACATGCAAAATAACTCCGCAAACTTTTACAAGGTGCACTACGCATTTGTAACTTGTGCTTTTTAACCATATCTTCTGTGTGAAAGAAGCAGCTCATTTTAACGTACAAAGATATAATATGTGAGAGGCAGGTAAAGGCAATATCTTTGCTGATAACAAAAGTAACTAGTTTATCCTATTTCCCATTAACAAAAGGCATAACTAACACCTCCGGAAGTATACCATCCCTTGGAATGGAATGGAATGCATGGGGTTTGCAGAACTGTTTCTTTAACCTGTTTCGTACTACTGTTACAATTTCAAGCATTGTTGCCTTAGAATAAGAGAGTTCTTCTATCACCTCCTCTATCTTTCTTGGCAATAAGTTAAGAATGTGGTCCTGGGATTCCTTTTGTATCTTAGCTGTCAAGAAGTTTTAAATGAGTATCTCGAGGAGATGGTTCCTTACTTTTAACTTTTTCTTGCACTTAATATATAGTGAGCGCTAAACATAACACGTTAGGTAGCAAAAGCGTGGGTATTCTTGTCTGCCAATGAAGACACCATTATATTCTTTTTCTGTGTTCACAAGAATTTTACCCTGGTTAGTATGTGCTCCTATTTTGTCTGCAAAGCGCAAAATAAATATTCTGCTGAGTTCATCACGGTAAGAGCACATTAACACTTCCTTAGCTTTGAACGCGAATTCCGTATTATAAGATGTATAAAAATGTTCCATATCTCATACTTCCATGCATTTTCAAAAACGTATCTAACTCCGTGACTACAGGTGCCTTTTGAATATTTGTGTAAATTCCACTTGATAAATTTTGCTGCTGTGCAGCTGGCGAGACATTTTTTCCATGAGATTGTTAAAAGTTTCTATGTCCAATGTACATTCCTCTGCTCTATTTTGTGCACTGGTTGGGACTTCATTTATGTGTTTGTTTCTTCTGTGACGATTAAGGCCTCCTTTATGTTCATACGTCTTTTTGCATGTAGCACATGTCCATGTATTGCCATCTTTACCTAGGGGAGAAAAGTACATGATGCTATCCGTCATGTAAAATTAAAGTGGGTAATCAATAGCTGCGTTCACACCAAACCTTAAAACTGTTTCGACAACTGTCATAGATTTTAAAACGGTTCACACCGGCAAGTTTTTGCACAACCGTTTCAAAAACGTTTTCAAACCCTTGTAGTTAAAATCGGTTGTGGAGGTGGTCTCAAAACCGTTTTAACTCAACCTGACGTGACCTAAAATTTTCGACGACTAGTATTGCGAAAGAATGCTTTTAAATACCAAGTTTTTCGTTGTAGCAAGCCTTTTCGCTTTTTCTTTGCTCCACGCTGCCACCTAAGCTTACGTACTGTTGTGCTCCAATAAAATGAGTTCAAATGAGCGAGGATCGACTCGGACAAATTCCGAAGTCTTTACTCTTTTAGAAATCTGGGGGAAGAAGACATTGAGGCACGTTTGACTGGGGCCAAACGTAACAGTCACTTCTACAATGCAATTTCAAGGGAGTTATTTCGAGGATTTGATAGGAGTGTCCACCAATGCCACTCGATAATAAAGTCGCTGAAAGGGAGAAAAAGATAATATGTCACGTTCGGGTGCCGCAAGGGCGATCACATTTAAATATTTCGAGGTGATGGATCGCTTGTTGGGAGAAAGATCCTCATCAAGAACCCAATACACTTTAGATATTGAGTTCAATGAAGAATTGCCTAAGGATGATCTGCTGGGAAAAAACCCCTTAGCAACCGAGGAAACGGACGTCGGAGACGTCTCTACAATTGTGGAGGATGCGGATGAGGAAACAGACAGAATCTGTAAGCGCTGAAAAATTTTTTACCATGATCTCAAATATTTAATCCACTCTATCATTATGCATTAGAGCCTAGGAAGAGATCTTGATTTTTTTAAAAAATTTCCAACCAGAGCTTATTAATGCCTTACCATCCTCCCACCCCCACTTTTAAATTTTGAGAAGCCTGCTTTGACGATATAAAAGTATACATTTTAACGGATTAAATGATGTAAAGATTTCTGAGGCTAAAATGTGCCTTGTATCGTTATCCTTTCTGTTTTATTTTATTGTACAACTATCAGAAATTATTTTCCAAATTCCTATTCAACCACACCGTTACATCCTAGCTCACGGATCATGTATAATTTTGAAACTGCGGAAAGAATACCTAGATATTACCATCATTTTCTGGAGATTATTGCATTTCTTTGTGCTACATAGTATAAGCAATCCAAAACATTTGCACTAATGTTGCACTAAACATCAATTGCCACTAATGCTTTTGAGAT
The DNA here is from genome assembly GCA_010016025.2 of Alatinidae sp. Z8VKAUB7J3. NCBI lineage: Eukaryota > Metazoa > Cnidaria > Cubozoa > Carybdeida > Alatinidae > Alatinidae sp. Z8VKAUB7J3. The sequence goes on along the minus strand of JAAAKM020000799.1, from coordinate 6,597 downwards.
AGAGGTTTTTAGCAAATCGGAGAACTGCGATGCACTTCAGGATAAAGTGTGTTTTTGGAGCCAAGTTTCTAATGCGACTCATTAACAAAGATCAGCGCATAATGTAAAAATGTACCTTGACACATTCTTGTGTGGCCTTTTACATATATAGACAAATGTCTGATAGATATGTGCATTAGAGTCTTTGCTTAAAGCATTTAAAGTTGTTATGAGTTCCTAGGAATGCCAGACACTCATCAGGCCTTATGGCATTGTCTTGTGTATGTTGATCAAAGAGCCCTAGAGGAAATAGTGAGATAAACTTCCTGGGGGTATTGCAGCTATTGTAAGCAATCCAAATAAAACATAGTTATAGATTGGATAATGTATTACGTATTACTTTGTTGCCAGGATTCTTGACATTTCGTTATTTAATAACTGTGACATTTGATGTTGAAAGTACATCCCCACAGCAATGTAGATCAAGGTACAGTTTTCATCAGGATAGTATTATCCAACCTTCCCACACTCTTTGTGTATTTTATGCGTTAAAATACTTTTAGTACTTTTAGTTAATACTTGCCAAGTAGTCTTTTGATATCCACCAACCCTACTTACATTATAAGAATTTGCTTTTTCTTCATCATCTCCCTCTTATGTTACATCTTTATTACAAGATATCAGTTCAACATCCCCCTCCCCACTCACACACCCCCTCTCCATTGGAAATAGTATTGAATACATCCTGATAATTACCAGTATTGGTAACCAGTGTGTACATAGTGGTAAACGAGGTACAATACACTTCTGGATATAGTTGTAAATATATATATACATATATACAAAGGAAAACGTCAGCAAGTATGACAGCGTTTGTCTCACCCGTTTTCTCTCCTTCAAGGGAGTTCTTCAGGAATGAATAAAACATCCCAAGCAGCTACTTGAACAAGGGGTGATTCGACCGAGCGGAAGAAAATACGCATCACCAATCGTCTTGGTTCGAAAAAAAGTCGGGGGCACTCAGGATGTGTGTCAACTACAGTAAACTTAATAAGAAGAGCACCCCAGATGCCTTCCCACTGCCAAGAATTGAGGAGTCCTTGGATTCGATGAAGGGAGCCAAATATTTCTCAACAATAGATTTTGCTTCAGCGTACAACCAGGTTGATGTAGCTGAGAAAGACAGGCATAAGACAGCCTTCACAACACCATTTGGCTTATACCAATACATCCGCGTGCCCTTTCGACGTTCAATGCCTAATGACTGACATCTTTTGTGAAGACCAGCTTCAAAATTTGACTGTGTACCTGGATGACATTATTGTCTATAGCAGCTCTACAGAAGAACATCTGGAAAATTTGAGGAAGTTTATGACGTGTCACTTAGTCGTAGGGGCTTGGGCCGAGCCAACTCAAAGGCAATTGTTAAACGCCTACGCATTAGTTTTAAGAGTTTGAGTAATACCTTCAACATGTGATTTTGGAGATTCGTGGATGTAAGTCGGAGTAAGTTTTGCATCTCTACTCGGTTAGTAAAAGTAATAAATCGTTATGTTGGAAAAATTACGTCTCATTGCGTCTAACTAGTATATACTTTAGTCGCGGTATAATATTGGGAGGTTCCAAAATCAAGCTGGAAAGATGCCAAGACTACACCAGATATCAAAGTTTAAAGGGTCAGGAGATCAGAATTTTCGGACATGGGTGCAGGAATTAGGGGCACAAGTAAAAGCTCTGAATATAGCGGAGGCCAAGTGGAAGGACATGTTGCTGTGTTCAACCCAGCAGTAGGCGTTCACGGTTCTTGGAAAAGCACTACGAGAACAGCCAACATTATCGTACACTGAATGTGAGAAACTCTTAGAACGGAAGTATCGTGTGGAGGAGTTCATACGTTCCCTTGAGGGAAAACTAAGGCAACTTCAGTTCCGGAAAGGATGAATGCACATGATTTTGCCGCCGAACTGCGTTGTACAATTATACCGTATTCAGGATGGGACTGCCATAGATTCGATTGCTGTCCACCATGTTTTGTCCCCACCTAGTGTCAGGGATCAAGCACGTGTCCTCCAGCTGTCCGGGAATTGCAAGTTGGAACATATCCTGGAATTGTACAGCTCGCGGAATGATATAGCTATACTAAACCCCCAATTTTCCAGCATTCGTTGCATCAGCTGTACCGCAGCCCTCAGAAGCATCTTGTCGGTTAGATGGACCGGAAAGACTCGTTAAAAGTCTGGCAGCACAGTTGGAAAAGGTAACGACTACAACAGTTTTAAATTGCACAAACTGTAACAAGAGGGGCCATAAGGCACACCAGTGTTTTCGTTTGAAAACAGGTTTTAAATGTAAGGCTATGGGACAAAATTTTGCAAGAACACGCCCCCAGCCGCATCGAATTTGGCCGAGTCAGTTATAGCAAACACAAATCGTAGTTCTGGTGACGATAATTTAGGTAAAGTTAATCCTATTTACATTTCGTTAGGACTTTGTACTAGTAATCGTAGATTTTTGTATGATCCTGGTTCGCAATATACCATGATCTCAAGGCATTTATACGATAGTTTGCCAAATGTTCCGACTCTAATGTCTATTAATCGGAGTGGAGTGGGCGTGTCCAGGGAATCGTTTAAACTTTAAAGTATGAGCATATACTTGCTTCGTCGGCTATTTTGCAGCCTATATTTGGGATGAGGACGGAGCTGCGTTTTAACCCTTTAAGGGCCGCAGTCGCAATTTTGCGACTTGAGAGTGCGGTTTGAATTTTGCACCATTGACTTTTGAATCGCCTCGTTTTGGGAAAGTAAACTAGTCACTTTTGTAGCTTACGCTGTCAGCGACATTTTGATGCGAAATTTGATGTATGTGTCCATATCAAATTCTTGAGATATTATCGTTTAAATTTCACTAATTTTGCTGCAAAATCACAGGGAAGTTATTTAACATTGAGGAGGCTTTGAGTTATGTTACTGGTGATAAAGACTCAGCATCTGAGCCTGAGTTTTCTAAAAATGATTCATCCAGCCAGGATTCGGATGATTCAACACAAATTGAGGAGAGTAAAGCTACTCTTATAGATACATCAAGTTTCTATTTGTGATCTTCTGATTTACAACAGAAGAAAAGTCAAGTTGAGGTTGCAAATCATGAATTGGATTTGAATTCGAAAGAATGTTGCAATCGTACTGATAGTGTATTATCAGCTTATCCTGGAAGCAGTATGACTCCAAAGTCACGGAGAAGGAAAGTTGTCTGTTATCCTGTCAGTAGTGGTTTTTCTAACTTGAGCAAAATTGGTAATAGAGGCCTCGCAGATATGTCTAGTTGAAATCCAATTGATTTCTTGGAGCTTTTTCTTGACAGTAGCTTTTTCGATTTGCTTGTTGAGGAAACAGATCGATAGGCTGAACAATGCATTGATGATAGTCAAGGCTAGACACCATCATTTCAAATTTGAAAGCCCGTAAATAGACAGGAAATGAAAGCTTTCTTAGCATTACGGTCTTATTATGGGCTTAGTTGAGACGACAGAGTTGAAGGACTACAGGAGTACATTTTGGCTTACAGAGACCCCAGCTCTTTCACGTGTCATGCCCAGAGGTAGATTTAGATCAATTCTGACCTTCTTGCATTTTGCCAATAACGAATAAACAGTTTAAAAAAATCAATATGGGCATGATAAACTTTTCAAAATACGGCCACTCATAAATTTGATTATCCCTAAGTTCTCTAAACTGTACAATCCTAGAAGAGAATTGTCATTAGATGAGATGACCATAGCATTCAAGGGGAGATGTACTTTCAAACAATACAATCCCAAAAAACCTGATAAATGGGGCTTCAAGGCCTTTGTATTGTCTGAGTCAAAAAGTGGGTATGTGTTGGACTGGTCACTTTACAGTGGAAAAAAAGAAATCCCAGAAATGTCCTGTGATGTTAGTGCAACCCATGCTGTTGTACAGGAGTTTCTTAGGCAGTATATGGACAAGGGCCACGACTTGTATATGGACAGCTATTATACAAGTATTCAAAAGTGAGTCTTACCAAGTTCCAAGTTTGTAATTGCCCAGAGGTAGTTGCCGTAACGAGGAGAAATCAATCAGTGAAACCGATTGAGGAAAGCAGTCCCTACGTGCCTACAATTGATGACGGGTTATGGACTGAAAGGCAGATACAGATTAATCTAGAATCTAGAGAACCAATTAAACCTATTCTTAGACAAACTCAAAGACATACAGCTTGCCCACATCCAATTCCATTTCGATTCCCTCACTCAGTCTTAGAGTTAATATATATTAAGATTGTTTGTCGTGACGTACACATACTTGCTCCAGAAGTAGCAAGCTAAAGCAGGGGAGAGTACAGCAGGACTGGAATATCAAACAGAATATCAACTGAAGGAGACCGGAAGCATTTAAATTATGACAGAATTATATATAAAGACCTTGGATTGATGTAACAGATGCTGAAGTTTAGCTTTATGCGACTAAATTTAATTGCAAGCATGAAAAAACAATTTTAAAATTTTAAATATTTTACCAATGCGGTCTTTACTAAATGTTCCCACAGTAGTTGATAAAGTGTCAATGCCAAAAGTGGTGCTGTAAACGATTACAGAGACAGACTAGTAAAAACACAAACCACTGCAATACTGATTATTTCTTCATGGTTTATTAATTAAAGCACTACGCAAGCAAAGCAAATGTATCCATGTTTTTTAATATTATAAGAGGTTTGTTTCATGATGGCTATGACATGTTAAAAAGTGCTCTTGCATAATGCAGTGATATAGAAGTTGTAGTAATATTTTAGCAAGATTTTATGCAGGAGGGAAGTAACTGTACTATGCATTTCCTTTATTAATAATGGCTCTTGTCTGATGTTGTGGAGTTTATGTTTGCTAAAAGAGATGACTTCTTCTTATTAAAGGCATCTTTAAATAATAAACTCCTCAGACTTATTCTTTTTTGCAAATTTTGTGGACACTCAGGAATCTTGTGATCACTCGTTTAAGTAATTAGTTGGGTTTTTCCAGAGGAGTTTGTGACGGAAATGTGTGGACTTATTTTTTGTTATTGTTACTGTTTTAAAGGATTTCTCTTAATATTCGTATTCTTGAAATTCCCCTGGGCAAACTAATCTTGATCGTTTAGCTGAAATTGGTAATTTTGGTAATATACATTGCTTGATGACGTGTCCAGAAAGGGGAGTGAAAGTCATCATAATTCTAATACAGCACTCATCTGTACTAAATTTTAGGGGGTGAGTGTGAATGGATAAAAAACTTATATTTTATAAGGCTTTTGTTTTAAAAGCAAACATTTCAAATTGTTACAGTAGATGATCAAAAACAGGGCATAATTTAATTTAATGGTATTTCTGTGAAACATTGAGTTCCAGGAACTCTTCTAAAATTTTGCGCTTAACTGATATTTTGATATTAGCTTTTCTGTTTTATGCTGCTGATTAATAAACATTGGCTGTAGACTCCCATTAATATTTTATGTTGGGTCATATATGCTGCATTTTGGTTGCTTTCAAACCCCCACCCCCCCTAAAAATGTCAAAAAATGAGTTAGAGGTAATTACTGTACATAGTTGTCAAGAAGAGCTTGGAGGTAGCAGCAGACAACACTTAACCACTTCCCTCTAAACTTTATTCTTTTATATATTTCGCAAGGTGTAATAAACAGCGACAAGGTAGCTGTTTCATTTTCAAGCTAAGACGGTTAGTTGTCCATACCGATCCACATCAACGTTAACTATAAATTGCTTAAATAGGATAAAGTTGTCATATTTGTCGCATCACGATGCATCCATGCATGACAAGTAAATTGAGAGACGCTATGTTTACAATCGGATATGGGAATTTCACCATTAAGATGCTCGTATGTATGTATCACGTTCAATTAAACAGATGTATGTTTTAACTGATAGTATTTTATGCTTAAATTTAGGAGACACCATTTTGCATATTTCATAAGGTTTAAATCACAATATGACAGTGTAGTATGACAGCCCCCCAATACTGGGGAAGAGAAAATCCCCTTAATACATTTCCAACCGCTGAGCATAAATACAGGGAAACATCGTCACCATGTTGTTTGAGCACTGCGCTCATATGATGACAATTATAGGATCGTACTCGAAGTTTTGTGTTCTTACCATAAATACTAATAAACAGGATGTGATCATCTTGCAAGTATATGTGATGTGGCATAATCTAAATTTAAGGCAATCACTGAAATCTTCCGCCAAAGTCTATCATGCAAGAGAATGGCAGTTAAGACTTGACTCAAAAAAGAGGAATCACCTGTTAATGATTTTCCGCCAGTTTTGTCTTTCTTCATCAGGCTGTGCAAAACAGTAATGAAAATCCCACCACATATTCTATTTCCAGCACCTTCAAATTTATTTACAAGTAAAAAGGTTCACCCCTCCCCTTTATCTTTACCCCTCTCTATTTCATCCAATTTTGATAATTCTGCTACCCCTTCATGTTATTCAATTACCTACAATTAACCCCATAAGAGTACCCTATAATCTCGCATTAAGGCGCCGGCGCCAATATCCGGATATTTAAAATTTCTGCATTTTCAAGTTTAGAAAATAGGGCCG
>JAAAKM020000798.1:0-13092 GCA_010016025.2 Alatinidae sp. Z8VKAUB7J3 | reverse complement strand
ACAATACCTGATAGGTAAGGTGATATTACAAATAGGAAACCCTAGAGTCGTCTGTCTGGTATTAATCAATTTTTCTTCCAGCCAGCGTCCACAAATACGATCCTGATGAATTAGGATTGTTAAGTGACTGTTAAAAACGTAGTTTAAAGTATGCTCGCTCCATAATACCAACTATAAGCGCTAATAAATATACGTCATTAAACAACACGTAAAGAGAATATGACGCCATCAAACAGATTATGTAAGAAATCGACTGTGACAAGTCTAAATGGGTCAATGTGTAGATTTGAAAATGGCAAATTTCCTGTTAGGTCAAGAAAGTGGTGAAACGAAACGTTTTTTAGTGTGAGAGTGACAGCAGACATAAAAAGGAGCATTGGAAAAGGAAAGAATGGCTTCTCCGAGATCTAAAGATGGTTCAAAGAACTTTATCAGTGCAGCGCCACTTCTTAAAAAAGAAAAAATCATATTACCTTCCATGCATATCAAACAGTTTGCAAAATCGTGTGCAAAATGTTTTGAGTATGTAACTTAATTCCTTACTTAGCACCGAGCAACTCAAAGCGTGAGTGTTTGATGGTCCTGATATTGGGAAATTAACGATGATGAATTTGTTAATTTAATGAATGATTTGGAGTTCCATGCTTGGACACCCTCTATAGACATTGTAGAAAACATCTTAGGCAATCGAAGGACCAAAAACTACGAGGAGGTAGTGGGAAAGTTGTTGAAAGTCTACAGGACATAGGCGTTGATATGAGTACTAAGGTTTATTATTTACATAACCATTTGGATAAATTTCCAAATAATTATGGCGATGTGAATGATGCGCATGGAAAACGATTTCATAAGGATATCAAAATAATGGAAGAGCGCTACTAGGGCAGGTTGGACAAACGAATAATGTCTGGATACTGTTGGGGTATCAAAACGAAATTTAATAGCATTGAACATAAAAGACAATCAAGAAAGAGAAGGTTTTCAACATAGTTCTTATGTTCACGAATGTTTTATTTTACTGTTTCTTTCTTTAACGATTTGATAAAAATTCTGGTTGGTTTTGGAACATTCAACCGAGTTATTTAAAGATTTCAGGTCTGATTATTGCGAAAGTAGTATTTCTAGATGAGCAGAACAATTTTTGTTGATTTAAATACAAATTGAGAGGTCCTTAATGTTTCCCTTTTATAAATATTGCCCTTGGTCATTACTATATCCACAGAAAATCTGTAAAAACTATGCATTTTCCCCAAAAAATTTGGCATTTCTGTGCCGCATAAACGGTAGCTAATCAAGAGAACTAAGTTTATTTTCAGACTCAGCGCCCCAAAATTAGTTAAAATAGATGTTAGGAGTCTCGACACCATTAAAAAAAAAATTTTTGCTGACCAGTGTAATCAATTGGCCCACTTGCAGACCAGATATTTTGCATAATTTGGCCTTTCCAGTATTTGTTTATCATATATATCAACTGGTTTTTACATTGATTCCTATGTTCACATTCACGAATTTGAGTCCGATCAAGATCAATGTGGTACAGATGAGATGGAATTATTTATAAATCTCAATAGGGAACCAGAGCTGGAATTGAGAGACACGAAAGATGTAAGGAGAAGAGGAAAATAGGAAAGTTCTTTAATTGGCATATTTGAGTTTATAATATAAAACAAATTTGATATGCAATGATCATCGTTGTTGGCACTTCGTTCGTAAGTAACCATCTTGAAATAAAACAGGCACTAAAGTAACAGTGGGACTGAGTTTAGAGCACCAATGAAAATTATATAGCCTCGAAAGGCATAAATGCATCCTTCATTACATGATTCAGTATGTACAATTCCCCTTAGTTGACTTGAAAACAAAAACCCACCACTTCATCCTTACTGATCGTATGACCAGTGACACAGTGACGGTCTGAGGAAGAAACTGCAGCGTAATTGTTATACTTCCATGGACATCTACCGGAATCAGGAGAGCCTTCAATGCTTTCCCTTTGTATCAAATTTATGAGTCAACATGAAAACATATTCTTTTTCAGCTGCTCGTTGTTATCCTCGGTTGTCCCACACCGTGCTCTGTCTTGATAACTTGTGATGACTATATTAATTGAGAGCTGATTGTTATCTGTTTATATCTTTTAATCCTTTGGTCCACAGGTTTCTAAGATTTTAATGTTCCTCGCCCCTAAACTAATTCTAGTCATCGTCTCTCTTAAGCGGAAGGTAACAATTTATTTCTGAAAACAATATTGCAACAAATAAAATGATGAATATGCAACGTAAATAAACTTTTATCAATTTATTAATTTTTTTTATAATATGAGTATTGGTATCTAATTTTCATTAGCACACTGTAATTTAAGAGCTAGTTTTTATTTTTCCGTGCTTTAACAGTCTTTTCAATTTTGGCATATTGTTGTGAACAGCTATCCGTATGCTTGCTTGTGTCCCCCAGCGATTTAGCAATTTTTCTTGATTGACAACAGAGCTTTCTCGCACCCTAAGGCGGTGTTAGTACCTCTGCTTATAAATCTTGCTCTAGGCTTAACCCGTTTATCAGATATGACATATATGGTATTATTTCGCTTCCATCAACAACTAAAGCTTTCGTTATTGGAGGCTATTCTTTATAAGTATTCCTTAATGTTAATTACGTATTTGAACCTTACGTCAAATCAGCACACAGGCTTTGCTCCTCCATATCCTTTTTTTCTCCCAATAAAAAATCTCGTTTGTACTTTCTCGTTTTCATTTTTACTTTTCTCCTCCTTTTTAACTTGAGTTTGAAGTTTCTTCACAATATCAAGCCACTGACTTACAGGGATTTAAAATAACGTTATAACTCCTTGTTAGAATTTCTAGTAAAAGGTTAACCTTTCTCCTATGATTTTGCGGTGTTAATCACATGAAACCTATCCTAGGTGGACTTTTCTCAGCTTGCAAAGGCGTGGGAGGGGCGCTTCTGTGTTAGAAAAACTTGATCATTATCAAAAACATAAGAAATTTTTGAAAGTATCTTGGGACTTTTAGCAACTTGATGGGTAAATAGGACTTCCCCATTTTCTTGTAACAGCCGCCATGTCTACTGCTGAACGTAGGCCTTCCTTTTCCCATGTCAACCAATTCCGTTCTGCCCATTCGGTACCAATTCGCCGAAATTGCTGTCTTTTAGGTGTCATCTGGACAGCACGTGTCCTGTGTTCCTCTATTTCGTTTATAACCAAGTGGAGTTCACCTGGTCGTTTGAATAGTTCACCCGCTGTCATTTCTTCAAGCGAGATGTCTAGCCAAATTGCACTTCATTTTCTTGATAGTTGTAAACATATCTTGGTCTGTTTGGTCCGCTCGCAAATCCAGAATACGGTCGTTTTAGTCCTTCAGGTTGATGCACAGCAAATACGTTCGTGTGTTTGTTACGCAGTCCTCAGTTTCAATTTGAGATGTTTCGTCAGATTCCAAGTTTTTGCAACACAATTTAAAGTTGGGAGAATGAATTGGTCATATGCGCTTTTCTTCAGGCTCATGGGCATGTTGGATCTAAAATTTCATTAAGTTAAAGAAAACTAGAGAAATAGAAAATATGTCATCACCGGGGATCGAACCCTTGACCAACGCTTTCGCGGCGTCCGCTCTACTAACTGAGCTAGGTGATCTCAATTGTGAACATACTCTATTTCTCAGTCGCAATATTAGCTCCCAATCATCCACCGATGGACATCGATATCCAGCTCAACGCAATTGGAGACCAGCCTCTTTGCGCCTCGTGACTTGACCAAGGAAATAGTCTGTTTCATCCAAATTTTGATGGGATTATCATTAAATGCAACGTAAAGTAAGTCATTCGTCTTCAAATTATTTTATTCATTTTTTTTCAATAGAGCTTCTTGTATAGAATTCGAAGGCTATTAACAAAGCCTTTTCTCTTTGACACCATAATCATTGATTCATTACGTGATTTACAAAGTTGTTCGAATCGCGCAATTACAAAAGAAATTCGAAATAAAACCGAATGCGGTGTAAACATAAATGAGAGTCAAAACAGAATTCCATCACATATTCCGGGTCATTTTAGAACGCCAATTAACAAAATATTAACAGCAAGACAAATTGGAATCCAAATATAAACTATATTAAAATTTTTCAGCATAAGAAAGTAACGCCATAAAAACCCACAAAAAGTTGTGGCTTAAGATTTTAGGCATAGTGTCATAGTATAAATTAATAGAAGATGAAAGAACAAGTTTTGTAACAATATGTTAAAATAGATTTTAGGAAGATATTGTCTGTTTCTTCATCATGAATTACCTTGCTGATTAATTTGTTCCGTATTTTCACTTATTAGAAAACCGCGGACAAAAGTGCCCTCCCTTCCAGAGATGAGCTAAATTTGTGCATATAATCTAAACAGTTGTATAGGACTGAGAATGGAATCGGTTGCAAATATTAAGTCATTGAAACCTGAAGCACCCAATGTCGCTAATAAAATGCGTTATATATTATTGACAAAACCGGAGGGATCTGAGAAGAGAATCACAACAGTTAGTGGGAATAACAGACTGCTAGTAAAGGACATCTAAACTACAACCTCTAGAAAACTTCGTGTATAGGCTACGTACACAAGCTAAAAGATTAAACGTGAGAAACTACTCATAATCACAACAGAAGACGATAATTTTAAAATAGCCAGGCATACTATTGTTGAACGTAAAGTATTTTCATCACTCTTTAAACTTGCTGCAATTTGAAGTACCAACTCATATATGAGGGTTAAAAATTCTCTACAAGTGTGACTTTAAATTGTATCCGGCTATATTTTAAGTTAATTTATTTTCAAATGTTTTGATAACGTGACGTCACTTTGACGTTATTGTTATTAGAACCAACACCCAAAGAGTTATACAAAATGTTCCTTTGATGACCGATGTATTTTATTTCACTAGAAAGAGAAACAAAACGTGTCTACAAAAACGTACGTTTCATGTAATAATCAAAATTTTTACAAACATTATGACTGTTCCAGTGATTGACATTCAGATTCAACAGTTCATATTACCCTCGCCTTTAGCGCCACCCCCCTCCCCCCATCTCCCATCTAATAAAGAAGGACCCTTTATCTCCTGAACAGCAGAATTGGTTAGTTTCATCCTTTCGGGCCATCCGTACTTATAACCATTAATTATATTTTAACAAAATATCCTTAGCAAAACAGCTTCCTAAAGTGTGGGTAAAATATCCCCAAACCAACAACAAAAATATGCTATTAGCTTCTGCCCTTCATTAATACGATTGAAGGTTGTTTGATAAACAAGAAGCTTGATGACTTTTCTTTCTCTTTCAATCCTTTTTCTTTTCATTTTTTTTATATCGTTTTCTCTCGCGAAAGGAAAATAATTTACTTTTTCTCAACGCAAGATTCGAGTGTTCTTTCATGTCTATGGTTGCAATAACTTGAATATCGGCTTTTGTCCGTATTAAGTTCGTAAAAGTCTTACGTATACCGTTAATGTATTTGCGGATAATGTAGGACAAGCTGTCGGGATTTTCTATGTATTGCTCGGTGTATTGCAAAGTCATTATGACGTATTAGTATGTTATTTATCAGAATCATGCTGGAATGTAGTTATTTTAAAAGAGGAACTTTTCGTGAGTATTCATAGTGTGTAGGAACGCTGGTATTGACGTAAAACCTCGCTCTGAGTGTGAGAGAAGGATATGGTTAAGCAGGGTGTGTAACGTTAATGTTGATTTAATGAATATGTAGAATTTTAATAATTACTTGTATAATTTGATTGGAAGGTAAATTCAGTTTTAAATAAGTGTACTTTGTATTTATATAAGACGTTTTTGATGAGAACAGATCAGATGTGAATATGACGGACAGTGAAGTAAGAGTTATCATAGGTGATAGATGGATGAATTGACATTGATGGAATTTTTGTCGTTTGGACGTTTTGGACTTTTGTATTATATATTCGTTGAATCAGCGCAGAATTGCGATTTAGTCGCAACGCAAGCTTTCTTAATAAGGATTACCTATTTCTTCAAAGATTTTTGAAAGGTTTTAATTTCCAAGACGATTTTGTTCTCACTAGGCGCATCTAGCTGCTTTTTGAGCAAATATTTATTGATAAATACACGAGATGATTTTATATTATTATTACATTACTTTTTGGCATAATCTGATAGTTGCTTAAAGTAGCTAATCTTTGGGTTTTAATGCAAGAGTTTCACTGCTTGATTTTCTGGGATTCACCCTACTAAAACTTGTATCAACAATGTCAAGTTTCCTAGATTCTTATGTATGTTTTCATTGGTTATTATAAAAACTTGCATTAAATTCTGAGTCAGTATCCTCTTGGACGTACACTCTAGTTTCTTACAAGTTTTTATAGCTCTTCAAAGCTCTTTTCGGTTTAAAGCTAAGACATAAAAATTCACTACGTTTATATTCTACCACAAAAATTTATTTTTTTCACAAATTATAGTTTATGACCAACCAGATCATTTAAGACTTTTGCCATTTTGTTACGCTTTCGGGATTGCTAACAGAATCTTCAGTATTGACAAAAGAAAAGCTAATTTTTGTTGTCTCACGGCGAATTAACAAAATGAATTACAAGTTTGCTACTGTGGCAGGATTGAAGATCACCAGGAACCATGAAGAAGTCGTCGTTATTCAGAAAATTAACTATAAATAATTGATAGGCACTATTATTTCCCTCGTTTCCTATTCACTCATGATGAATTGAAGAGACAGTCATTTTCTGGTGCTGATACGTTTCCCGTCTGCATTTCCCGTTCATCGGAGGCAACATTATTTGTGGTCTTGGTTTCATCCGCATTTAAAACAGGGGAAACAACAGAAATCGATCTTAAATTGAACTTGGTTGCCGTTATCCATGCAGTAATTAGGCGTTTCTAAATTGTTCAAAGTGCGACTTTTTGCGTAATATATAATTCAGTACCAACAAAGGAACTCACTAACACGGAAACTTTGTCCCAATATTTTTAGCTTCAGCTTTACATTTGTTTAATTTTTTTTCTTTCCGCAACTTATGTTCTATGTCTTAACTAGTGAGCTTTAGCAAATGATAATGAAAAATAGCGTTGATAAGCAAAAATTAGCAAGCATTTTCAATGGACAGTGATTATTGCCAATCGTTTTTTGCAAAGGTCAAAATGTTTTGGCAAAGAATTTATAGGAGGAGCGAGGGGTAAAAGCGTCGTCACAAATACTACTGATGACGCGTTGCCTGTTACTCTGGCAAAAACCTTCAGCATATAAACCTGAGTGATACCTCTTGACGATCTTTAAAACGATTTTATAGCAGCCACTAGTATGTTCCCGTTAGACATCAAGGACACTGGGTAATCCTTTTAAACGAACCAATCATTTTCCTAGTTAACGATTTTATTACATGAGCAACATTAACTGTCTCTAAAGCTGTAAACCTCGTTATTGAAATTTTACTGATTCTAGTGAACAAACTACTTACAGATGTAGGTTTTTCTAAAGCTTATGTTTTCAATAAATATATTGAATTTCACAGCCACTGAATGTAGATTTCCAGGAGGGCAAATAGGACTAAACATCTATCGATAAATATTGATCGGGTGATTTACAATTTCATAGATTTCTAAGTTTAGTAGAGTTCAAAATAGATTCTTGCGAAGTGGAGATTAAAATATGATTTCATAAATCAGTTAAATTCATAAAATATTAACATCCCGATGGTGGTTGCTTAATTACTGCAGGATTTACGGGATTTCAATAGTGACATCTTTTTTCAAAAAGGTAGTCATAAGCGCTTCACAGTTGACCATGTCATCAAATGAAAAAGATAGGGATTAAATGACTAGATAAGAAGTACAATCATTCCCTTAGCAATGGTCTCTAGGATCCGACGAATGATATACAAATTGGTTAAAGGGAGGATCGCAAGCCATCATTCAGTCACTATTTAACTACACCTGTATTTTTTTACTTTAAAAAAGAATACAAGGTCTAAAGAATGATATTGAAATATCTACTGAGCCAATATTGACAGTGGTGAGTTTAGGGAAGGAAGGCAACCCGGTTAGTCCCCAATGTCCTGTACCCTTCAAAGACTCTGCACCTACTACCGCGAAAGAAGTTTCCTGTATCATATTTCAGTCCCAAAGCAACTTGCATCCAAAAGCTATAAAAAAATTACAAAATCTGATAAAACCTCTTTTTACTTGGGCCCCACAAGTTAAATTTTTCAAAAACCTGCGCGCCATAAAACCGCTTCCACTTGAATATACCACATCGATAGGAAATGTTAGGTAAGCGCGCATAATCCGCGATCCCTGACCGTTATTTGATTTTGTTTTCACTTTGCAGTTGATTTGACTCCCTTCAAAATTGTTATTTTTGGACGTTAACAGAATATTTTAAAATATTTTTGCTGGTGACTATGTATGCCAGTCATAATTATTCAAGGTTGTTTATTAGAAGTTTTAATGTCGTTCTGTTCTGTGGGGCAATTTTTTTACTTTATCTTTAAAAATCACTACATGGACTTTGAAGTTATGAAAGGTTATTTATTGAGATTAAATTTCAAGATCGTTTGCACTTTGCGTTGCTGTTATACGAATTACATGCAGTTTGAAAGTTTAAATGTAGCCCCGTTCTGATAAATAATTAACATGTACCAACCTGATGAATCGTCGTATGTAGTTCATCGTGTTTGGAATCATATAAAATGTCGACAGAATCATCAATCTCACTCCCATCATGACTTGAAAATCCATTTTCCTCTGGTCTGTGAACCATAAAAGTGCGTTGCTCAACAATCTAAGTGGAAAAAGATCGAATATAAATAGTCGTATTAGAAATATTAAGAAATGACGTTTACTATTGAGGCTTTTAGAAAGAACTGCGGGTCGTTGGTTTTATGGAGACTTCAAGCATTTCATGTATGCTAATTCCTGATTTTAAAACATTTCAGATGCTTGTGAGCGGACTGAATTTCTCACAAAACTCCCTTTTCGGTGCACAATTCTCGTACTTTAATGTGACTTTCCTAGATATTAGGTTTATTTTCAGCCTTAGATGGCAACCTCCTGAGTTTTAGACATCTTTAAAAGCAAGTCTATACTTTCCATTATTGATCGTACACAACTCAAATATCTCATTATCTTGAGCGCGAATAGAGAAAGCCGTTTGCCATTTTCATTTTCATTTCATTTAAAATAAGCCATTAGCATGTAGGAGGAAATTTAAATTACATCTTCAATACTTTCAGCTCTTGTATAATAATATATCAATTATAGAACCTTGGACTGTAAACGTATGACTTTTCGAGCTTTAACAGTTCAGAAATCTAATCTTCTGTCAATGATAAATAATCAGATGTAATAAGTAATTAAATTGTGCAGGCAAAATTCTGATGAGTTGCTTGACTTCCCACAGAGAGAGAAGATCTGTAATTTTGGGTCAAATTGATTGAGTTTAATAACCCAAGCGTCACAAAGTCGTTCAGTTCTCCGAATGGAAAGACTGTGGGTCAGAGTTACGCAGTCTCTTGTAACAAAATACGAGGTTTACTTAAACAAAATTTAATAAGCAATTCTGTTCTCGTCTTGTTTCAGCCAGAATCAAGTTTCCGTTCATGTCTGGCTTAGTGGTTTCTTACAAGTTGACTTGCATGATACATTTGAAACTGTTTGAAAAAGCTGAGGGGCATAGTTTTTAAGGTTGATGTAAACATTGCATCGATGATGTGTCTAAGTAAATAAAGCTTTTAAAGATGTACAAAATAAGTGCCATAAGCATCACCGATATTCAAATACAATCCTTTGTTGCATCGGTTTTGTAAGCTGCAGATCTGTTTTACTGACATAATGGTATCTATGTATGACTTATTGATATACTTGTGTAATATTGCTCACTTATCAAACGAGTGCATATTATTACCGTCTTGGCTTATAAAAAACCTAACAAGAAGCCAGAAATAGTACTTGAGCATAAACTCAAAAGGTATGAAAGAAAGTAGCAATAGAGATGATTTGTTGCAAAATGTGAAATGTCTAACAACTATTCCGACCCCACTATTTTTTGCAGTAGTTATAGAGTTGATAATTCCATTATCAAAACGCGGCTGATACTGGTCTAGTGCATCATTTTCAACAAGAGCGACATTTATTTAACGTGATAAAGAGGAAGACAACCCGGGACTATGAAAGCAGGCCGACTTCTCATCACAATCTTTGCATTTAATCTACCTCGTAAACTTCCCTGTGTCTTTCTTTCAATCCCTATTAACTATCAATGTAATCAATTTAGGTAAAAATTAAGCCGAGGCTATGTTCGAAGGTTTCTGACATCGCTCTTACTGCTATCAAACAGAATTGACAACAATCTAATCTGCAACGACGCACTTAAATATAGCGACAGCTGAGATACAGGGGTACTAAGTCTAATTAACGGATGCACAAAGAGAACATCACTATAGCCGATGGCGTCTTTATCTCATCAAGACAGGACGTTGGAATGTAATGGGGAAAGATTTAAGAGAATAACGTTCATCGACTACGATTTTCTGCGTTTGTCGTCCGGTGGCAAGAACTGCAATAAGTCTTCAAACTTGTCTGTGCGAGAGAATACGAGTCATTACTCTAATTTAAATGGCCTAGAAGCCAGCGTCGAAGTGTGATATTTGATTGTAGAAATCGAAAGAAATCAGAGCTCCCAGTATACCGAGACAAACGCTGGCTTGCAAGCTTTTCATGGCTGAATTGTTGTTGAATCTTATAACTTCATATTCTTATACTTTAGAGCTTCTGTATCTTTTAAGATACGGAGTACATGTAGAAATGTAGACCATTTAAGCTAATCCACTTTTACAGGCAGTTAAGTGACATTGCACATCCTAAATAGAGTCCAATTTGTGATTAGGTTGTCACAGATTGTGCATACGTGCTTGTCATTGAATGAGTCGAGTTTATTTACAACAACTTGGTGGGCTGCCCAGCTATAGCAAATGCAAATAATCTATTACACACAACTTGTGTTTTAAATGCAGCTTTCTGGTGAGCACGGTTTTTATCTGCGTAGGAAGAATACCAAATCTTGTTATTTCTATACTTATCTCCTCAACTAAGGGTTTTATCATCATCTTATTTTCCTTGTACGTTCGACAGCTTAACATCTGTAAAGTTTAAATTGACCTTATCATTGCAAAGGTTTGAGTCTTCAGCATTTTGGTAAATATGGAGAGATGTGTTCCTATCCTTTATTTTTAATAAATTATAAATACTGCTTTAATTTGCATATTTTGCAAAGGAAGGAAATTAAATGGTCACATCTACAAACGCCATCCGCACTATTCTGTCAGTGCCACAGCTAAATAGCAGGTAAACAGCACTTTTAACATATTGTCACCGTTGGCAGTCAGAGAGCCTCAATCTAATAAGGTTGAATTGCTACTGTATAAACACCCCAGTTAAAGTACCCTCCTAAATAATAAAAGTTAATTTGAGTTTAAGGCCCGTAGCGTACTGTTATCTCCTTGTAATGGAGATCACAAAAATTTAGCAATCCTAATAAATTAGGACATTGTTAAATCAATAAGAACTGTACAAGAAAAATTAGATTGCTCCTAGTGTGATTTCGAAATTTGGAAGTCCAAACATTAATGTTTATAAAGATCATCCAACCTACGAAAAGACATGCAATAGTTCATAAGATTATTGTCATCAAATTTCAGTTTTTCTGTTTGAGAGGTTGTTATATTTACCTTTGTATATTGTAGAGATTATAAAAAGCGATTTAGCCAACAGATAAAAAAAACCCCACCATATCAGAGAGATTCACTACTAGATCTACAAGACGTAGTATTATCGATTACTTACTGATCTGTGTTTTAATAAGCCATCATCACATTCATGACTGCTAGTTATATCGGTACCATATACAACCTTTGCATTCTCATTCGTCTGCATTAAATTTTGGGAAATGGATGACTAAAGGGAGCTATGTAGTATATTCCCTATTCAATAGGAGAAGCCAAAAATTAAACAAAAAATGCAATGAAGTAAGCCTTGAGTCTGAAAGACATCTTTCCCGCTATAACTTTCAAATCCCAGTAACAAGAATTTTAACTTATAAGAGAAAAATCGATCCTGAGCGTCAACTGTTTCATTTATATTTATCAGAACGCTCCTAGAAACTACAAATAGGGTGTATCTTTAAAGATGAACGCCACAATGATACAGGGGATAAGAATAAGAGCGGGGAGCTGATTCTTTTTCAAAATAAATTAGAGTGAGGGAGCAATTATGTATCCTCTGATTACTCCATTTTGATTACACAGATCACATTTGGGACTGGCATGGTGTATTAAAACAGTTTCCCAATAACTCATTTACAGCTATGCCATCAGCTCCCTAATCAACTTTCTAACCAAAGTTTGAAATATCAAACGACTGAAAAAAAGCTACCGTATTCCCTGTCGAGCTTCTCTCAATTGCCACACACCATAACATGTTGTCTCCTGCTGTGCAAAGTATTATGAGCAGGGCAGGTACAGCGGTAGGTATAAGTCTATCCTTATCAGTCTATGCAAGTTTTTTATACTTGAAGTACGCTTTGGTTGTTTACGCATACTCGAATATGAATCACCTTGTTAATTGCTGGAGATCAAAATCCGCTAAAATGTCCTTTTGCGCAAACAAAATAGTTTATAAGTGTTTATAAAACTTCTTTGCTAATAGCACCGGGAAACATGAACGGTAATATGAGCTTTCTAGGCAACATAACCTTTATTTATCCGTCAAATTTAAAAGCTTGGGTACGGTTGGTATCAGAAAAACCTATTTATTTATCTATTATATATCTATCGAGAATTAATTTTTGTATAAAGCCATCAAGCGTTTTTATCCAATGACAATATATAAGAACGATCTACACCATGACATTTTATTTATAGTTGAATGATTCTAATAAAGGTCATTAAAAGACAAAGTTGGTTGCGTCGCACAGGAGAGGAATGATTCTTCTCTATTCCGTCCCAGTCCTCCGTTTAAGTGGGGATTGCCTTCCAATCTCGACCTCTTTGTCTAACTTTCT
>JAAAKM020000796.1:0-14124 GCA_010016025.2 Alatinidae sp. Z8VKAUB7J3 | reverse complement strand
TCAGAACAGGATTTAGATGAGATGAACATTGAAATTATCAGGAACACACTTTACAGGGTAATTCATTTTATACTTATCACTCTTCTATAATATTATGTTTCTGTGGACAGAAGTATGAATTCTGTAACTTATATGATCGGGGAAGAAATCAATTGGCAAAGGATTACTTCCAAGAAGGACAAGAGGACACTTCATTGTCTAGATTCAGTTAGACAATGATTTGCAATGTTGCAAGTTTAGGTCAAACATAGTCTATATTGTAAGTTTACCATTGGTAAACCCTGTCCAAACCATGCCCACATTAATTAAGATATTACTTTTGGAATTTTCAGAGCCTCTTTTTGGATGCCTAATCTGATAAAATGGAACTGACATTTGCAGTATCATATTATTTTATGTGATCCACATTCTAAGTTCAAGTGTCATTTGGTGATGCTAGGTTCAAGAGTAGTAAAATTATTAGCTAAGATATAACCACATTTTGGTCCATAATTAGTTGTTAATACTGAAGATGATAGACTACTCCATAGGCCTTTGAATATATGTGTTTATAAATGGTAAAAATTAGGGATTGTGCAACAGATAAGTGACTGTGTTAGAGGTAACACTTTCAATCTCACACACTCAATCTTTGCATCACCCATGGATTGAATTGTAAAACAGTATGGAAGTGGAAATTTCCCTAATTGTCGAGTATCTGTGTAAGCTGTAATATTCCTATAAAGGCCACTAAATGTACCCTACATTATTGTTTTATTCTTTACCAAGGCACAACTTTGGTAAGTGCAACTCAGATAAATGGATCAAACATCTTTGGCATGTCCTGTAAAATCATTTTTTTGAAAATCGACAATGGGTAGTGGAATAATTTTGAGAGTATAAAAGTGTTAGATTAATCTGATCTACTTAAAAGAAATTCCCAAAACTACAATGTTTGTGTTATTTTTGCAAAAGATGCCGCCTTGATCAGCAGGTGATTAAATCTATGTCATTCGCCTCTGCTCAGCCTTAAATTTCAAAGTTAAAAAAATGCTGCCTCCTATTCTATCATATTGTCAAACTCTTTATATGACCTTTCACAATCAATATTTGCCTTATGGAGCACCAAACTTTGCCTTTTCAAGTATGCAAACAGTGAGGCCTGAGCTGCTAGTTTTTAGGATCAGAATGTACTTTTAAAGAGATGCTGTGGAGGTACTGTGCGGCTTGTGATGTCTACAGAGAGTGTTACTTCAGTAGCAAGAATTTGTACCCTGATGTTACATAATAGCAGGGATGGGGAACAGGGGGGCAGAGGGGGCCATGCCCCCCAAAGATTTGCCAAATCTCAATTTTGTTTGTGACCACTTTTCTGCTTTATCAAACTTGAAATTTATTGTGACAGTTATTGGGTCACATTCACAACAAGATATGCATATCAACACGAAACAGCCCTTTCCACACAATGACCAATGGCACCTTAGTGGAATGTGTGGAAATAAATTTGAACCCAGCCTACCCGAAACATCTATTATTGGAAGCATTCACAGCCCCTGATGAAAGCAAATTTATACTAGATGGAGCTGCAGAGTACCAGAGGTGGTGCACCTCTGAGTATGGGCTGCAAACAGCATTTTATAAATTAAGAACTTCTCATTTATGTTATGCATCTAAAAGGTATATATCACTTTAAATGACATATTGTTTTTTGACCGTGCTTGAGTTTAGTTTGTAATCAATTCTCTTTTTTATGCTCTTTCCATATTGCAGTCATACTTGGAGGCCTTCTACAAATTTTGTGACTCACTTGGAGGAGCAACTGCTGATGTCATGTGCCCAATATTACAGGTACACTTCTTATTAAATACAACGTATAAAGATGTTCGTATTGATTTCTTAAACCTTGCAGCATCAGGTAAGGGATTCTTGTCAGAAGCAGTGAATGTAATTTGGGGGGAGAAAGTTTGGTTTGCATTATAAAAAAGAATTTTGTTGAGTAACAAGTTCATTGTGACTACTGTTACTTATTAGACACTGGTCACAGGGAACTGTTTGGATTTTTTACAAGGCTATTTCTCACATTTCCCATTTTAACATCGCTTATTTAGACTGTCAGAAAGGTCTGTAGCTTGTTATAGATTTTTACATTTCTATACTAAACTATATTCATATGTTATGGGTTATGATCAAACACTTCATTTGAATGGTATGTTGAATGGTTAAATCAGTAATTTTACAGGGAGTAAAAGCCTTGAACTAAACAATTTTGGTCAGATGCAATCTTACATGCTCAGTGAAAGCTTTTAATGCAGGATTTTATCTCGAGTTGGATAAAGGGAACAATTCTAACAGACTTCAGCTCCTACCATCTACGTTTTCACAAACATTTCCTTTCAAACATTTGAAATGAGGATAACTCAAAATGTGTTGTTTTCCTTCTATCGACTCTACCGAGGTGAAGTGTTGACATTTCCTGGCACGTTAAAACTTGTGTAATTTTGTCGTTACAGACCGATATTTGACTGTCTTGTACGCTCCGCCCCCTCAGGGTAGAAGGAATATACTTGCATTCTTCAGATTAGCAAACACGGCTTTTCCGAGAAAAATTGCGGACGTGTGATTTTGTTGTAATGAATCTTGCCTCGGCTACCATTTTAACCCCTGACTATCGTAATTATTCATGTAACCAAACCCTATTCGTAAAATCGCACCCATTTCGAGAAAAAAAATTAAAAAAGGCACACGCCCCCGATAATAACAAACTTGAGTTATTCTTTGACAAACACTTTATCTTGTATTATTCTTTTGTATGAATTCTTGGCAACTAGTCAGATAAGATTCACTCAAAAAAAATCTGCATAATTTTCACAAGATTTTTAATAAGCGCATACCCTCCAACTGACGCACCCCCTGAATACGTTTAGCCCAAAAAGCTGAAAAGAAGCACACCGTTCGGTTAAGTCGAATAATAATGGTAATTACTATTCTCTTATTTTCTTAAATATATTTTTTCCTTCGTAGTTTGAGGCAGACCGTCGTGCGATTATGATTACCATCAACTCTTTCGGAACTGAGTTGAGTAAGGACGACAGAGCCAAACTGTATCCATTATGTGGCAAACTTCACCCAGACGGATTAGCACGACTGGCCAGAACTGATGACTATGAGCAAGTTCGTCAAGTGGCTGAGTACTACGCAGTAAGTCCATCCGTGCAACTATCTATCTACCCGTCTAATTTTACTTAAAAATTTAACTACGACCGCGGTTGAAATTTGCCAGAGACAGGTTCGATTCAGTGGACTTCCTTGTTTCAAAATACACAGCAACCCTCTATGTTGCTATTAGATCTTGTAATGTTGCCATTCATCTGCAAATATACTGTAGATTTTTGCGTCTTAGTGAAGATACGAAATGTTAAGGGAAAAATGATTGCAAAACTTCTTGTAATTCTCTTTAGTATTAAACTTGTTGCCCGATCTAACATATTCAAGGTTTTTTTACATGTTTTAAACCAGTATAATTTCATTTGTATATATATATTTAAAATGGGCAACTTTTTCGTTAAAAGCAAGAAATTAAACAAGTATCTTAAAACTTTAATAAGGAATCCGTTCCTTGAAGAGTCGTACAGTAGTTAGATAGAAAGATACTACAATGTAACAAGTACCAACCACGAGTTTACGCATCCCCTCTGAAATTGCGAACAAAATACTACTTTAAACCGTGTGTAAGTATCTTCCACTAAAATGTTTAAAACATCGATAAGAAGTTAAAATAATTGCAGACACTACAGAGATTGGAATAGCCTCGTTTTAAAAACAAATTTCATTAATCAAGATACATCGGGATTACGCAGTGTAGTGGTTACCGCTTCAAGTGCCGTAAGGTGGAATACGGACCATGCGTTTTGAAGCACCCAGAACCAACTGTTGGAGTAACATTGCACAGACTCGGGTTACCTGCTGCTCAGGGTTATCGATAGCCCTGCTGTTGGATAACCCTTAGAATGCGCAATATGACTCCACATCTTTCGTCGTCGCCCTCTATGAGTTTACACTTTGCAAGTGTTGTAGATTGTCATTAATTACGTTGCATCGATTTTTCTCGTTCAGGAGTATGCCACGTTATTTGAAGGATCTGGTACCAACCCCGGCGACAAGACTTTGGAAGACAAGTTCTTCGAACACGAGGTATTATGTTGCGTCATTAAAATAACACTGTGTCTTCTAAACAACTCTAGAGACCCGTCAATGTTTCTTTTTCTTTCGTAGTAGAGAAAAAGCCTTTTTGATAAAAGGGCTTTTTTGAAAATGTCGAACATGGAACGTGGAAAATGAAACTTTTCAATAGAGCATGGAACGTGAAACATCTTATTAATAGAACCAATGTTTGAGTGAACGAATAGATTTTTAAAGGGAAATCTATTATTAGGGAATAACAATCCATTTGAAAGATGACACGAAGTACAGGATTTATGTTTCCTTCTTAACAGTTACCTTTGGTTAACGCTCGGAATACGAATGTTTGGATTTTATATGGTCACTACTTGGGAATTGATCTCTGAGGTGTTTAAGGGGAGGGGAAATTTTCACAACAAGAGTGGTTTCGCTATTTGTATTGATTGCTTTGTTGTGCATCGTAGTCAGATTCCTTGACAACGGTTATTTGGTAATGCTATGAAAGTTATTGAAATTTTAGGGAAATCTGAGATTTTATAATTTGATGTCTATGTCAGTGATACTAGGCCTCTACTGAGTGAGAAGAGGTGCAACAGATCCAATTTTATTTGGCAAGGGTTCTAGAAGAGTTAGACTTTGAAACTTAAAAGAGGATCTCGATTTTCGAGACCCCTCTCTATGTGTACCACTGTTATCTCTGTCTTTTCGCAAGGATTGCATGTAGTATCTGTTCCTATTTTTTACAAATGTTCCCGACAATAAATGAAAAGCGTTCCTATCTGATGATTCAGCGTGTCTCGTGGCTTACTTTGCAGCTATATGGCACAAATTTAAGGTGTTTGCGCTTAGATGCTCTTTCTATCCTTTACGTGCTAGTTAGCGCGTTTCGTGAGTTACTGTTTATTTTGGTTAGTGTCAATACCCGGCCCACTTCTCATCAGGAATCTTTGAGGGATAGACTACCATTATTATCAGTGAGTAAAAAGTATCTGTTTAAACAGGTTTGCTGGCATGATCTACTAGTGGCGGTCCTGTTGGGCAATCGAGCTTGCCTTGATGATTAATTTGCGACCCGACAATTAGCAACTAACGCTGCTCGGAGCAGGGAAATCATGTTGCACTTAACAAGTTAGCCTTTGTTCGTTCCATTTCTATTATTTCCGAAAAATTGTGCACTGAGGAGTGTCATGTGAAAAGAGATTGCGATTGCAAAATTATTTCCTCATCCCGTGCAATGTTGATGTATTGTACCTCAAACAAGCTTGAGATTTACCAATTAAGAAAAATTCTTTATGAATCTTCTATTGAGGCTTTTTTTATCAGCCAGTTTGATCGTTTTCTGCTAATGTAAGGTGGTTGCGGCATTTAGTCCAGTGTATATGAGGATCCATAGATTGACGGACTGCCGCCTCGTTGTCAGGCACTGTGTGGCATAAACGTTCATAATAAAAAGATCAACGACATATTTAGTAACAATAAAGGCCATAGTGTTACGTAAAGGCGTCACTCCTGAGACCTCGGGGAGGTGTGGTTATGGGTGGTATAGCTCTCCCCATAATTTCTAAAACAATGCATTTATACAGTGGGAGTTATGAACATCACGAGTTTTGAGTAGAAGCTTAAGCAATACACAAGACAGAAAGTTATGTCCATATGAAAACGGAACACCTGATGAAACATGTCTCTTCAGCAACAGAGAGGCGAGAACAAGTTTCCTATAAAAACCTCCCAATACTCAAACCCGTTCCAATCCCAAATATCTTCCACTGCCCCTGAACTCCATTTTTGTATGTTTGTTAAAATAATGCTTGCTTCTTTTGCGTCCTAACAGGTTCATATGAACGTGACCGCCTTCATGCAGCAATTCCATTTCGGTGTCTTCTACGCATACGTCAAACTCAAAGAACAGGAGTGTCGCAACATTGTGTGGATCGCAGAATGTATTTCGCAGAAGAACAAGTCGAAGATAGATAATTATATTAATATCTTTAAATAAAATGCTAATGAAATTCCCTCTGAAAACGAAATAACTCCCACGAGTGTACAGTATGACAAAGCAACGTTACTGGAAAATACCAAAAAATAACTGGATAAAATTTACTGATTCCAGATTGACAGGAATTGTAATTCAAAAAGGACTTTTTTGCCTTTGAAGGGAAAGTGAAAATACTTGCCAGGTACTCAGTTTGAGTAAAAATATGTTTGTAGACTCCGGGTACAGTTTAAGCATTTTCAGAATCGTAGCTAACAGTTATGGGAGTCTAAGAGCTAGCAGTTTATTAAAACTTGAATACATTGATGGTTTACAAATATGCGTTGGAAGAAAGTAAATGTACTTAAAGCTATTGTACTTTTTCCAATTACATGTGGCCGGAGTTTATTTGGAGCAGTACAAAAAAATCGTTGATTTGTACCGCAAAATCTTTTAGGGAATAATAACAGGGCATTGTAGCCTTTCACAAGAAGTATTGGCACTTTCTGTGGCGTGGAACGAAGTTACGTCAGATGTGAAGGACCTGTGTAGCAACGGAAATTCTCATCAGCAATCACACACAACTATTGCTGTATTTAACAAACAAATTTTATTGCTTGGGGAAGGGTTGGAAAAGGAATACTGAAATGCTTAAACTGGTGCAAGGTTGGCAGAGGTTGTTAAGAAAAACCATGTTTTCGCATGCAAGTATGTCCACGCTCAGACTTTGATTTCGACGTGATTTGACGTTGTTGATGATATGAAATGTAACTTTCTGTGAAGCGAAGCTTTTTGTCGTCGTCGCATTTGTCATGCCCAACCCACGCTTACGACATCCCATTGTTTGTGTTTCTAGCACAGTTCTAGATGTTACGCGGATGTGGAATCGTTACTAGATAGTTCTGAACATGAATAAAAATCTGTTCCTCGTTATGGCCAGATGCTCTTTTGAAAGACATTATCCAAGCGGAAATTTGGTCCAGCATTTCGCATTACGTGCATTAAGAAATTATGTTGTCGAGTGTGAATCAGCCGAATTAATTACAAATGGTGACGAACACACTTGACATCTGCTGCCAATTCTTTGTAAAAAGGGGAGGTAATTCTAAGTGCTCCGATGCCATTAGTTGCCCACCTTGCAGCATGCAAAAGAATATATCCGTTGCTATTAAGTTTGCGCTTCTTGAATGCAAACACATCCAGAGTACTCACATTTGAGATGGGAACGTCAATATTAGGCAAGTGGCTCTTCAGTGCAATTACTTACAATTGGGCCCCAATTGTATCAACTTAAAAGAGACCTAACGGATAGGTTTCAACTGAAGAGCAAGTGCATGCCAGGTGATCAGAATTTTCTGTTTATTGTCTCTTTTTCGGATTCAGATGAGTTGCAAAGCTGATAAGGGATCTTACTTTGTAGATGGGAAATATTAAAAAGTCCAAGCAAGAATCTATTATTTTGATTTGAAATATGAACAGCTCGTACGAGTGAATTTTTTATTATTTCAAATTTTGACTAATGTATTGTAATATTATGCTGATATTATTTTGTACCAAATAAGTTTGTGAGGCAGGGGAAATAAGTCGTCCTAATACCATATGATCCTTCTGTGCCTGGTGGTAATGTATGCCACGTAAATGTACGCACCTTGATGTATTGGTATCTATCTATGAAATTGTTACGTCCTTTTTGATCATGAAATACCAATAGGCGATGTAAAAATGTGAGTGTCTTGCCTTGTCGTTCTTTTGTCATCATTGAACAAAGCCCCACGCCCATCCCTTACACTCGATGGAGCGCTCGCACACATCCAAAAACACACCCGTTACGGGGCCGCTCAACGTCGTCTTCAGTTACCGAGGTCCATACAAAATTTCCTTTTATTTGCGCTTTCTCGTAAACCCTTCGCCAGGATAACTGTTTGTTGTTTAATTAAGGTACTTAATACCTGAATTCCTTCTTGATAGGAGGTAGAAGTAATACGTTTTCTATTATGGTATCGTGTAACGACACTCATCACCAAGGTATATGCAAGGGACTGTAACCCATTCCCATTCATTTCCGAAATGTATGGAAAGGAAATTTCCTTGTTTCTGTGCCATCGGCTTCGGCCCATTAAAAGTTGAATCTTCCATTCCCGAAGCAATTAATATTTAGGGGGTGTGTAGATTTTGCCTAGCACGCCCAGTAATAGTTCGGTCATTGCATAAAGTGAAAGAGAATATAAGGAAATATAAGGACTATTGAAATAAATAGTCCGCAATTTAGGGTTCCCGGATACCTTAGAGGCCGGTGAATTGCATTTGGGGTCCATAACCTATCAATATCGGAAACATTGGAGGTCCGTAACCTATTAAGTGTCAACGAATAAACGGTAGATTTGAGTTATTTAAGGCATCATTCCCCCAAAAAGACGCGACAAAAGTGCTATTCTAATTAGGGAGTCTCCCAATCAGATCCATAGCAATGTATGTGAGGCGAACATGCGCATGTTACATTATGCTTAAATTTGCAAAGGCATCAGCAAGTAATAATACAGATCTTTGTCCGCAGGAAGAGAAAGGGTGCGAACCACTGATTAATCGAGGGGTGTTGCCCTTGGACGCCTCAGCTGCCCTTCATTTATTAATTAGCCTGTTGAGTGGTTTTTCTGTTTATTTAGGGTAGTTCCAATGTCGCTCTAATTGTTGATCAGGGATCTTTGATTACGAGACTGCGGACCGCTGATTAAGATCATCACGAGAGCATCGTTTTCCCAAATGACACATGAAAACATCATCGCTCTGTAGTCTGAACAAGGAGTCTCTTACTATTTACAAGAAGACCTGATTTAATTCAGCTGTCTATCTTGATAAGAGACACGAACAAAGAAAAGCTGCCTAGCATTTATTTGGACATCCACATGGTTTACTGCAAGCTCCAAGGCAACAGTAGCTGAATCAAATGAAATAGAAAAACGTTGCACAATAGCTGTTGCAGAATCTGTAGCTGCTTGTTTGCATGATGCAGGGGAGTTAATAGTTTCAATAACAAAAATCCGTTGAAAAGATTAGGCTTTAAACGTAGCTCTCGATAAAACGATGTGAGAAATACCAGCATTGGTCCCCACTCTGAACAGCTGAAGACGGGTTGTCTATTATTCCAGGAAGAAGATGTCGTGCAACGATTGCAGTTTCAGCATAACGGTAGAAGTATCAAAAAACGTTAGCTCATGCACTTTTACATTAATCAGTGTTTTTAGCAATTGATTTACTAGGTGGAAATCGTAACTTTGTGATAAGAATTCACATATGTAATATATTAAAAAAATATCAAACATCAAACACGAGGTATCAAATTTATCTAGCTTTCAATGCATTCATCACATCATCCTCAGGGTGTAACAATCGGTGATCTCGTTAAGCACTCGGTTGGAAAGCGATTCTAACACTAGCACTAGCACTCAAGAAAAATTTGACGTTTATAATTATATTGTCGAGTCAATGCTCCCAACTGAAGTAAATATGACCAATTTTTGGTAAAGAAAGGGCCAATGGCATGCTCGTTTGAGTTGTACTACAATTCTTCCTCAGGTATATTTGAAGATAAATACCAATATTACTACCGCAATACTCTTTGTCCAGCTCTTAGCAATTTAATACTTATGAGGACATTAACCTATCATTCGGTTGGCCACTAATTGGCCCATGTAATTGTCAATAAAACACGAGTTGAATGATTAATTGTTTGGTCTGGGCCAAGTACGAGTCTACCCCCACCGGCGGGCTAAATCTGTGCCCCAAGGAATTTTATGGTGATCCTTTTATTTTCAGTGATATCACAAAAAAGATAACGCAAAAATTTGACAAAGATGCAAACTTCGTCCAAATGTCATAACTAAGCACATGAAGGCAGAACTATGGATCGCTTCCAGTATCATAACTTTGACATGCTCACCAGCATCGCAAAGCACTTAAAAGGAAACTGACGTGCCTTTGTACTCACATTTTAATGAACCTACAAAAATATTTAGCTTTTCTAGGTCCCTTAGTCCGCCGCCTATGACACAAATCTTATGCAGCGGCTCTGAGGCTGTCCCCTCGGGAAGTCCACCCGAGGAGCGGTAACTATGGTGAGCAGCTCTGCTAGCCATAGGCAAAGTTTGTATGAGGGACCGAAACGCCAGCGGTATAACTGGGAAGCGGGCGGACAGGGCTCGTTAGCCTTGAAAGGCAGCCTGTCTAGGAGAAGGCACTCCGAATACAAACCCTTGCCAATGCACAGGGCCTAGCGTGGCAGGTATGGCACCATCCCCGCCAGGGCTATGGTTAAGAAAATCCAGGAGCGTCTGAGCGGAGACCGTCGGCTCTCTGGTCAAAACACCCTCTGTGGCTGTAGATACTCTACGACAAGCTGTTTTGAAGCATTCAGGTAACCTTGAGAAATCTCCTGATCATATAAATTGGCTAGTAGGAGTTGCGACCACTAGCACAGAAACCATGCTAGTAATAGTATAGTAGCATCTGAAAGACAAAAGAAAGACAAAAAAATGTTTGATTTTAAAGCCTTTTTCTTTGAAGTGGAATACCATTTTTAGCAGTGAAATATTGTAGTTGGAATACAATGTCTGTGTATTTAATTCTGCTCTTACATTGGTGTACCCGCGTTCCCGCCCGGCCTATTCCATTAGGATACCAAACACCGTATGTATTCTCTTCCTACGTAAAAAAGGTTGCAGTCCCTGGTCTAGTCCGATGACTCTAGGATCACAAGGGCGGAATAAGTATGCGAGAAATGAGCCTTTTTTTGCCTTGTGGCCTTACTAGAGAAGTCTTTTTTTAAATTCGAGAAGCCAATTAAGAGGTTGATAATTATCTCGCAAAAGATTCACCAAAGAGCTTTGATCGGTTCTTAAACAAAAGAACACAAAAGCTTTTGTAAAATCAAAGAGAGGAAATAAACAATACTTATCCTTGTTAATAGATGAACTGATACCTCGGCGGTCAAGATGGCACCCCATATAAATAAACAATGATGTTAGCCGTTTCTGACTTGTCCTGACGATTTGACCTCTTATCCTAGTTTTAATACACGTATTGATAGCATTGCTGCTACCATTACGCTATAATATGGGCAGCTGAAGATCCACGAAAATTACACACGCAAATAGAAGACGCTTTTCTGTACTTCCATGTGTTGAATGTCAGAAGCATGGCCAAGTATACCTGCCAAGTTTGACTGAAACGATAGGTTAGGAATAATAGGTTTAATTAAAAGCCATGACAGTGGTGGATCCAATGGCGTGGCCACACCTTCTACCAAGGATCCTCCAGGAATTTTTTCTGTCATCGTTCCGACTAAAGATAAGCTAGCTGGGTAGTTTGGTTGGGTTCAGAGATGGCTATAATAGTGAATGCAATTGTAGATATCTTTGACTGACAGAGTGTGGCAGAGGAAAACCTACGAAACCCAGCTTTTCTAGTTATGAAAGCGGTCCCTTTAAAATTGAACCACATAGAATCAGTTATTAGATCAAACGGCTAGTAACTAGAAACGTATTTCAAGAGACATTAATATAAAGTACAGTTTAGCGGGTGTCAGCCGAGATACCGGCAGACAGAGTAATGGTCTGCAAAATCGGACAAAGCAAATGTTTCTCTGTATCATTTGACTGACCTGCTTTTAACTACTCTTTGATGCCTTCTTGCAGGGAATTTTAGTGCCGTTCAAGCATTCTCTTGGTGTAGCTTACTTGCACGCAAATCTATACCGACATTCATAGAAAGTTTGCAACAACTCCATTGCTAAAATTTGTTTTAAATTCCCCAATTTTAGTGCTCAAATATTCTTAAATCTTTTTAACGCTGATGGACAGAGAAGAAGTGCTCCGAAATGAAGAACCCTTTGTACGCGATAGTCATGCCACGGAGACTTCGGTTGCAAACTTTGTCAATTTTTAAAAAATCACGTAATAAATTAACCCTGCGATAGGACTTGATGGAACATAAACGAAACATGCAAAAGATGAGAAAGGTTTGATTTAGTGAAGTAATTCTGTGATATAATAAACATTTAATGGATTTATAAAGTAAAATGTTCCCATAACTTTTTAAAATATTGGAAAAACTATTATTGCATACCTTATCAGTTGACAAAAGCAAGTACTGGATTTTCGTTCTTGAAGACCCGTGTCAGATTTTCTTACAAACGATTTTCTTGATCTAAATATTAGGTGTAATAAAACTCCGGACAGAGACAAGCCTGTTTGAAACCGACGAAAGGAAATTTTGTGAGTGATACATAAAGGTTTAGCCATTATTAGGGAACCTCGGTTTGCATTTAAATTTGCGCACATGATGAAATCTTGATGACACCAAGCTGATCGTGTAGGGGTGAAAATTTTGGTAAGTTTCCTAGGCATGGCCCAACAATTTCAAGATCTTGCTAGCCGTCTGGGCAAGGCACCACGCGGTGCTAGCACAGGATTAAAGTTACTAATTGGAGCTGGAGCATTAGCTTATGGTATAAAAGAATCAATTTACACAGGTGAGGTGCTGTTTTGAACACATTTGCAGAATTCCGTTGGACGTTTCGAAGTTTGCGTACATGTGTAGAAGTTCAGTAGATCACGCTTTACCATCATAATCATCTTCCAAAGAGGCAAAATATGAAACAGCGCGAGCAATAAAACTCACGTTAGTTTAAAGATATATATATATTTAACCAAATGTAGTTAAGTCTCTTTGAAGTCCACCAAATCTCAATTAATAGGAAGTCGTGCCACTTCACACCTGGTTTTATAAGGGGTCAACAGCTGTGAAAGATGTTTCTTAAAATCTTTTCAGAATTTCAAAGGGATCAAATAAGCACAGCCAAGATGCTACAGGGGACCGCTTGTTCTTGTAGAATTGGAGTAGGGCAGTCTCTGCAGCAGCTCAGATAAGGCGACTTACTTAGGCCTAACCTCAAATATACAAGAAAATGAAGTTCAAAATGTTAAAATCGACGTTTTCTCACGCCAAACTGCTTTCCAATATTTATTTGACCTCCTCTGTAGAAATTACTGTGATTGGCCTATGGCTGCTATGCTGTGCTGCGTGGCTGCTAAGACCATCGCTGTGTAATGGGTCCTATAAGAAGCCCATGAGCCAATGTAAAGATAATGAGGCTGTTACAAAATATACCTATTTTAAGTAAGGCCCAGCCTATAACTCCTATAGGCCTATGGAAATAATAGGGAGACCATATTTTAAGAGGAAAATAACCCCATTGGCCACATATGGCCCACAGCACAGATAGAAGGTCTTTGGTACCCCTAGTAGTTGTGGTCGTTACATGCCAAATCAAGAAGCAAAATGAATTTTAGCACCCTCTAACACACCAAGGCACAGATTTTCTTCAAACTTTCATCACAAGTAGAGATATATACTTGGGGTATATTAAGATCCAAAATTGTAGCGTAAAATAGGTTGTGGTTCTTAAGTTACGAGGGTCTAAACGTTTGACTTTGGGACCCAGATTTATAGCAGCAGCCATTTGGGAATTGGTCCTTGGAGAAGCACTTCATTTAGTTACATCGTCAAAAATGCTGTGATGCATGGATTGACTTTGTAGGCCAATCTATTTTTGTGGTTATTTCAAAAATGTACGTAGAAATATCACAAACTGTAACCCCTAATTGCCCTTCCACCCGAGCCATCCCAGATAATGTTTATCCATTCATGTGTCATAGCTATAATTTTCATGCTGTTAATTTTTCCGGTTGCACAACGTTTATGATTATGATTTTTGGCAGAGATAATGTTAACATTGAATTGAATCATACCGTTATTATATCAAAAAATTGAGATGGTGTCTATTCATGATATACAAAGCAAAAATTTTAAGTGGTATGCTGCAATTACTTTCCACCGAACGCAGTGCCCATCTTACGAGCAGAGGTCCCGACCATTGTATCTTAGTAGATATCATCTGCCCGACACCCCGGTGAATTAGACCAGTTCCGAAGTCCTTC
>JAAAKM020000793.1:0-15725 GCA_010016025.2 Alatinidae sp. Z8VKAUB7J3 | reverse complement strand
TACTCATCCGAAAGCTCGCTTGTAGCCATCAGGCATTTTAGTTTTATATATATTTTAGTATGCCTTTTTATAGTTTTAGTCTTATATATATATATATATATATATATATATATATATATATATACCATTTTTAGGTAGATAGAACCAAACTGATCAGATATGCACAGACTGGATATCTATATTAAACATATAGACACTATATTGGCATGAAACAGCAAATATAACACAGTAAAGTTGATGCAATGACTGCATGTTTTGTTGGCATGGGGAAGAAAAAGTGAAGTGACATCACACTGCTCTTTTGAAGTTAAAGAAGTGAAGTGGAGCATTCTAAGTAAAATGTGGCTCGTGTTACAATGGTAAACCTTAATTTATTTATTTTTAATAGAATCTAAAATCAACCACCATATTACATGTAAATACATACAACCTTTGGTGGTAATATTATAATTAAGCCATACTTTCTCTTTTTTTATTTAATCATGTTTATTTAAAGGGACTACAATAACTCTTTACCTCACAGCTCAGCTCTTGTGAAGAAAACAGTATACCTGTAACACCATAAACATAATACTACATCATTGCATTTGGGGGAAGGCATCTAATCCAGGGTCTCTCACACCAAAATATCATTGATTCAATCTCATTTACTGAACAATGAATAAGTCAACAATTTCATGTTTCAAATGCTCTTGAAGCTTAAATTGACGAGGAGAGGGTGTCACATGGAGTCTCAACTTGAAGAGTTAAATTTGTTGGCACATGGTCTGAATGATACTATCACATTTGGCAGATAAGCACAGCAACCCTTGCACTCATATTTTAATCACAGTATAGTTTCAGCAAGGGGAAAATACTTATAAAGCTGTGTACATATATGAAATCACATTTATGAAAAAGCTGCCAATTAGCTTTCACTACAGGCTTTAAACTGTAGATATAATATGGTACTTTCCTTAGCAATTCTATTTAAATAAGAACACGTTATCAACGATTTTGCCATGGGTAGGCTACAAAAGTAAAGCAAAACAGGGGGACCATCACCACCTTGTAGAGGCCTACACTTGACGTGTCCACCAAGAAACTTAAAAGGATACCAACTATAAATTAAGGATACTTAT
Organism: Alatinidae sp. Z8VKAUB7J3; assembly: GCA_010016025.2. Lineage (NCBI taxonomy): Eukaryota > Metazoa > Cnidaria > Cubozoa > Carybdeida > Alatinidae > Alatinidae sp. Z8VKAUB7J3. The sequence continues at coordinate 14,604 of JAAAKM020000793.1, read as the reverse complement.
CTGTTATTATAAAAATTTCCGTTGTAGTTATAGTTTTACATACTGTCCTCGATCGATCGGACTATTACGGAAACATTCCGACATCCTAATTACCATAGCCTACTGTCACAGCACATTAAGGTAATATATCAACCAAACGGACCTTTTGACATTCCACAACACCTCTTTATCCACTAAAAAGCCCAATGAAGCAAAAAGACCTACAAGACACCATTGGAGAGTAGGCCTATAGATATAGCGTTAGTCCCTGGCTGTAAAGTTGACATTGGCTCGCTATAACTAGTCTCTAGTTGTAGATATAGTCTGGTAGTACATGTAGCCTAGGCAGTCTCTCAATCAAAGACCCCTGATGAGCAGTGGGCCCCACATTAAAACTAACGTAAATAAACAGAAACCACCAAACAGGCTAACTAATAAATAAAGGGCAGCTGGGGAGACCAAGGGCAACGCCCCTCAATTTAGGCTACCGGGCAGAGAAGCAAGCCATGAAGCAGGCTCAACTGCCCAGTAGGACCGCCTCTCGCGGATTATGGAAAGCATCTGTCATCAGTGTGAACAGATATTACATTCATTCCTTGCCAAAAGGCCGAGACGCGTAGCCTCGGCAGTCTCTCAATCAAAGGCCGGCCCGATCCATTCCTTTTCCCATCACTAGTACAGTAAAAATATGAAAGGAAATACATATAATACCTGATCTAGTGGTATTCCTAGTTCGTAATTCAGCCTCCTTCTTGCAGCTCGCTTTATACCTACTCGATTATTGTTATCATCTTCACATTCGTCCTCAGTGAACCGAGGGTGACTACAACATGAGTTAGTGAAGTACTCTGGAAACGTTATTTTCGAATTCGATCTTTGCTGTAATAGCAGCTCTCCATCGCTATTAAACAGAAAAACACTAAAGGCTCGATGTAATAGTCCAACTCGGCGATCTCCAAGGATGTGACAATCCCTTTTAGTGGCTGATCCTACAACAGTGTCAGCCTCGTCAACAACAACACATTCGTCGTTTAGTTGCTCGATCTGGCTTCGTGTAAAGTTGTTTTCGTCAGCCATCACGAATGTTGAAGAACAAAATGATCTATATATTTTTTGAGAACCCAATTTTGATCCTCTGCAGGTGCAAAAAGCTTGGTCAAAGAGAACTTTCGCGCCTCTTACAAATATGCGGTTATGAGGTACCATTTTGAACTTGTTGTGGCAAATTTCGCTCTTGGTGGCCGAGGCAATGCCACCTCCAATACGAGGCTGACAGTTATGCAGGAAGAACTATCTCCAAAAAAAAGAAAAGAGCAATCATGTTCGATCCGAGAGAGACATCGTCAAGAAGGAACAAAGTCAACTCCCACGTGTAATCGACAAATTTTGCGCAATATTTGCATTTCGAACAGTTCTGGAAGAATGTGCGGTGCACTGGTTAATCTTAAGCAGGAGATGCAGTGACGAAACAATACTTCATTCAGGTCACGATTGGCCTGAGGTAATATCCTTGGTGTCTCGGTGAAGACTTGCTCACGTGTCTCCTTCAGCTATTTTTGTGCTCTTATCAGACTCAAAACCATGTGTGTTTTAGACAGGTTTTCGGAATCAAGTTCAATTCTTGTAGCCAAGTGCTAAATACCAGCCTGAGATAATTGTGAGATTATTTTCTTAACTTCAAGGCGGACAAAATATTTAAAATGATATCTGATTAAGTTACTGCGAGTGCAGGGTTGTAAATGAAAATAAATGTACAAGCTAAACATAACAAGTTGTTGATAATTTATGGACGCCTTTAGACATTTTTAAAATTTCATCGGAATGCCGAGATTTTGAGGCTCAGTTACTCTTTAAAAGGTTTACAAATCGGACTTTCATTAAAATTCTAGGCTTCTTCGATATATAAAACTCACCAAAACTCCATTTCTGACTTTGCATTTAGGCCTAAACAAGACTAGACCCGAGATAAAATACCTTTGTTGATTATTAAATTAAAAACGACGTGATGGTCAGCCATATATCTATTTTTCAAATGTACAGGAAGCTTTATTTGAGTTCATTTAACATATTTGGAGGACTACATGAACATTTGAAAGAAGCTTCTGTTTATCATCTTCCATGATGTTGATAGAAGAACTTGGGCTCCAGATAATTTTAACAAAATACTTGGAAACAGTGGCGAAGTCAGAGGGCAGGCTAGTCAGGCCCAGCCTGACCTAAAAATTACAATCAATATTTAGTAACAAGGGTCTCTCCAGTGCTCCTCCTTCCGATTAAACTTTTCGGTGTCACAATAATAAAGTTTAGGCCACCCAAACCCAAAACAAACACACGTACACATTTTCTTGAACACATCAAAGGTCATTACCACGACTCTCTACCAAGTAGTTTGATGTTTTCATAGCCTTTGGCGAAGGATTATGCTCTCCCACATTCGGCCTGACAAACGTCACGGATTCGAGCTGATTTAGCCATATGATTGGCTGGTGGAGGCAACAGTAGCCTTTGTTCCATGCCGTCCACGCAGGCCTAGCCTGCCTTACGTAAGAGACAAGGACAATCGTTTTAAGAACGGCGGACTACACTGTAATGATCTCGTTTTACTTTCTCAGCAAACTAGTATCTTGTAAGCCAAAGGCTGACTTGGAAAATGAAACGAATTGACCCCCGTCTACTACTTCACTACTTTCACGTTCCACTGTTCATCATCTAATCAAAATCAATCAACACCCGCACACAAAAATAAAAGAATCTGACCATTCCATCGACTTAAAATACTCCTTGATAATTGGTTTGTAAGGAGTTATCTCGCAAACGCAAGTACAGAAAAGGAAATGCATTTTAGCGGGAATGAACTTTTAGCAATCAGTAGACCGACCGTGTAAATGACTTCTTTATAAGGGGATTACATCAAGTAGGGGATTACATCAAGTACACCACAGACCCGCAGGTAGCCATGCCAAATGAGGGTTCGATGAGCTATCAGGGAAGAGGCAATACAATTTTTTTACGGAGCTTGAAAATTTCGATGAAGTATTAGTAATTACTATTGTAGGCCACGTATGATGATGTAAGAGAACATTAATATTGTAAGTTTGGTTTACTATAGTCGACGTCATGAAGGCAATGACTTTATATTTAACCTGAAAAGTTTTTTAACAATATCTCAATAGGAGGCAACATTATATCGTGTGGGCGTGGCCCACAAAAAGAAGAGAAGGAGAAAAGAAGACGCAAAGAAAAATGACAGAATAAGAAATAAGACAGAAATGGGGAGGGAAGGTGGTTAAAAGGAGGAAAAGCAGCCCTTCCATGGGAACGTACGCTGCTGCAATTCTAATTGGCATTTTTATCGAATACCCAGCTACTACTACTACTCCCACAAAGCGTTTCAAAGACGGGGTTAGTGACTTTAGATCGTAATGTCTATAATAAATTCATGCTTCAAGAAGACGATACGTCAATTAATAGTGGAGCAATCGAAATAATATAACATCTCCGTTCTCCGTAGTTTTCCTGTACCTCCAGTGAGAGAGTTGCTTTGATCATTTACCTCGCTCATGAGAGACTTGGAGGCAGCTGCAATGAAGTGCAACCTCATTCACCCAAACTCAATTGCTTCACAACCGGATGCATTTAATGTCATATCTGGGATAAAAAGGAAAACTTTAAAACCCTTCATAGTTTAGGTCAAAAAGTTACAAATCATCTGTATACCTGATGACAACGCTATTGCCTATGCCGATGAACTATTTTATTGAATCAACTTTGATTCTACCTTTGTTTTCTTAGCAAACATCACGTTCGACTATAGGGGTAGCAGTTCTTGAAACGTTAGCACGTGTACCCATAAGGCTGAAAACAGTTTTACAACGCCTTACATTCAAGGTATTCCATAGTGGAGAGCTGGGGGCAAATCCAACTAATGATCAGATATTAAAAATTTCTATTCCAGTGTATTAACAGCGAATACTTGCGTGTTGCTGGACTTCTTCGTCTGTTGTAACGTAGTAAAGTTGGTAGCTCCGTAAATGTTACGATTTCGATATAAACTGCATTTTATTGTCATGATTAAATACTGTTTGTAAAACATGATTTGCTTCTATGATTTTAGTCTTCTGTTTACCAACCGTTCTTCTGATGCTATCTGCTAGTATAATCAAACACCAACACTTAGTCTAGGCACCTCAGGATACTTTTCGTCTATCACATTTGATATGATTACTGTGAATCATTCTTGGTGGAAGTACTGTAAGATCTGTACTTTCTTAGAATAGTAAAGGAGAATGGCTGGGGAACAGTACGAGAGAACAATACGTCTCGATTGATGTGGCTGTTTTCTGAAGCACAGTAACAAGCGTCAGCTTCGACAGCTACATTGCAATGTTAATTTCGTGTTTGTGTTTAATATCAAACAAACGATATTATTACAAACTACTGTAACTACAAGAATGAATACTTGCAGACGAGGTACTCCAAGAAGAGACTCCTTTTGTGTTAGCTCTCGTTATCTTTTGAAGAATTGTAAAAGGAGCTGAACAACAATACTCGAAAGATGTACATGTTATGGAGCATTCGACAACAAAATATAGATCTCATTGACTGCATCTCGGATTCTATTACACTGGATGTATAATCAATATGTACAAAACTATTCTACCATTCCCAGCACCCTGTAAGGAAAGACGTATCGAACTGGATTTCGGTTTACAGTTATGTTCAAAACGAAACTTTAAAGCGTTGACCCTATTGATTGGAACATGTTCCAGACGCGCTCTTTGTTCAAAAATTTACCTTTTTTAGTGGAAGATTTTTGAAACAGAATATTAAAATAATAATGGACCTACTGAAATACAAGAGCTCCTGACAATATTTCAGCCCCCGCTAAAACGAAACTCTAACGTACTGCTGAGGACTGACCTACTGTACTTAAAACAGAGCATATTCACAGGATAAGTCAACTAGAAAAAGGGGGTTATTAAAACTTTGTTACCGTGGAAGAAACGCCATACTTGAAAAATTGCAACTGCTCGAGATAATGTGTTACGAGTACACACTAAAAAATTCGTATCTGATTATTCCTGATTATAAAATTTGGGAAATATTTTCTGACTCGTACTTGTATTTCGGGTGAATTTCAGGAAATCAGTGGCAACCTCGCATTTTGCAAGCATTTGCTCTGATGGCGGAGACCACTTAAGGTAAGCAAATGATTGAAAACAAACATTTTCCGACCAAACGTTCCCTAAAATAAAAATGCCCTCATTTTTTGCATTGAATGTATACTTTCTGTTAGTGCCAATGATAAGAAAACAAGTGTCGTCTTTATTGACTTCGCCGCTCCCATAATATGGCGCATGCGTACTGCCATCACGAATGAAAGTTAGTGGTAAGGACGGCGATAGCATAATACTAGGACTCGGTTAACAATAGCAGCTCTTAAAAGTCGTGCTTGATGATCGTGTTAATTCAAAAACAGGTCATCATCAGGATCCAAAGGGCAGCCTTGGCCACATAGATCAAAGTGGCCAAAGCTACAGTGCCATATTCGGTCATCGTATCGGCATACGGTACATTACAAACTTTCAGCCACGAGCTTTAAATTACAAGCAGAAAGCGAAACAGAAATTGAGCAGCGAGCCAAGTAGACGGAAAGAGAAGTGACCAATAACTCGACCTAACAACGGACAATAAACCTAACCGAGCAGCGAACCTTTCATCACAAAAGAGAATCCACTAAATAACGAGACATTGAATGGAGACACTATACCACCTTGGAAAGAAACCGACAGCTTCATCGTTTATGGAACTTAAGCCCCTTTCGTTTTGAATAAAACACATCATCTATTAAGCAACTCGTTTTTGATACTAATGAAAGACGTTAAGTAAGTATGTGTTGATATAAATTGTTGATGCTGCTTTTTAATCAATATGACCTTTGGCTTATCTCGATCCTCGAATAAGTTTCCTTAGGCAGTAAAATTAATTCTTGCTTATAACTTAGCAGACGGAAGATTTACACACAAATTTTACGTCGTATGCGTCAACGGTATCCCTCTTTATCCGTGTTCCATGGGGCTACGTCAGTGAGTTATAACACAATTAGATATACAGACGTAACCTCCCCTAAATCACGACGTTATCAAGTCGCAAGAGCACGTGCTTTTGCAAAGATTTCGTTTAGTAATCTTCGTATTAAGCACTCTCTTAGAAAAAGCACTTCTCCCTTCTTATAAGACCGAGGACTTCCCCATGACCTCCTATGGACAAGCAGTAGAACTCTGAGCTGTTCAGAGCATGGGCGACTCTCGAACATGCTTCACTTGAACCGCCAAGTCAAAACCTTAAAAATATATCCCTTAGGTCTAATACGATGAAAATACGATACAGTTCACTTGTTAATTTACTGCCTACAGTTGTTAAAATAGAGAATTAGTAAGCGGCAAAAATTACATATATCATTTCTAGCCACGACTGTCTTCCTCATAAAAGTTACCTTCCCCCTAAATTATGCTTGCTTACTCATACCTAAAGACGGTTAATCGTCACCTTCTTTAATACGGTTCCCATACGCAAGTCTCACAAACACCTCAAGTGGCAATACGGGAAAACATATCTTATTTCAACGGGTAACTTAAAGCACACTCAAGTTTTTTTCCAACTCTTTCTATATCTGGGAAACAATGGCAAAATCAGCTGTATTTAATTATGAGCAATCGATAGTAATATCCCTGAACGAATATTATACTTATGTCTGACATTTTACTTGCATATAGTTTCCTACTAACTTCCGAAAAACAATATGGACAGCTAGTTAAGCCTTACCCAACCCGTAACAGAGCTCCGTTATGCCCATCACGCCTACAGGTTGCAATTTTGAAGCCACCGATCAAACTGGTACTACAGTATTAACATCAGCTCGAACAGCAAAAACGGTACCCAGTCATGGAGCTATTAGTTTTTCTGAGGAGCAACAGCATCTTGAAAAAGCATCGAAAGTTTGATAAAGGCGTGCGACAAATTACTGAGCGTGGTCAGATTTTCTTCTCTTACAACGTGCTGAAGAGTCATCTGATATAAGACAATGTTATACAAAGCGTTCAGGTTAGGGGTGGGGGCATGCACTAAACAAAGATTTAAAAGTTGGCTGTAAGCTACCAAGCGACTTCACGAGCACGCATTTATGCACTAAATGCAAACGAATGCATGCTGCCCTCCACTCGATTTGCCTTGAAACAGTTGTCACTGTAACATTGGAAACATGATTTGGAGTTAAACTAACCAGTAAGGACGAGGGGAGAAGTAACTAGTTTCCCTTTCCTCATATACGCGACTAAACTGGGAACCCTTGTTAGGTCAAAACGACTTTGGTTAGGTGGTGGCAACGAGATACTTTAAAAAAGTATTTTCTGCATGCGCTGGGTGCCTAATAGACGTCCCCCCCGCTAAATAATTTTTCAAATATTTTCCACCCAAGACATTTTTATTCCAACCCCCCCCCCCCCCCCGCTTATTAATTTTGAAGTAATCTCTCAACCATCACAAGTTTTTGAGGAGGTACTTCGGCGGGCAAGTAGAAAATATCTTGATTAAAATATCAAAATCACACAATAAAAAGATGAAGGTTGAATTTTCCTACGTTTAGGAAGTTGCAGTTGATTCTAAACATTGAGACCTTATTTTGACCCCATTTTTAAAAATTTTTGTCCACACACTCCTATTACATTTTTGTCGCTTTCCGGCCCCCAGTCTATTCCAACCCCCCCGTATATTAAGTTTTTGGGAGTTTTCCAACCCTTCTGTTTATTCCAATCCCCCCTTCTATTAGGCACCCAAGAGTAATCCGCGGTATTAGATGTGTTAAAGACTTGAGATAGATTAAATCAACTTCTAAGTCTATTTGGTCTAGAAACTCCGTTTGCAAGTAGTAAATATAAAACCTGTAGAAATATTTTCAGCGGCTTTCATAACATTTTGTGCAGAGTATGTCGTTACCACCATGTAACCATGGACGTTCTAGCTTCGGGTTTAGTCACGTATTCATATCGAGAAACCAAGAACTTTAAATCCAGTCACGAGTGACACACCCTAATCTACAACTCTATAAGTAAACTAGCGGATCTGCCACCCAGGAACATTTTGAAAATCATTACCTAATTGAAAAAATCTACATCACTTCAATTAATATTGGGTTATATTACAAATTACAAATTACCATAGAACACAATTGCGCATGCTTGTTCCGCTTTCGTGGTACAGAACGTTACCACAGTTCACTGCCTGCGCATAAACACGAAGTGATAATAGAAGGCATATGCCTATCCATCAAATATGGCTGTCTACGTCTGACACAACTTGCAGATATCACCAGCGAAATTATACCTTTACATTTTATGAGACCAATGTACATATACGTAACAGTAAAGATCTCAACTAAGATTTACAACAAGTTATTTCTAATCCAAACTTCTTTATCTGAACGTATGTTTCACAAAGGAAAAACCGATGTAAGGCTTCAGAAGAGTTTGAAACCGTTAAAACAAATGTTAACTCGACCTTGGCCACCCATTCCTCCTTTTATATTATTTTCTTGCTGCACCGCTGCATTAGTTCCAAGATAGAATTTTCCAGCTTCCATGGTATTGAATACAGAAAAAGTTCCAATATGAACCACATAACAGTAGGGATCTCCTTGAGTTGATGCATTATGTTTTGAGCGGTTATTTATCTCGATAACTAGATGGCAATCTACTTTGAAATCGCATTCAGAAAACGTTCCTCGGCTATCATCTTTCTACACAGAACTACTCTCTTGGCGTTTCGCGATGAATGAAAACAAGCGTCATTTACAGTTTATCACCATCATCTGTACCTGCAAGTAATCAAGGAGGATGTCGTTAGTGATCGTATACAGTGCAATCGCATAGCCTCCTACCAACCCAGTCTCGTATTCCAAGTCCTTCCCTATCAATTGTCGGTGGCATAATCAAAACTATCATCAAGGAGAATTCAATCGGTTATTGCTCGCAGAACAATTATGACGGGCAATCGAGGTAGCTTCATAACAATTACATATCCACGGTACTACTAACATAATTTCGAATAAGTCCTCGAGGGGAGGCAAAACGGGGGGTGGGGGCAGTCAGAAGTGGTATTTATTATTAAAGCAGAGGACATAAAACAACATAAGTCAGTAAAAGTCATGCTGGGCATCAGCTCATCATGGAGGCTAAGGTTAATACTTGCTAGAGAGGTACTTCGTTTGACCACACTTCTCTCCTGGGAACAGTAAGGTTGCTTGTTAGGATAAATGCAGCGGACATTACAGCGGGCATTGACATGCAACCTGGAGTCTTCCAAACGATTTCTCTTCCATCATTTTATCAACGTCCAAATCATAAAACAACAATAAAATGGACGTCAAGTATTTGAAGTACAATTTATGGAAAGTCAACTGTACCCATAGCCAGAGTAAGTCTCACTTACTTCAAACCTAAACCACTTAACAGATCCATTTATGTCCCATGACATTTTGCATTAGCACTGCTTGACTGTCTAACACATGTCAAGTGGTGTAAATGTTGTCAGAATTGCCGACAGTGTATTTCTGGACATTCTGAAACCGCTACTTCGAAAGTTTCGCTACATCACGGTTCAAATGTAGCCGCATGCGACAATGAAACTTAGTAATACAGAATGTACCCTAAAAAGAACGATGTATCTATGAGGGGAATCATTAAATAAAGACGTAGGGAAACCCTACGCTACATTTTGCACATTCTGTTATATGAGGATGCTTAGTTGTCATATTTGTTATCACGCACCTCGTAAAAAAACGACGAAGATTCAAGATATTTTGCTATGCTATTCAACAATTAAAGTGACCAGTAAAGGTCAGTTTACACTTCCTCCATCTCACTTGACTTGATGGACCTCGACTGAGAGAAACAGACAGCGTCGGCAAAGCGACCGCGCTCGATTTCATTTCGATTAGTACATCATTTCAAAACGGCAATGGTTAATAAAAAAATACGCCGACGTGATAAGATAAGAAGACTGAAGCTACTCTCGGTGTAGTTTGTTTAAACAAAGAACATCAATAAAAAAGCGACTATTCGCCAAAAAGGAGTCGGTGAAGACAACTTATAAGAAAAAAGGAATAGTAGCCACGGCGCACAAGAAACATCATATAAACCTTGTAATCGATAGAAAAGATAGCCGTAGAAAAATAAGAGTTCTCTTTAAAGCCTTAGGATAGACTTTGGTTCACTCATTAGCAAATTGGGGAACTTCGTTGCGTCCTATAAGCGGTAAAGCTGACTGCCTAAATGTACGTTATTTCTTTTTCTGACTCCTGGGTTAAGGTTCTCTTTAGCGATGTCCCCCGATGGTAAGTGCCTTCAGTAGTAGTAGATGCCCTATGCAATCAAATCACGCGGAACCTCTTGGTAAAAATGGTAATTGTGATCAGATATGTTAAGCTAATGACTTTGCCGGTTATCTTTTAAGAATCGACTCCACGAGAAAGTCTTGGTGGTACCTACGCCTTACAACTATTGAATCAAAGGTGAAACGTCTTACCCACTGCATAATATCACTTCCCACTTTGGAAATCTAATCCAAAAGTACTTGCACTTGAAACGTAGTTGCTTAGATTTAACTGATATTGCCAAGAGGAGGCTACGTCTAGTGTGATTTGGTTGAAAAGAGCAACATTGGATGATTGATGACTCAACCTTCGAGATGCAGCTCATGCGAGAGTGGATATTTTCGAACTATGTATTTTCTAAAATGGGTAGTAAAGAAAAAGGAATCCAAAAGGAGAGGCATCTGATAGAAAAACTAGTAAAAAGCTAATATTTAAGCCATACAAATCTATGCAGGTACAAAAAAGTACGCTAAACCACGAAAGCACTGTTAAGGGGAGGCCAGGAGAGACCCCAATCAACAAGGTCGGCCTTCCATAGAGCGCTCAACTTCAACAAATTGAATTAACATAAACAGTGGAAGTGTAAAAGCAAAGGGTAACGAAGAACGGCGAAGTAAAGCTTGTCATATGGTCCCTTGAAATAGAAACACTGAAATATGAAACCTTACCTGTCCTTTAATTGTCACAACTTTCCCTTGGAATGAATCCTTTTAAATATTTCTGGAAATTTGTTCTCTGGAAATACGGTTTCCAATAAAGATTCCAGCAGCACGTAAAACAGTCGTTTGTTTAAGTTCAGATGTTGAAGCATATCAAACATTCTAAAAGATCGAATGAAAATAAAACAATACTTAAGTTTTTAACGCTTAAAAATAATTATCAATTTTAAAGAAAGTACCCAAATCCAGCACTGTTTTGTTGTTCCAGGTAATGGGTACGCCCTATATAACAAATCAAGCAAATTAGCAAGATAAGATACTGTGAATGTAATCAAATTTACTAACAAAAGCAACAAATAGGAATTAAAGATAGGAACACAACAATCGTTGTTCATTGCATCTCAATTCTTTTAGAAGCACAAGAATATATAAACAGAGTTACAATAAGAAGGCTCATACACTGACCAAAATTAAGGGTAATGTAAGGGACAATCAGTTGGGAACGATACACTTTATTTCAACGTCTATATGAAACGATGAATCCCAACTTTTAAGTGGGCAAGTGTACTGTTTCAGATAAGAAAATTATGTTGTGATGAGAATTTAAAAATCTCTAATTGATACTGGTGAAATTTAAATACCAATTAAAAACATACATAAGGCACCAAAACTTTATGACATAAATTATGTATCTACGATATCATCACTCAGTCAACATGGTCTGACAGTGAAGACTTACGCGTAATATAAGGATAGTTGGAAACTTATAACAAAACCTTTTTCTTGTCACGCTGTATTATTAAAGTGAAAGCTACTTGGAAACAGAAGAGATATAACACCTACTTAAGATGGACATAACCTGACTTGAATCCGGTGAAGACTGACATAACTTTATGGATGATATTTAATGCTATTAATTTTTTCAGTGATCCACAGCAAGCAAGAAAGTTCTACTTAAAAGCAAAAACTGCCATTGAATATGGACGAAGTGCCAACATGGTAGTCTTACCGGCTGACTCCTTCTCTCGTTACTTCGGTCCCTAAAAACCTTTTCAGCTCATCTATTGAATAAAGATGTTGATAAAAATTTGAGATAAAATAAACAGCAATACCAAGTTTGCTGATGGAGATAATAATGCAATCGCTGTGAACATGTAAACAAACAAAGTTTCGTATTACCGTTTATTCAAATACTCCGTTCTTGAACATACTGGAAATGCCAAAGTAGAACTGTAATACTTCGTAAAACACCTTCGTCATGCGAAAGAATTGTAGAACTCCGGCGTGTGTGAAAAACGAAGAACATGGTCCACGAAAGTAAGATGTTAGATAAAATCGTGCTAGTGGCGTCGGATCTAGCATCGTTATCTTACCTTTACAATGATCCGTGGTGCTATGAAAAAATAGGGGTCCTTTTTGTCAAGGTTGGTTCCAAATCACAAAAATCTAAGCTTCGTGGCTCGTCAGTTGGCCAGATTCGTGATTCATTTACCTGGTTGTCAATAGAGATCGGTAACAAATGATTCGGTTCATTTATCTTTTAGGCTTTTGCAGTGAAATGTTTCCTTAGATTTCTTTAATGCCTTTATGCCTTAAACGACTCCAATCAACATTTATTATTTGTCAGGTTGCTTTAATCCCACCGTATCCAGCTCAAAAGACCCACTTTTAACTTAGGTATTCACTACTGTACTTTATAAACGTATTTACTACTTCCTGATAATACATCTGTTCCGGATGAAGAGTATATACTAGATGCAAGAAAGTTGTGATAAAGTATAAATAGTCGCCAAATAAAGTCAAAATATGAAACGACTATGCTGTTGTAAGGGTTCCGTTTGAGGTTACAAAAATTCTACTCGAAATGAGGGTGATCTAAAAATAAAAGCTTTAGGTTCGTTACTACTCTACTCAAAAATTCTCAAAAACTACAAAACTACAAAAACTACAAAACTTCTACTCGAAATGAGGTTGATCTAAAAATAACAGCTTTAGGTTCGTTACTACTCCAGACATCACTTAGTAACAATAGAACAAGCTTCTTGAAGGTATTGATGGCATTTCTCAAGGCAAGATCGTTAATAGTGACAAATAATGTTATGTGAGTAGCCATGTACATTTCTCTGTCGTTGCATGCTTGTGTATATTGTTTATATATATCGAAGAAATATCATCGCAGTCTCCAAAGCATATTTGAGAATTGAAAATTCAGAATCGTTTGCAGTGACTTTGTGTGGCTTTCGAAACACGCTAGTCGAAAAATCACCCGCAAGGCACGAGAACAACACCGTGCATTAAACTTCTGACACGACGAATTGAGTACCCTCTTCAGGAATCAATAATCTCTTTATATAAAGTGTTTGGACCGTTTTTCAACTAGTTGTTTTCATGTCGAGTACAACAAACAAACCTTCAAATCAGAGATCTATAAAAGTACTGCATCATAGAATAGGATCATATTATACCATTTGTCCCTTTTTACCGAATCAATAGCCACACACTCTTACGCTTTTATTTCCTTATTCTAAGATACATTAAGCTAATCTGTAAATATTTCGAAAAAAAATTTTCATGTTTGTCCAGTGAAGATTTTCGCCAATTCTCGTCAGACTAAACAGGAGTACATACTACACAAGAAATTTATTAACTATTGAACGGATCGAGAATTACAATGAGTTGGGTACGATTGATAAGATAATTCAGACGTCACAGAAAAAAGGGTAAGATTGCCGGCCACAACAACATCAACTAAAAACAGGGAACCTAAAATACAACTGCTTGCCTAAACCTATTAAAGCATAATTCAGGACTTCTTTCGGCCGCCTAACAGCGAAAAGCGATACTGATACTATCTCATTCTGACTGTAATTTGGTTATAGACTCCCTTTGTATGTTTATGCACGCGAAGAGTTCTCACTGCGCTGTGCACAATAGAAAAGCTGCTCGCTCAAGTAGTCAAGGAAATCGACTAAAACTTTGGATTAGCGTCCGGAAGAGCTAAACGGATCTCGAAAACTGCTACCATTAAAATGCAACTTTGCACTGCTATGCTACTAGCAATACCTCTTGAACTGAATGAAATTTGAATGAAAGACATAAAAATTGTTAAATATCTCTCGTACCTGGAATGCTACCAATCATTTTTGCACGAGTTACCATTCTCATTCGTCTTTTGACGTCATCAGGTCGTGTTGGTGCAGGTTCTGCTAAGACCCCTCCTGGCCAAAAGGAAGAACTGCAGAAAAGAAAAACTGCAAGCAATTAGAAGCATAGAATATTTCAGGTCTACCTGCAAAGTAAGGTGCAACTGCAAAAGCCAGTCGTGGTACTGCCCCATGACTAAATAATATAGCCTCTCATTGTAACTCAATAGGAACAAAATGAGAGGGAAAATGGAAAGCAGCAGAGTAAAATACGACTACTGTCGTGCCATGTACAGTGCATTGTAGTGTAGTGTAGAGTAGAGTAGTGTAGTGTAGTGTAGTGTAGTGTAGTGTAGTGTAGTGTAGTGTAGTGTAGTGTAGTGTAGTGTAGTGT
>JAAAKM020000787.1:0-15733 GCA_010016025.2 Alatinidae sp. Z8VKAUB7J3 | reverse complement strand
ACGGCGTTAATGCTAAAACGATTCATAGGATAGGGAGATCTGTAAATAACCATAACGTACGGGCTACAACGAGGTGCTTAATCTGCACTCACCAAAAGCCAATTTACGCAACGGTTTCCATTTTACTTTCCAATTAATGTAATATGTCATGAGGTTATAGAGTGGATATTTTCTTCAAATATGGCTTTTCAATACACAATCAACGTACTATGTAGCTTAACATGGAGAAATTGTTTTATAGCTGGTTTTAGGAAACAAATTTCAAGATATTCGTGGAGCTATTCTTTGGGAAAGAATATTTTCGAAGAATTGTCTTTATGGGGAACTGTCCGGATTAGAATGAGGAACTGTCGGGTTTTTGGAAAGATCAGTTTGCTATCGTCGGGCAAATGTCAGTCGGGCGAAATTTCCTTGAGAAAATTTATCTTTGGCAATCGTAGACAAAATTTATGTACACTTTTACAGAATTTTGATGAAAATGCAAAAGCGAAATCATGCAAGAGACTTGAATGAATGACTCGATGTCTCCAACTGACAGGAATTTGTTACATGTAAGCCTTAGATTTCATTTTTTGTGGAAGTCGGCGGCGGTATTCAGAGATGGTGGTTAGACCGGCTTTCTTGAAGGAAGAAAATTTCCCGAAATTGTATGAGTTATTAACTATAATTTTAAGCCTTTTTGTTATTCTCCTTTTACAGCCATTTGACAGAGCATACATTGATAATCCAGGGGCCATGGTAAGACGTAATCAATTTTATCTATAAATTCGTTGATTATACTTTTCTAAGGTTCTGTAAGAATTATTTGAAGATCGGTTAGTTGTTGTATAAGGTACGCGAATCGTGAAAATTGATGTGGAAAATTGAAAGTACGTGTTAGGACTGCCTGTTATGGTAAACGTGACATAGTGTAATTTTTAAAATATTTTTTTCAAGATTTACTTGTGGGATTTTGTGCCAGCCGAAATATTTAATACGTTTTAGGGTCGCCTATTGCGTAATTAGCACGTGTGCTCTAACTATAGTTCGGAGGGATTTGATCATTCTTTGGACTTAATGTAATTAAGACGTTTTTTAGGACTCTTAGTTAACGTGGTGACGTCTGGCCTACGGAGGACATTTATATAAACTTTACAAGTTTATTTACATAAAGGTGTAAAATATGTTGATTGCTATGTATTTTCATGGAAATAATTATTTTATCCTGACTATGATAAAGAAATGCGCACAAAATGTATGAAAAACTTAAAAGAGGCACTTGCATAATCAACTTTTACTCAATAAGATGATAATAATCGTGAGGTTAGTAGGAGGATCATAAGGCTGATTCGCGTTGATACCCGCAAGGAATATTTTTCATATTTAATACAGGGGGCCAGATTGCAAAATCACCTACAATATGAGACGCTCGATTGTTAAATGTCATCTTTTTAACGAATTTCTTTTCTGTTTTGTTTATTCTAGGTGGTGTTTGCCACTCCCGGTATGCTTCACGCAGGACTCTCGCTTCAAATCTTTAAGAAATGGGCTGGAGATGAGAGAAATACGGTGAGTTCCACATCCAGCAAAAAAGGTCTGGGGAGGTTCTCAAGTAGCATGCAAGTCGTCACGGCACTACATTGTGAAATACATTGTTTGTTTGTGCAGGTCCATTTCCAAAGGGCACGGCACCTTTGAAGATGCCTAAGAGATACGGGCTAAAACATGCACGCTCTGAAAGTTAACTAGCATTAGAATTTAATCGTTTCCTTGCCTAGGTCCATCTAAATTCTTTGGGTATTTTTTCAATAACAAGAATAACGCAGCTTTGGAAGACCCTGACATATTTATACGAAGGGTGTTTAGTCTGTGGAGAGTCATCCTGAAGTTGGCGTCTATACCATTCCGCAAGTCATAAGTGACCTTTAGTGATTACACAACATTTTTGATGCATTATAATTACTTAATTTCTCTGGTATAGATTGTACTGTAGTGTTAAGATAAGCGTTAATTGTATTCTTTGTCACCTATAGATCATAATGCCTGGATATTGTGTTGCCGGGACGGTTGGTCATAAGGTTTTAGCAGGGCAAAAGAAGATAGAACTTGACAAGAAGACAGTGGTACGTACTTTTATAGAGGAAAGCATTTTGGCATGAACAGAATTATGTGGTGTATTAATTGATTGTGTGTCAGTTTTTTTATTACCTGGATAATATTGTGGTATTGTCTAACAAATTTTCTCCTGTTAGTACAATTTGATAGCTGAATAATATTGGAATTGGAATTGGAATTGGGGCCATATTGTGCTATTTTTTTGAAATAGTAGGTTTACATTTATCTCTTGTCGTCACTAGATGGAAACTGAGTAAGATTTTTTCTGTTTACTTGTACATAAAGAACATCAGTAGCAGTATTATTAGTAAGTGGCAATCCAGTGGAGGAGATCATCAGGCACTTTAACAACGCTGCAAGCTCTAGTGATATGATAAGTAAAACGCCAAATGTGGAAACTTTATTGTTTCGTCTAACAGACTTAAAATACTGAAAATTGTCAGAATTGAACTCAGAGACCTACAGTACCATCTGTACTATAAGTCTCTGAGTTCAGTTTAGCCAATTTTCAGTAGTGACCTGATGAAGTCTGCTAGACGAAAAGTTGTCTGTAAAGTTTCCACATTTGGCGTTTTACTTATCATAACTTGTCGGTGGACTATTCACCACCTGTCATTCATCAACAACTAGCGTGTTCGTTGGAGTCTCTCTGACGAAACTACTGATCTGCTACATAGTCTTCCGAACCAAGTGGATAATGACCCGGTGTTTGAGGAAGGGAGTTCTTCGTTTCATAATTGAAAATAGTGTTCGACACGCCCTCATTGGTACTAATTATTATCAAGCATGTAAGATAAATACGGTTACTCACAGCATCACTCTAGTATAGCTGGTGTCGTGATCCAATGTATATGAGTTTGGCCTATAACCAGCGATCGTCGGTTCGGATGTGGTTTGTTTCCAAGATTGAAGGACTGCAAGTTTAAGTGCTAGTGTTTGGTATTTAAAGTAAGAACCTTTTTTGTTTCACAAACTCTGTTTAGTTTTAAATCAAAGTGAAACGTACCCATTCCCATTCTGTTTAAGTGGGAAAATTTGATTGTGTTGTTTCTATTTTTACCGTAGATCGATGTAAAACTATCAGTTCAGTATTTATCATTTAGGTAAGAAGGATGTAATCGCTATTTTATAAACTCGAAATTCTACAGTTGGTCAGTGTCAAATGCACGCCGTTTTTATTCCTATGAGTACCTCTCAGCCTGCAATGAGAGCTCTAATTTCAATCAATGTATTTGTTTAGTCATGACCACAGTCAGATGAAACTCTTTACCATAAGGAAGTCGTTTATTCACAGAATTTTTATAAATCTGGCTCTTTAAAGGTTTTATAATTTCATAGTTTCAAAGGGTTTATAATTTCATAGTTTCCTCTTATCGTCCTGTACATTGTGACGAAGATTTTCCTCCGATAAAACGTTTTCAAATAATTTTAAACAGTTTTAAATAACTTTGAGACCTTTTTTTTCTTCCTGAAGTACTTAAGCTTGTTTCCTGAACGTCTCTATTCTCATTACGATTTGATTTTTTATATTATTCCATGTCAGCGCACACGCAGATGCAGCGGGTATAATGCAGCTGATAAGACAGGTAAGAAGTTGTCAGGTATGAGTTTTGTGTAAGCTAGAGTAAATAAGTTTGCATATTGGTATTTGGATTTCATCCTTTTGTGTTTTACAGTAGAGTCTGAGTCCGAAAGCATATGGTATTTTTCTTCAGAGAACTGTTAGTCAACAGACGCTTCAAAATTAAATCAAAGGATAACGGTCGGAGGAAAGTATGCAAGTTCAGGGAAGTAAAATGGGGCGAGTCACTCGCCAATAGAAACGTTTTGTTTTAAGGTTGAATATCACAGAATTAAAGCAATAATTTTTATGAGGAACGTTCATCAATACCCTGCAACTTGTCACCAGTTTTATGCTAGTTACTGCCTTTTACTGACAAAGAAGTGTCCTAAATGGTAAGAAAAGTTCCGTCACAAAGAAACGCACGTTAAAGAACAATCGGTTACGTGAAAGTATAGTTCGAAATATGTGCCAACTTAGGAAGAAGGAACTAATAGGAGTTTGATACATGATGTAACCCAATATCCCAAATCGTTTTTTTTTGCTGAGAGGCCACTTTATTAGTTTCGTTCGCAATGGTATTGTTGTTGTGTTAACGGGAATCGCACGATGTATCTAAATCCTTGTCGCTCCTTTTGCAAATGGAGCCGGATCATCCTTTTGCAAATACGCAGTGTATATAAGAAAAGCATGCAATCTAGCTTGATATTAAAAGAAAGAAAACTTTTAAGGTTGGCAAAAATCAGCTCTTTAGTAGCTAAGGAGTGTTCTTTCTTTTCCGGTAACGTAATTAGCAAAGGACGATATAATCTCGGTAACTGAGGCGGCTAGCATGGCCCCGCCAAGTTGACTCTGTTTATGCAAGTAAGATACCTTCATTTGCTATTAGACAAGAACTTTTTAAGCAATAAGAAACTTTATAGTAACAAACGCAACAAGAAAGAACGAAGAACGAATGATATAAGATGTCATGGTCGAGTGTTGAGGTCGTTTACTTCAAAACCTGTCTGCCTCATGGGACAGCAACGATGGTTCCTAAATGCGGGAGTTCGTTACCGAATGTTCCCTACGTAAAGACTTCGTCAGAATTCTGCTGTAGCGAAACGATGTGGAGGTAGTTACAGTTGCTCTGGTCAACGTGGAGGAGGTTTGTAATAGCGAGTGGCTACTGTGTTTGCTTCAAGGACAATGTGAAGCTTTGTCAATCAAAAGTTGTAGTTTGCTTGAAGAGATAAAGCTGTTATAATTGTAAGAGGCTGGATTTTGGTTGTTCTGGACTTTCCGATGAAGTCCTTAGTTAAGTACATCTCCTTTCACGACATTTAACTTCTAAAATCCCTTATCTTTTGCAGGCCGAACCGAAAAATGTGATGCTTGTTCATGGAGAAGCAGATCGGATGGAATTTCTCAAACACAAAATTCAGCAAGAATTCGGTACGTCTACAAGTCTTATCACCCAACTGAAACTAATTCTGAAGCCCCCGGGTGGGGAGGTCTGTGTCGGCGACTAGAAGAATAGGAA
This sequence comes from Alatinidae sp. Z8VKAUB7J3, assembly GCA_010016025.2. Taxonomy (NCBI): domain Eukaryota; kingdom Metazoa; phylum Cnidaria; class Cubozoa; order Carybdeida; family Alatinidae; species Alatinidae sp. Z8VKAUB7J3. Next base: position 10,556 of record JAAAKM020000787.1, on the reverse strand, counting down.
AGCACATAAGGCATATTTCTCATATATATATATATAAGACTGTGATGCCTGGTTCACATGGAGGACAAAACGGTTTTAAGCCGCGAGAACAAAATCGTTTTAATGGCTGAAAACAAAGTTGTTTTTCATGTGAATCAAAATTTCCCGTTCTTTGCGAGAACAACAAAACGGTCGTAAGCGCTTAGAACAAAATGGTTCTCAGAGCTAAAAACCGTTTTGTTCTCCATGTGAATCAGAAGTGCCCTCGAGACCGTTTTGTTTTAAGCAGGTTTTAAGGGAACAAAATTTTTGTTCCATTAAAACATGTTTTCAAGAAACCACCCGCGGTGTGCATTGTCTACGCACACCATGTGTTAGTACTCTTGCGTCATGTGGCAATTACCACTGCCAGATTATGTAATGTGATGATTTGGTTTGTTCACATTTTACAAATTGGTTATTTGATTTGTTTGAGTAATCCTTGCTTTGACAATAGTCCTGCTGATTTCCACGATCACCCTGCTGATATTCTTAATCCCTTTGCGACTAGTTCGTTTTGGTTGCAAGATACCTTGAAACATTTTGGTCCTTCATGTAAATCAAGTGGTTTTAATGCCTTGCGACTAAAACCGTTTTGTGCCATCATGTGAATCAGTTTGGTTTTAAGGCCTAAAAACCAATACATATCTATTTTAAACTCCTTAAAATCGTTTTTTCCTCCGTGTGAACCAGGCATAATCGTCTAAGAAAAGTGTCCAAGTTTAACAGCTAGTAAAAACGAAGGCAAGCTAAAATCAGTCAATAAGGGACGTGGTAGAAACGAAAGAACATTTGGACGCAACTTTGTATCCAAAGTATGAATAAAATGTTTAGGACACTTCTGGCATGAAGCGTTGATTTTTAGCGTGGATGTAAGAGCGATACGTTTGGTTTACTTAGTGGACTTCATAATTCAACGTAGATAGTAATTGGTATATAAGTGCTCCCTTACAGCTACGAACTCATAATTTATTGTACTTTCCTCGTGAACATATTGTCACCTCCTAAATCCACTCACTTTTTCAAAGTTTTTAACCAGCTCTAAATGATTTGCTGCTTTTCACATTAGATATCAGTTGTTACATGCCAGCAAACGGAGAGTCGGTTTCCATAGCAACTTCACCGACTATTCGGGTTGACTTGGCCTCAGACTTCTTAACAAAGCGAAAGAGAGTCGATGAAGAGGGTAGGTATTCACTTCAGTAAACTCAGATTTATGGCATCGGTCTTGCCCGCTCTAATGAATCGTTAAAAATAGTAACATGGCAAGTTATTGTTGGGATCCATCCACCATACTGCTGTGGCTACCAGTATTGTATCTGTACGTTGTGCATAGATGTGTGGTAAAGGGGAGTAGTTCATATTTGTGCACAGTGCTGCTTTATAGTTAACAAAGGCATCTGTTGTATCGTGGGTGGTTTACCTATGACTGGAAATTAACGGAGAACTTGTTGTGTACCGATGTAACTTCTTTGTGTCAACGTCGGGGATCTTTCGGTGTTTCAATCTATTCTTGTTGCAGGCTCTTGTAAAAGAGATACAAAACCTTTTGGGATCCTTTGCGTCTTCCATGGAGTGCCTGTGGGCAATGCTTAATGCCTTCACAATGCTTCACGAGGGGTACTTTCATAAGTGAAAACGTTTTGTTTGCCAGATGTTGTGGTTTCTCGTTAATACGGTGTTAAAGAGCAAGGGTGTCTTACAAAGTTGTATACGTTATGAAGTCGCGCAGTTGGAACCTTGCCCGCCGGTAATCACTCTTGGTCCTAAAACGGATACGAGAACCCCGTATTATTGACCACTATTGCTGTTTATGGCCTCATGGCTCAGATGAATGTAAGTGTAAGGTTAGGTGTTATAAATGCATATCACTAGAAGTAAGAGAGATGTAGTTTTTAAGGTGTTTGCAAGGTATTCGAAAAAGAAGATATTGTCGAGAGGACAGGACAGCCAAAGGACAAAATTGACACTGCGTTCTCGTGTACTTAAAAGTCCATAACTTCTTTCTTTATGGTTGGCATACCACCGATAACGTAAAGCCAATTAGTATTTTGAGAACATATGCAGTAGGGAATAAGACAACATTGGGAAAGTTGGGTTACAAGCGAAGAACAAGAAACACAAAATATAGGTCGCATATGGGCTCTCTGATAGGATAGGTAATAAAAGCAGATTGACAGCAGACTGACAGAGAAAGTTGAAAGGTCACGACCTTGTATCCGACACATGCGAAGCTCGAGATGTCGTGAAACAGGGCTTAGTGGTATAAGTAGGGCGTTAGTTGTTGATGATGACTTTTACATGGCCGCTACGCCTTCTTGTGATAATATGCCATTTCGGTTTTAAGCTGATTGCAGTTTCTTTTATTATGTATATCTATGTGGTTGTTTGTAACACACCAGCTTCTTGTTTCATACCAGCATGATATACCTTTGACAATTTCTGTGACCATAACCGTGCCTTGCCAGTACAAAATCTCATGGGTGGACCAAATTTGTAGAGTTACAGATATATCACCTATGATGACCCAAGTCTGTCAAGTCCTTGATCAGATATAAAAAGGCCAGTTCGCATACCATTATTGTAGGACTTCCAATGAGGGTTCGGTATTTCACCTTGACTTCATGTGGCAACCACCGCCAAATATGAAAAAGGGGAACGGAGTGAACATTCTGAGATGGTTTATGGGGTTCAAGTCTGAAATATTATTATCTATGAACTGCAAAGCTGTATTGGAAGAATAGAAACTGTAGGAGTATGGGGTGGTGTTTATCACCTCATCTTCGGCTGCATGATAAATAAATAGATTGGACATTTCGACCCTTTCCCACTGCATGGCGCGGAATAGCTTAGGAGCACAATAGTAGTGATAATTTTTACCTTTATCCGCGAGACTTTATCAACTAAATATACAACGTTCATGCAAAAAAATTCAATAATACTTTTCTCATTTCTGAAATCTAACTTCTCCAATCTCGTATCACTATATATGTCTTGAGGCACTTTTATATTTCATTTCCGAAGTATGTAAAATTCCTCATCTTGAAAGTTTTATATAGCGATGTTTGGTTTAGCCCGTTCATGGTCTCGGGTCTTACTGTCTTTAATTTTGTCATATGATTGATAACAATGTCTTGTTTTATTTGTACAAGCCTTTATATTACTCTGTTGTTGAAGTGGAGTGTTCCATGAATTCTGTGTAAGCTTATACTCGCTTGCTTTGAAGATTACAAGTGTTGCTCAAGATTGCCAATGACTGTTGAATTGTTTATGAGAGATAATATGTCCGTTGTAACAGTTGTTATGGTTTCTAACATTAGGCCGAAATAGATGTGCGAAGAACGCAACTGATGACTTTGACTTCATAACTGTTTATTTTCGTTCTTCAAGGACCCCCAGTGAAAAAGAAGCCCATTGTTAAAGTGCAGAACGAATCCGAAATTCAAGGAATTTTGGTAATGAAGGATATGGTAAGAGCTTGTTGTCAGTTAACATTACTTGCAAGTTGCCTATTTTAGACTCTTCGGACTATTTTTTACAAACTTTAAGAGTCCTTTAAGTAGGAAAAGAAATACAGGGACAAAAGAATTTATAGAAAGCGGTTACACTTGTTACATGGGGACTGATTCATTGCATTGCGTCACTACTCATTATATGTAGCATTTTCAGCAAAGAGAAATACTTACCCTTCTTTACGTGACCCGTAAGTGGTTGCACTTCCTTGGTTTAATTATGCCTAGTGTTTATGTTTGTATACAGAACAGAACAGGAAACAACAAAACGGACCCAACAGAACGGTACATAACGAAACACCATACAGCAGAACAGGAACCACAGGAACAGGGCCCAACAGAACAGTACACAACAAAACATCACACAACAAAACAGGAAACAATAGAACAGAAAACAAAGGAACAAGACCAAACAGAGCGTTACACAACGAAACATCACACAACAGAACTGGAAACAATAAAACCGAAAACAAAGGAACAGGACCCAACAGAACACTACATAACAAAACGTCACACGAGAGAGAGCAAGAAACAATAGAACAGAAAACATAGAAACAGGACCCAACAGAACAGTACACAACAAAACGTCACACAACAGAACAGGAAACAATAGAACAGAAAACAAAGGAACAGGGCCCAACAGAACAGTAGACAATGAAATGTCACACAAGAGAGCAAGGAACAATAGAACAGAAAACAGAGGAACAGAACCCAACAAAACGTTACACTACGAAACATCACACAAGAGAGCAAGAAACGATAGAACAGAAAACATAGGAACAGGATCCAACTGAACGTTTTACAACGAAACGTCACACAACAGAACAGGAAACAATAGAACAGAAAACAGCGGAATGCAACAGTACTCAACAAGACAGGATCATATTTTATTTACATAGTTTAATATAGTCACTTCCATATGATTTGGTTATCGCATTATTGATGACGTTGTTTGAGTGTTCACCTTTTGCACCATGAATTATAACCTAGTATTTTATACTAAAATGTGCTGTTTTACACGATTACAAATGTCTAACAATAACAACGTTCTTGATTCTATACAGAACATGCAGATTTTCGATACCGACAAAGCAGCAAGGGACCTGGGGCTGAGGGAGCATCACCTTCGTTTTACATCTACTGTCTCCGTTCAAACAACAGCTCCACACGATGTTTGTATAGGTATCATTCTGAAGAGACTCCATGAGTAAGTTGTACCGTATTTTCCAAAACTTAGGTATTATGTTACTTTTAGACAAGGTACATTGATAAAATGCAATATCAACCATTAGTAGAACAATACTGAATTTATTGCCGAAGAGTAAAATGTTATCGACTTGTTATATCACCGCTTCTTGTAACTTTACATCGTTCTTTGTATGGACCAAAATGACAAGGGTGCATCAAAACGCGTCTTTGAATCTGTTAAGTAGGGCCATTTATTTAAGTGCCAATGATATTTTTGTTCGTACATTTAGTGTATGTATTTGGCTAGAAAGGGAGTCAGAAGACAGGTATTCCAATAAAAACGTAGTGATGATAAGAAGTAGGTACCTAAAAATTCACCAATTGGAGTTTCATCAAGCACTTCCAAGCACACTCGCATACTGAAGCCTTACTCAGTTATAGACAAGTGAAATATGGGATGGAAAACAGACGGAGGTTATAATTTTTATTGAAAATTGATATATAGGTAACTTTCAATTGGTAATAAATGGGCATATTTAAAGTGCACAAGGGAGCATTTATGCTAGTTATTTGTGGAACGATTTTACAATACCTTGCTAGCAGCACTCTTTCAGCTCATATAAATTTGATCAGTATAATCAGCTGATGTTTCCAAATACAAAGGAAATATCATCGAGAAGAGAGGACTTGAAATATCTGTTACTTTCTACGTTCAATGGGCTACATTCACTGGGCTACATTCACTTTACTTTCAGGAATTTCCTAGGCTCTGGTGTTGAAAAGCTGGACTCCACTTCCTTAGCTGTTGATCACGTTCTTGTCAAGGTAAGTAAAAAGCCAAGAGGAAGTTTGCAAGCTTATTAACGTATCATAAGTATTGTAAAGAAAGTATTCAGATGTCGGTGAACCGCGTAAGGAATTAGAGCGGGCGTTGAAAGACATTCAATGATATTGAAAAGTGAATGTTTTGCTTCTAGGAAAAGGTTCATACAGGCGCAGGGAGTTGTCCCCTCCATGGAATGACCCCCTGAACTGAACCAAAAAGTGACTTGTTTTTTCTACACCGGAGCTTCAATAACTTTTGAGTTGGTTTTCAGCTTTCTTACTGCCTCCTCAACTCAACTCCATTCGTTGCTTTGAAATTAGAAGATCAATTTGCTAAAATCTCCTAGGTACCAGGAATCAGTAGTGACGTAGCATATTTAGTATTGCATCTGGGAATTAGTGTGCATCTTGACACTTAAATAAATACCATTTAGTTTCCACAAAAACCTTTGTTTACACTTGCGATAAGACGTTTGAAGACTTCGCTTAAAAGTTCAGCTTTCGACGATCTCGTTTATAAAATGCTGTAATTTTTCAGAAAAAAAGTCAAATTGATTCACAGTTTCTAACCCTTTTTACCTTAAATAAACGAAATGATGTGATTTCCCAAAATTGTGGAGACCGGTAACGCTTTTCAAAGGCAAAGTGATACGGCAGATATCTGCTAATCTCGTTTTTTCTTCATTTTTGGGATTCGAGAAAAAGAAAAAGAAAAAGAAGTTTCCACGAGACCAGGGGTCGCTGCAAAAGAAACAAACCAGCATGCTAGGTAAAGGACGTCTTGGTCCTTTCGTTTTACTGACTCCAGGACGTTGATGGTATGGTGATGTCGTGGTTACGTGGTAGTTCCTATCACGGTGAAGATAGACATATACCTTCTTAGACTAAGTGTTAGTTAGCCGCAGATACCTTTGGTTATCTCATGACAAGAAATTAATCAAAATGATCTTGCTATTGAAAATAATATAAGAGGATTCAGAAGTAATACTTCCCCTGGGCTGTCTCTGGTGCGCGTCGGCAGAATTTGTATCCACATTTTATAAAATTTAGACTGTGATCCCAGTGCAACAATGCAATGGTGTGGAGACAAAGGATTCGCCGTGGCGAGCCCTAAAAGGGAGAAGCGGAAAAAAAGAGAAGAATCTCAGTGCAACTAACAGTTACAGAGGCTTTGATGTTGTCCTGATTCCTGCTACCGGAGAGAACATCAACGGCGAGACGTGAACTTTTCATGTTAATGTAACAGAACATATTGTGTCTGCAAGTACGATAGTCATATAGCGTTTGCAAGGGGTGTTTGCTCCATTGTAAAGCACAATTTCTCTAGAACTTAACGATGACCAGAACAACATTCTGTATCATTTTGACATCCTTGTCGTGTCAGATGCGGAGCAGCGAAGCGTTCAAAACACAGAGCAGTTTCCTGTTATTTACTTTAGTTATGCTTAATCGTACGTTATTTTTACTAAGGTAAAAAATTGACATATTTTCCATATACTTACTACGTTTAGAGAATGCCCCACATCAAAACTACTACGGTGTTTTGATCGCTTTGATACCTACATCGCGATTATAATTTCTTGAAACTGGCCTATGCATTCATTTTCTAGATGTGCACGAAGCTTTCTTTTTGAAGACCTGATATTTTTCTTACTTGTTGTATTTCTTTATTGTTGTAGTGAGCAGACTGTATCTTTTTTGTAGTTACATGAAAGTGAAGATGCAGAAGAGACGCAGAAAGATTTCTTGGTGTCGTGGCGATTCAAGGTAAATGGTAGATCACGCTGTCGCTTGAAAACGAATTACAGTCCATATATACGTTAATAACTTGACTACGTACGATTTTCTTTTACGCTGGTCTATAGGAAACAAAAATGCTCCTTACTTACAATTGTACCAATAACTGGTAATTGAAATAAATATTTTATTACCTTTGAGAAAAATCTTATCAACATTTTTAGAGCTCGTTAATAACTGAGATATGACTAGAATCTTCTAAACGGTACAGCAACGATTTCGAATGCAAAAGCAGGCGCTGCCCACCACTTAGAAAAGTTGAAATATTTTTGCGTTTAGCTTTATTGAGAATCGTATCACGCATATAGGGTAACCGAAAAGTGACAAGGGAGAACCAAGCATCATATTTTTGAGTCCATCAGATCACAGTCGGATGTATCAAGTGTCGATGTAGTCTTTTGCAAACTGAAGATTGTCGTGTGTAACTGACGCAGATTGTGGTACGCAGTTACTAGAGAATAGGATTGGTCTACCAGGAAGTGAATTGAATATTTCAAAACAACTGATGTCGTATGAGAGCGCATAGCTTCGGATCGGATCAGTGTAACAGATGTAAAGGGATATTCCAGGTCTTAGTCCCATCCGACGCGTCGTACAGTTTTGCGTCGGTACGGATTGGATCTGTGTAACTGCGTCATAATTGTATCGACGCAGGCAGGCCGGATTTAAATACGAAAAGTGTATGATTTTCCGACCCACGTAAGGACAGTCGATGGACATAAGTGTCGAGAGAGCCCTTGGCCATCCTGTCATTGAGTAAGCGTCATCTAAGAGTTGCTAGTGTAGTTGTTGCTACGATCTGCTTGACTGGTTCGTTACAATCATGATTTTGGCCAGAGTAAGCGATTGATAATACTAACTCAGTAGCAAAGTCTTTCATACTGAGGCAAATGGTAGTAAAATGTGCTGAAAATATCTCGCTGATAGAGTTCTTTGGGTATAGTAACTCTCTCGTAGCAGCAAACGTGAGTGCGATCCATTTCTTTCATTTTAGGGATTTCGGGGCCTGTCACAGTTATGAAATCACTATCCCAATCATCATGTACGAATTTATGATATTGCACGGTAGCATCCGATTCTCCAATAGGAATCAGGGGTGGTTAGAATCCAGCTTTTAGTATTAAATTGTTAATTAGTATCACAGCAAACGTCAGTCATCACAAAAAGAAGGACTAATCAGAAATACTTCAGCATAACGCTGTTCTGAAAAATGCAGTTCATATCCGATGGGGATAAAATTACCGCATATGTACTTGTAAATCTCTCCATTTTTTTTTCGATATTATGTATTAATATATATTAATAATATTTTTCAAGTTTTATCTGTAACAATTTAACTTTAGTCCCTGCTTGATAAACTAGATGAAGTATTTGATAAATAGGGACATTTATATCATCCAAAATTTCCTGGTTATTGGCTATGTTGTCAAACTAACATCTTGACTACTGCCCTTGTTTGTTTTCAGGATGAAGAGTTGGGTAGTAAAATACTTAAACTGTTGAGGACTGCATCTTTTGATTAAAGAGGAAATAAAGAGAGCTTATTTAGACCAAATGAAGAGATGCCAAATCGAGAACGAAATGGTGAGCTACTGTGCTCCATAGCACCCCAAGCACACCACGTAAACAATCTGCAAAGATTTTATTGCTGGTCGTACATATGAAGAACGTTTGTGACAGAAGACGAGGAGCCTCTTGGTCGTTTACAGAGCATTCTCTGATCGAGGGTGTTACTTTTATTTCCACTTATCGAGCTCGGGATATGTAGCCCAACTGACGAAAAATGGGCATCATAGTAACTAAGCCATGAAATTGAAGAAAGTGAATGAGTCAGTGTTGAAAAAGGCAGGCCCTGCGCTACTTGAATTGGGCAATATCAGTGATCAAGGATGTACAGTGCCCACAGACGAGGTCAAACTTTTGTTTCGAATTGGCTGTTGAAAGACAAGGGTCTAGACTCGGCACTGCAATTTGAGAAACATTTAGGCAAGTGACATCGATGTATCATAACTAGCTACAGCTTGTAGCAAGTTACGCCTAACATTCTGAAAATATAGCGTCTAAGGTAAACTGATAGCCTAAAAATATAATGGGAAGGCATGCAGATTTTTTGCGTCTTTTAAACATCACTACGCTGTAACCTACGTTAGCATCTCTTATTGTATCGTAATATCTCCTTTAAAGCACGCTCCTTGTCAAATTTTAAAACTTTAAAAACTCGACGAGAGTAGACTAATTGGTCACACGTTTGTTCAGTTGAAACTAAAATGCGCAAATTGCATACCATTAACAGTAGGCTAAGAAGAAACGTACGACAGTGAAAGCCTTTGTAATGTACATTGCTAGTGTCAGACGTATCTTTAAATAGTGCTGAAGTCAAATTAGCTTTTCCGTTGCTTGTGATACGAGATGATACCTTCTCTAGAATCTGTAAATGAGGCAAACTGGTACAAGATTTCTAAACACCATCTGCGAAGACGGTTCTCGTTCTTGAATTTGAGTGAGCCGATCGAGTGGGTTTTTGTTCATGACCTGGCTATTTTCTTGTCTAGTTCCGCTTTTAACTGGCGCTGGCATTTTTAGTTGCGTTGAAATTTTTCTACGAATCAATTCGAGATTTGACACTCGTTACCATATCTCCGTTACCTATATTGGCAGAAACGAAAAACGCAGTGAGTGAATGTATAGAAGCATCATTTATGTGTTCTATGTTCATAGTTCCCGTTAATATAAAATCAGTGGTGAAACCGCAAACATCATAGCTAACTCAAGTGTGGCATCTTGTCCTTCATATGACAGAAGAAAGAAATTCACACCCTTCCCTTCAAAGCTTAAAACATGAAAAGAAAGGTTAAAGGAGAAGGTTACCATTGTGTGTCAATCTTTCGGATTTAGAGATGCCCTACCCTAATATCTTGTAGGTAGAGGGGAAACATACTAGCTGCGACCCTCAACCTTTAACACGTTATATTTAGTAGTAGTTTTCTTAATACTATCTTTAATGTGTTCATGATTAACGATATTGTGGATGCTTACAATTGAAGTAGTTTGAAAAGAACACTTGACAAATAGAAAATATGTCACCGCCGGGATCGAACCCATGACCCACGCTTTCGCGGCGTGCGCTCTACCAACCGGGCTCCGATGTTAACATACTCTATTTCTCTAGTCGCCACATTAGCTCCCAATCATCCACCGGTGGACATCGACATCCAG
>JAAAKM020000786.1:0-15737 GCA_010016025.2 Alatinidae sp. Z8VKAUB7J3 | reverse complement strand
CAACTTCGCCGACAACCGGGTTGGGCAACCAAGTTGTCGTGAAAGTTGTCCTGAAAGTTGCTCGTGTGTGCCCGGCTTAACTAAGGCGGTCTGCTATAGGTTGTTTTCGTGTTCCTTGGGACAAAGAGTAGCTAACGACAGGCTTGGCGGATGACCCCACCAATGTCAAAGTCCATCGTTCAAAAATAAAGCGAAAGAAATATTGAAATCTGCCTTCCTTTATAGGTGTAATATAAGCATAATTAGCCGTGTAACTGAATAGTTAAAAATGGGAGGGTGTATCCATTGTAAACTTTTCATGTAAAGGAACAACGGAGAAAAATTCCATAGCTTTTGAGCTTCGGCAGTGGAGGGGGGGGGGGGGGTATTGTAAGATTGGAGAACTTACCAGGAGGGATTGATCCTTTATGTAATTGCTGCTACGTGTCACCAACGGGGCTCGAACCCGTAAACCACGCTATCGTGGAGTGTGCTCTATCAACTGAGCTAGGTAAACACATTTTCTATCTCTCTACATGTCGATGCCCGCCGATGTATGGCTGGGAGCTAGTGTGGCGATTTGAGAAATGTAAACATCGAAAGTCACCTAACTCGGTTGGTAGAGCACACGCCATGATAGCGTGGATCATGTGTTTGAGTCCCGGTGGTGACATATTTTCTATTACTCTGGCATATTTTCTATATTAAAATTTCAAATCCTCTCTTCACGATGATAGTTTAACTATCAATAATAGTAAGTTGTCATTAGAAATGATCCCGCGGAATTTGGCTTGTTTATCGTGAGCAACAATTCATATTGACTAAAAGAATGACTTCTCTCTGAGACCCTGTTTACACGGGTACGGATCCAAATGGATCCGGTCCCACATAAAAACCCTAAAAAGGGGTTCAGATCCATTTTGGATCTAGAACTATGCATGTTAATCCAATCAGCAAATCAACGGTTCGTTGTATTGTAATAACAGCTGTGATAAGTTGTAACGTTTGAAATATGAACAACAGGAGACCGTCAATACCGTCCCAATGCAAGGACGAAAGTAAAACTTGAATATAAGTAATGTCAAGTTTACCTCGTAGTGGTTTGTTTTTCGCCTCATTTTCGATCAGCACCAATTTTTGATCGTAGAAATCATACAATGAAGATATTAGTTCTATGGTTTGGAACCGATCCCAAGCGTTTATACGAGACCTCTTCGGGTACGGATCCAAACTGGTCCACTTTTATAAGTGGACCCAAACTGTTGCGGATAGCAGATCCAAACGGGTTCGGATCCATCACGTCCTATGTAAACGCAAGGCCGAACAGTACCAGTTCTGGTACGGATCCATTAAAGAGGCTCTGAACATCTTTTCCACCTTCTTTGTTATAGTTGCCCCGCCAAAACAAATGACGTCATTCGCCGCTATAACTACACAGGTGAATGTTAATAGTGTCGTACAGAAAGGCATTATCCAAGATTGTTCGTTGCTCAAAACATTGTAACTTCAATTTACTAGTCTCCTATCTATTTACTATGCTCAAAATTACGGGAGTTTTTATAGATAAGTACCGTGCATTAAGTGACTTCAATGTATACCTAATATAAGCACGTCATAGTAAACTGTGGATCGATTTCTATTTTGATCTAGGACAGTTTTTAAACGAAGGTTTTTGATTGGCCATTTTTAGGTAAGGGTACGCAGTTGGTTTTTGCTCGTGAACTTGCGAGTGTACCTTTTTCAAAGGTAAAGGTCACATTAGGTTAAAAACTGTTGTGTACGGTAATATATACGTGACGATTTTAAGGTACGATTCGTGTTAGTCTCCTTGACTGAATATGGAGTAGAATTGGCAACAGCATACGGATGTCGTACGGAAATACACATTTGTCAGCTACCAACCTATTCATGATTGGTTGAAACTTAGGTATTCACAGTTGGTAGGCTGTCATTTTCTATATACGGTAAAGTAGTAGTACGTAACATTATCCGGCACTTTCATATATACCGTTGCACGACCATTGTGTTTCATTTGCCACCTGTCCTTATGACCAGGCAAATCCGTTCCAACAAGCGGCTAACCATCCCATGGCAGCCGATCTGGAGATAGTTGTAGTTACTGCCCGTTTTGTTTTGCGTATTCCAGTGAAAATTGATTTCAATGCTAGTTGCGATAAAATTCCGAACAACCAGTTGTTTTTTTGTACCGTTTCAACCTTTTTAGCGCCGCTTGAACTCTCAGAATCTACGGCTCCACTCGTTCCAGCCTTACACTAAGTTATTGAAGAGTCTGTGCAATCTTTCCAACTTTTATTAAAACAGAGAAATAGATAATAAGTATACTTGCGGCAGGTGAGTAAGTTTACAAACCTTCGTTTATTGGAATCGTCAACAAGACTCATAAGATCTCACGTCTTTATTACAATTTTGACTCTTAAACCCCCGCAGAAGAAGTTCAATAAAACTATGGAAAACCTAAGTGATTTACCAATCTCTCATAAACATTTAGTATTTGTGTTGTATATTTATAACAATATTTATAAAAGCTGTTCCTTTTATTGTGCTTGCCAATGTAAAGAGCCGAATTGTGAAAACTTTAAAAGTGATCATACGGCGTTGTGAATAAGAAGGTACAAAGCTTATCTATTTTACAATGAGGACTGTGTGCAGATGTCCTAGAAAATCTTCGCTTCAGACACCTGAAACTGCTTACAGATTTTAATGGCTTCTTTATACGTGAGTTAACCCAAAAGCAGAACAGCCTTTCTTATGTCGAGGCAACAACCTGCATGTGTTTTTTATATAAGCTTATGATTTTTCCGAGACAGGCTCTGGTATGCTTAAGCAAGGCTCCATTTCATGCTCAAAATATGCTTATCATATGCTTATTATGGGTCAAATTCAAATCCAGAAAAATTCAACTCAGATACTGTTCAACAATAATGTAAGACGTCTTTGGTAGGTATAGGCTTTCAAAATTTTGTTATCTTGCCTTTTAACTTCGACTGAGTGTATAGGTCAAGAATAACACCAACATGCAATCCATTTTGGTACAATCACCAGAATGTCACTGCTCAAAAAAAAAGGCTATACCATATGCTTAGTGTATGCTTATTTTTTCAGCAATCTAAGCCTGTTTATGATTATAAGCGTTATGCGTATAAAAAGCATGTAGTTTACACAATATTTTCTATAGACCACGAAAACTATTTCCGCCCGTTTGGAGTTATCACGAAAAAAAGGATACCCTCGACTAAATTACACGACTTTACTCAATTTTTCAAAAGCATTTTAATCTTTATTATGTCTTGAGTTGAAATCGAATTTGTACTTAGAAGAGCTAAAATCTACGCAATGAATTTATGTAATGTTAGAATTTTAACTACATACACAAGCGCTATAGGGATTTCAAAGTTAACCGTGATTACTTTCATCCTTGTCTCCAGGAAAAGAGACGCTTTAAATTTCCGAAAATAATGACCCAGCTTCTCTTGTCCCTATATAAAGTGTACATAACACAAACGGAATGCATAAAGTTTGGCTCCAATGTACATATAACTTATTACCCAAAACAGCTTTAAAGGGAGAATCACGGTAGTAAGGTTTACCCGTCTGTATATAATGTTTATTCTGTATTCAATGGAGCGTGTTGTGAGGCTTATTGTGCTAAGCCATCTCTGTGCATTAGGCTCAAAATCCTCTTTTTATTGGTGTTGAAAGTATTTAGTAAGTAATCTACAAATATCGAGGTACACATGATGAACTTCTTTCTAAGGTGCGAAATCTGTACTGGTAATTGGCTGTGCTTATTAAGCCGAACGTAGAATAGACCTAGGAAGGAAGCCACGCTCACAAAGTTTGAACCAGGCAGACATTTGTGGTCGTATTTAGTCGTTCGAGCATAACTTATTTGTACTTCTAGTCTGTGATGGCTTTCTCACTTTTTCCAAAGTAAACAGGAATGGTCATGCTTTGGTTTCAACGATTTTATTTCCGTCTTGTGGCAAGAAGACAAGCAGTCTCAATTGTCCGACATTTTCTTTTTTGAATTCCATTTCTGCAACTTTAATTGCTTGCTGAATGTTTAATGGGATGCGCCCGTGCGCCCAATTGATTGCTTGGATTGAAGTACTGTATGCTGTAACTACCACGAACAGGGGAGCAGAAGGGGCATGCCCTCCCAAAGATTAGACAAATCTCAATTTTCCGTAACCACTTTCACCTTTATCAAAATTAACTGCGGCAGACACTGTGTCACATTCAGAGCTAGATATGCATATCGACAAGAAACACCCCCTCCACACAATGACCATACGTGCCTTAGTGGAATGTGAAAAAATTAATTTGGACCCAGCCTACTTGCTCCCATATCCGCCTTACCTTCCGCCGTCCCTGACTACTTCAAAATTTTTTCCTTCAACAATTAGCAAAAGTTTATGTTGTGGCCAGATACAGAACATAAAAGTCGAACGGGTAGTCTCAAAGGACTTATGATTTTGCCAGCATTACAAAGCGATCTTGTATTTGTGCTGGAGGGTGTTGTTAACAGAGATGGGCAAACAACTCCCAAGAAATCTCCAGCCCCTTTCGTCCCATAGTTAAAAATAAAACTTCGTATGCCTTTGGTAGAGCGTGGTTTACTCCTCGGTGAACAAAATGGATGTTCATAGATTTAAGAGAACATAATCATTAAAGCACGATAAACTGTGTTTACCGGCTTCGTATCTAATTGATGGCTGGGCTTAAAATGAATCCTCAAATTATTGCTTAGAGATCAGCCAGGTACCAGGCAAATGCATCACTAATGTATTCTCTTAGCGGTCCTTCAGCATTGGTACATTATACATATGCCTTATGAGGATTAAAGGTCGCCTTAAACGTAGCCCCCTAAGCAATGTATGGTACAGGTCTGCCTAAATTTTACATGGACCGTTCTTTTGGATGAGGGCCTGGCGCAAAAATGATGTAATGCACCATTACGATGCCTGAAGCCCCTCTAATGTGGGGGCGGTGGCACGACCATGAACACGTCACAAATTGGATTTTCCTGCTTACAGTTCATTATAACTTGGTGTGGACTCATCCAAGCAACTGTAACTTTAATCCATGGTGACTGTCATCCACTTCCAAGCTACGCCAATAAACTCAGTTATGACGACTAAAATTTAAGCTTTTGTAAACCTCACTGAACTTTACTGCAGTCTGTTTGAAACGATTAGACCCGGAATGGCATCATATCACAACGCCTGCTGGAAAATTCCATCTCTGTTATCGTTTCATGAAGCTGGTTATAACAGACGAGAAACTGGAAAATTGAGAGAACGAAAGGCTCCTAATGAAAGATATTTAACTATTTCGAGCAAATTATTTATAAAAATCGAAAAAATAAGTATCTATTGATTATTACTATTTTGGGACACTTAGGGTAATAAAAGAGAATATTGATAGTTACAGATTGACTTTTCTATAGCAACTGATAACGAACAGTGAATAGGAAAATACTTTGGTTATTCCTAACAGGGGGCAAAATTTATCAGGGGCATGTGCCCCAAATACCCCACCCCCCAACTAAGGAGCAGAGTAAAACATTTACAATGTTATTTAGAATTACAATCCCTTCCCATCGCAAATTGTAAATTTTTCCCCGTTTCCTTCCCCGGTTAAAGTACTGTACAGTATGACGAAGTTTTGAAAATATGCGATCCGTCGATTCATAATGAAAACGAGTTTAGCCTCCCTCCTGGTACCGAACCCGCCCCCTGTGATATCTCATGTTGGTTTCTCCAAAACATTTGGAAGTCTTGAGAATCGGGAAGGGAGCGTATAACACGAAATGGAGGAGGAGGTAAATGACGAACCAGTGAACTACCACCACAGGGACACATCCATGGGTGATGTACACTTGGTAGCAGAGCGAAAAGATAACAGCAGAATTACTGGCTATCTGATCCTAACTACGGTAGCTTGTTTCGCTGGCTCTTCCTTTCAATTTGGGTATAACCTTGGAGTCGTCAACGCACCAGAGAAGGTATGACTTAGTTCCTACAAACCGTTAGTATAACAGAACGTATCTGTGTAATCGACTAACTCTCGAGGTTGCAGGGATTTAATTTTAGAGCAGGTACTACTCCTAATGTCTACTGTTGTCGAGGGATCAAACAATAGGAAACGATTTTACAATACTGTTCATTGAGAAGCAATTGTTTGCACGCGAGCTTTACTACAAGCAGTAGGTCTGTCTATTTACTGGGCCTACTTACAGAATCTTACTTAGACAGATAAAATTAAATAAGGGAAGTTTGAAATGTATCACATGCAATCGACTGCGGATGGAAATTTTGTCGTTGCTGTCAGAAGTGCTTACTAGAAAGAGGTTTAAGAACAGGCTTAGCATTTCATGTGAAAGTTTGTGTTTGTAAATAAACTTCTCGTGACAGTTGAAAATGAAAATCAATAATTAGAAATTGTAGAAATTTATAGATTGGCCATAAAGTGGCAGCTGTCTAGTATTCAGGTATAGATCATGTGGAAAAGAACGGAAATTCTATGGTCATATCAATGTACACTCTAGCCTACTATACAAAATTTTATTACCGGTATCCAGGATCGTCATATCACTATCAGTAAATGCTTCCCTTGACTGGTTGTTCCATTGACTGAGTTTGTATCACCTTACATTAAGCTTCATAACAATCAATTTGTGGAATAAGATAACCTCGTGTTTCATCGACAAAGAAACAGCAACCAGAGTAGCGATTGTGATGTTCTAAAGTAGGCCTTCGAAAACTCATGACGAAGGAGAGATAGAAAAGAATTCATCGCAAGTGCTGTTTCGAAAGCGTAGTTCCCTCCTTGAGTGTTTGATATTTATTAGGGACAATTGATAGTCGAATAGGATTTCCGCAAGTCTTACTGAAAACATTATACAGTGATTCAGGACTAAATGATGGAAGAAGTCTTCGTTTAAAGCCAGAAGATTTTTGAACACCTGAAATAGCTGAAAACAGAAAGTGTTTAAATATAGAACTTGTCATGTAAGCATTAATTACCGGTCGGGTATATTAAGTTGAAACAGTTATCCATAAACCATTGTAAACAAATCTCTGAACATGTATGATATTGGCCATTTTTACCGTGCCGAACATTGTAGACACTGTAGAACATTGCCTGTGCCTTGGTCTAAAATTAGGAAACATAACGCCCTTTTTTGACCAGGGTAACATGTCTTAAACAACCTTCTGCTAACTCTTGCTTAATCTAACAAAATGCCCTATCAATCGTAGGCTTATGCAAATCATTAAAGAATTAATATCTTGATCACCTAAATGCTAAAATATAGAATTGGTTTAAACTGATCAATCATTTTTGTGATGATCAGGGCATTAAGGGATAAAAGTAAATAGAATTCCTCTTCTCAAGAATGGGTTCAGATGTGGGAAGTGCTGCTGCTGGTTTTCTACTGGGCATAGCAATAGATGAAAGCAGTGACGATGACAGGAGAAGACTAGATCAGTTTTGGTTACTCTTGCTGTGTAGAAGCCATTTAGTTAAGAGTCGAGTGCAAAAATTCCACTTCGTGACAGCCAAAAAATGATGAATTGCCTTGTTGACAACAGCATTGACAAACAAATACACTATGATCAGCAGCACTATCCTTGTCTCTTCAATCTGTCTCTTATATCTGGCCAACCTTTGCATAAGATATTTGATCTCTGACATTACAAGACAATGAAGTCTGTATGGAACAAAGAAAACCCATTAGGTTAGACTTATGAAAGCTAAACATGTCCAACTGAACAGTTCATTAGTCTAGAATCTGTCACTTTTTCACTGTCATATATACACATGCTCAGTTTTTATGTCAATGTCAAGGCTGATAAGTTTAAATTGTTCATGTATAGATGTTCAAATATTAGTAGACATGCCTCAAATAATAGTTTCTGTGTGATCCAACTGTATCTAATTTACCTGTCAATGAACTAACCAACCTAATACATAGTACCTGTTCAACAGTTCAACGTATAATATATTCCCAATTACTTCAACTTTTAAGTTGCACGTTGAAATAAGTTGAAGAAACAAATATGGTGGAGTTCAATGGGCTGCAGATTATGAGAGACACAAGGTTCCATTAAACGAATCTTGATATATAATGATATTTTATGTAAAGTGCAATCAGAAATGTTGTTTGCCTGGCAAAAGTGTGATTGAAAATTACAACAAGTCAAGACAATAAGTCATACAATTTGGCTATTTTGGAAATTACCACCATGTGAGAGTGACTGGAATTCGCAACATGGATCACTTGTGTGGCCGTGGTGGCTTCAGCAATTGATGACTTTGTGGAAGTGATTACTCTACAAGGTTGCCTCATACTCCTCTAGTCATTCATATCAACATGGTTTTTGTCATTGATAAACATCCTAAAACCAGCCAAACTATAACCAGTCAGCCTATAAGTGGCCAAAATTTATCAAATATCCTTTGTAGGGGGGCAGGCCTGGGTAGTCCCCTGCAATCTGCCACTGGTTGCCTTTTCTCAAACAGCTGCTGTGATACTACACGGAGTTCCCTTTCAAAATAATTTTTCAGAATCAAACTTTTTCTCCCTAATTTGACCATTAAAACATATTTCCGAAGATTCAATGGGAATGCAAAAATATTTCAAGTTTTACACTGAAAGCTCACGTTTTCTAGGGTATACAATATTAGGATAACATAGACTGGATTTTTTCTGTAGATGGACCCTGTGATTTTGGCTCTTGTTAGTGCCTTCTTTTAATAGTTGACACATATATGTATCATATCCTTAGATTAGAGTTGTCAAGTGCACTGATAAATGACACATGTTAGCACTGCTTGTGCACATAAAACATCCTGTTGACTTTGAAGTTTTGGTAGCAATCATTTCAGTTTAATTTGGAAACTGGAAACTGCTTAATGGATGGAAGTAAAAGAAACTTTTTGGATGAAGACTTTGAGGCTTATTTTGATAAAGAGATGGTATCCATTGTAAAATTGGTAATAATAACTGATAACAACTTTAATTTTTATGAGAAAATTTAAAAAACTGACATTACCACCAGGTCCTAAGACAAAAGTTTTGTTTGCATATAGACTAGACCCACCTCAGAACTAGTGTTTAATTGTCAAGAACTGATTATTAAGATAATGTAAAATCCTGAAAGTAAGCCCTCCTAAATATAAGCCCCCTGAATATAGCCCCCCCTGTAAGCTAACAAAAATATGCTGCCAATTATAAGCCCCAAGGCTTGCATTTGGTATTCTGTTTGTTGGACCCGAAATTGGTAGTGCAGAAGGCAGTGATACTGAATGAACAATAACAGAGTATATAGAGAGCCTCTGTATTTATATTTGTTCTTTTGTGAGCTTTTACGCTTTAAATGTTCCTATTAGGCTCTCTGATTGGACACCAAATGGTGAATATCTTGGAATACACCAGTCACCTTTTAACCCAAAAAACTTTCCAAATATAATCCCTCCTGTATATAAGCCCCCAAATATAGGCCCACCAAAAATGCTTATGAACCTCTATAAGCCCAGGGCTTGCATTCAGGTTCTGACAGTATGTGGAGAGTCATATGGATGGTAATTAAGTGTGTAATGAGACTTCTGAATTATCCTGAAAAAATCAAGAAAATCAACCTTTTTGAGACAATATGAAAATTTATTTTAATATTGTCTCAAAAAGGTTGATTTTCTTGATTTGTCTCATGCCTGGGGATCATACATTTATGATGTTGTACCAGAGAGGGAGGGGGGCTACAGATGTTTTATGAAATACATTTAAAAAGGGCTGCTGGAAAGTCAATGAAAGTTCCAATGTCATTTTTTTCTCAAAGTTTCCTTTCTTTCCACTCCACTACTGATATACCAAGTAGCGTGATAGTGCCATGAATATATACCTATTTAACTCACTACTCATCAATTAGCATTGCTGTAACTGAGTATTGCTGGATACGTAGTTGCTCAAGAATCATGCCCTAGAAAAATCATGCCCTACTAAGACAACCCCCACCTTGAGCTCTAAAGGCCAACCCTCACCTGGAAGAAATATTGGCATAAATTACCTACTGTTCAAATCGCCACTTCCCACCAATAATGTAAATAAAAACGGAACACTAATTTAGAGTTCTTCCATTGAAACATTGCATCACTTGAAAGGTTACACAATGCTACTTCATTTCATCACTTGAAAGGTTTCACAATACCACTTCCTTGAAGAAAAACACCCAAATGCCCACCTTCTTGAGAGGCAATCAATTTATTAGGGTTTTTATTCATACTGCTTGCTTAGCTCAACCCTCTGCCTCCAGGAGCTCTCCTAATAATCAGAACTCTCACCTCAAAAACTCTGCCATACATCTTCAGATTCTACAGCATGGCTTCTCCATTTTTGTTCTAACTACTGCACATTCTGCTTTGGAAGCTTTTCACCTGCATCCATAGGGTAAATGTGGAGAACCAGTTGTATGACTTCTTGGCAATTGCATGTGATCAAACTGTTTTGTAGGTTTTTAGATAGCCTGTGAATTGTAAAATTTTTCTTACTTTACTTTACTTTACTTTACTTACTTTACTTAGTGGAATATGCTGTAAGCTGGGCCTCTTCAGATAATGATGGTTTTAAGCCATGACAAAAGGTTGCTTCTACTAATAGTCATGACATGTATGTTATAATTGTACATGGCAGTATAGGATACCAAAGATTTGTTTAAGCATGCATTTGTAACTTTGGATCAGTTTGTACAGATCAAATTTAGTCACTCTTTCAATTTTCTGTTTTGGTTCTCTGTTATGGTAGTGATGATATCAACAATTACGGGAAGGTGTTGGGTGTAATGGTTGATGTTACGTGTATGTATACAGATGCATCAGATTCTGTGCATGAGATTACGTGGTTGGAATATTAGCTTCTGGGTGAGAACACAGGAATTTTACAGGGAACAAAAAATTATTATTCAGTTGACAAAAGGTTTTGCACATTTTTAAGCTTTCGTTCCAAACACTGCTTCTCCTATAAATCGCAACATATATATTTCACAATTTATGCAAATTTAGTTAATTGTTTAAAATCAGTTGTTGTTGCCTTCATGGTGTAAGGCAACATTTTCTGATAATTGTAGCATAAAACATAGAAGTATTTGTTTCAAAGACCTTGTTTTGGAAGGATTGTAGTTATATACTTATATTTACTATTTTATCATGAAGTGTCTAATATACTGTAAATGTTATCTCCTATTTGTTACCAATCCAATTTCTCTGTTAGATTATAAAGAAATTTTTCCATGATGTTGAAAATTTTGATGACTGGTTGTGGCCTATTGCTGTTGCACTGTTCAGTATTGGGGGCATGTTTGGGGCTCTAACTGGGCCACATATAGCCAAAGCAATTGGCAGGTAATGTATCAAATGTATACATCTATGGTTTGTTTTCACATTGCAGTTATTTATTGGATTATACTTGATCTTTTGTCTACAGGTTTACTTGGTACCGGTATTCAATAGCTTAGCTAGCTTTAGATATAAACCACAACACATACATTTTCCTGGGTTACTTGCCAATGAAGGCTTGTAAGCACCCAAATATTTTCAAGCAACTGGCCATTGGTATGATTAAAATACAATTCTTCATAAAAATTAATGATCGTTGACTAATGCAAGAGTTACACATATCCAAACAAAACCAACCAAATGCAAAACTGTATGACGGGGCACTCAAAATTGAAACCCCTTGTTTTCTTGATATATGTTACACAGGCATCAGACAGTGGCAATTTACAAAAAAAAAACAACCAAAGGAAGGTGACAATTACTAAACAGAGTTTACTCCATAATGGTACTAGGGAATTTCCTGCTTCAGAGGTAACGGCCTGAAACTGCAGGAAAATGGACAAGGACACCAAACTACTAGTTCTTGAGCATCAGCCTATAAAACCCTCATAGCCCGTTTGTCAAAATATCAACAAGCAGCTTTATGTTTTTCATAATGTGTTGTTGTTTTTTTAAGTTCATATATATCCCTTGTCTTACCTCGTAATTCAAGACGAAAAGACATTAACAGGAAAAGTAAGTACAGTATACGTGTCCCTTTCTTGTATTGAGATTTCTGAATTATGCTAAAGGTAAGACTTCACAAATAGTAGGCCTATAACATATACAGCTTTGCCATGACCCTTAATCATTCTTCAATGGTCTGTGAGGGAGTTAGGTACACTGTTGTGGATTTTTAATCAACATTTCTCTCATTAATTTCAATATCAAAAATTTATTTCCATTTCAATATTCCTTGCACAGCCAGAGGTTTTTATTTCATACTGACAAAACTAGAATAACTGAGTAAACCTATGCTTTTTACATGCTCATGGTATTGGTTGTTTGCTGTTTAAATGGTATACAAGTACTCTGAGTGATATACAGTGACATTAAACAGCATTTTACCATTCAATGAGAGTTTTACCTTCCTCAGGTTGGCCCAATGCTTGTTTAGAAAATTGTGACCAACATGTACCAATACCAACAATGCTGTTTTGGTACAAATTATAGTGCGAGGAGAAAAGATAATGCCTTACTTTTATCAATAAATGGAAGTGGTGTTAGTGTACAAAATACCTATTTTTGGATGTAAACTACATGAATTTAATAAATAATAATAATAATAATAATAATAATAATAATAATAATAATAATAACGGTATACAGGAGCTTTCCAAATTACATTGGCTCTTCATCCCCCTTAAAGAATAACTGTAGATGGAAAAAGAGTGACAAGCCTAGGCGATCAAACTATAATTATAGAAACAACTAATTTCTACATGGCAGTGGTTCGCAATCTTGGCTCCGCAAAGTATATTAGTTTTGTGCAGAGAATTTATTGCAACATTCTGTGAGCAAAGGCAGTGTTCATGGTGCCTTAGGGAGGTGAGATTCTTTAGCGTAGGATGTCTGAAAAGGCAGTCATGACCATGGGTAACCAATCTTCAGCAGTACTTTGTCATAGGACCCTCCTGGAAATGACGTTTCAGCAAGCATACAACAGATGATAATGACATTAAATTCTTCTGGATGCTCGCACACATGTTAATGATCAATCAGAAACTGTCAATAGATAATATATCAGAGCCCTGAGCTTCTGTATGCACACAAGAAAAAGTTAAAAACCCTTTCTTTATTTCTTCTAGTCTGAACATTCATCAAGACCGTCGCAGAACCCGCGGTCTTACCGTGGCAAACTTTTCAAACGCGGACAGATGTTACGTCAATGGAAAGCAAGGTGGTTCGTACTCGATGCGCAAAAGAACCAGATGCGGTATTATGACTCTGAAGAGGACAAACAGCTGCAAGGCTCGATCGATCTGGCAGACATGCAGTCGTGTGTTATGCCAGGGGCACCACCAGGTGAGAATATGTCCACCAATTTAAGAGTTTAAAATCATTTGATACAAACAACGTTTAATTTTAGAGAAAGGTGTAAAATTTACTATTCAGTTGTAAAGCAACGTCATTCTTGCAGGATCTCCATTAGAAGATGATTAAAGATAGAACAATTCTAATTATTGCTCCCAGATTTAGTTAGCCTAGGCACAGCGTCACATTCTCAACAACTAAGAGAATAAGCTCACTTCTTTACAGTGCTAATTACTGTCTATTTTGTAGCTGCTTATTGATAATGTATACACTTCAGTTTCGATGTAGGAGTGTTCATCTCTTTGAATCTATGTTTGCTTTTATTGGCACGTGCACGTTATTTAACCAGTGTGTGGAAGAGTTGATTTCTCCTTGGTCTTTGTTACATTTTTGATGAACAAGTTCAGTGTTACCCATGCAGCTGTTATTTTTTATCGTGGTAGGAGATACCAAGGCTGATAATGTGGCGTTTGTTTTTTATCTTCAACATTGTTTTTGCCAAGAAATAGACAGTGCAATATAGTTTGTAGTGTGGATACTAAGCTCATTTTATTGTTTAATGTTACAGGTGGGCCAAGGTGGGCAGATCCGAAGTCTTTCTTCGAGGTAAGTTGGGTCTTGAAGAGTTCTTTCACACGTATCAGGCTGCAGCCTTATCAATGATTGGCTTGATTGTCTCAAGTGTCAGACTAGTTAAAATCGTCAGTACTTTACACATACGATTTTGCAAGTTAGGTACCATTGTTTCGTATTTTTACGTAGCACCAAGCAAATAAGCTACTGATGGTTGACAGAGAGAGAGAGAGAAATTAACCTTTAACTTTGCTTACTTTCATTGCTTGACAAGAGAGTAAGGGTTCTATTCTCTACACCATCATTGTGTTCTCTTTTGGCCGTTTAGACGTTTAATTGTGCCGGTGGTCTGTGAAGTGAGTGTATGTGACTTAGGGTCGGGAACTGCCATTACGTGTGGATTTCGACCCCTTTTCATTTCTCTGCTTTTCCAGTCTCCCTGCTATTCCGGTCTCCTCCTTTTCCAGTCTCCCTGCTATTCCAGTCTCCCTCCTTTTCTAGTCTCCTTCCTTTTCCAGCCCGCCTCCTTCCCCGCTTTGCATCTTTTCTGTTTGACTTTCGAGTTATTTTGGCCCCGTTTCCCATATCCCCGTATCACACTTGCCCATAGTCTACAATGAAGGCCTTTAACGTAAGAGATGTTATAATGTTTTAGACTTTGATGCCTAGTCTTATTTCCTAGCATTGTTTTTGTATGTACGGTATTTTCCCAAATCTGCTCAATTTTCACTTTTTGTGGCCGGTGTATATACTTAGTACGTATTCTTTTCCATATGAAGGTAATTGTTCTTAGTTTTTCTATTTTTGATGTAAGGTAGTAATTAAACAGTCAACATAGTCTTTCTTGATTATATAATAATCGACAGCTTATTACTATTGATGGTTGGCTGTGCAACGCCTACGACTGCGGTATATTTTACAAGTTAAGGAAGGTTAACGTAGCCGATGAGAGACGGGGAGACGGGAATGGATCTTTGCAATCCAACGTTTGTTGAAAATTGAGGACGTAAATCTTCTCATTAAGACTTTGGAAAGCTTGTGGTATCTCACCTATCGGGGTGCTGGGATAAAAAACGTCAAAACGTATTTCATAATCTTAAGACAAGCAATAGCCGACACAAAAGCAATATAGGAACAGCCTCAAGGTCGAGATACATCGGTATACATTGTTTTTTATGAAAGCAACTCAGTTGCTTAGGTGTGAGGCCTCGATTAAGTCCAGAATCTAAACAACAAGCTAAGCAGCTCGAGGCCTCAAATTCAGGAGGGACAATTTTTAAAACGCCTAAAAAACAAACCAAGAAACGCTTTTCATTAAGAATTGATTACAAACTGTTGATATATAGACCACAGTACAGTACAGTAGAACTGCCAGGGGCTGCGTTTTATCAACCGGCAGCACAACGAAATTCGACGATAACCTGTAGTGATGCCTAAGCAACTACTTAAGCAACTCCAAGCCTGATTATGAAAAATTGCTAAGCAACTCGCGGCCTGATCCCGAAAACGGAGTTGCTTATTTTAAAAAAAGCGTGTAAGCCAATGCGCCATTAAAAAGTGGAATCATAAAACAGGTGACTGTAATTCACATTACGGTATTGAAGATGCCAAATTTTGTAAGGCTACCCTCAAAATGTCCTTCTAAGAAGTCGACCATTTACCCCAAACATACGAACAAAACTTGGAAACTCCGACATTCTGACATCGGATTAGAATGCATAATGGCTATGTATGCAGCAAGTTTGTGCTGCACCTAG
>JAAAKM020000785.1:0-15738 GCA_010016025.2 Alatinidae sp. Z8VKAUB7J3 | reverse complement strand
TTCCTTCGTATTGAAGGGCATGTTTTTTTTTCGTGATTGCCTTTAGAAGAAGTAGGCTGGGTTCAAATTTACTTTTTCACATTCCACTAAGGTGCCTTTGGTCATTGTGTGGAAAGGGGTGTTTCGTGCTGACATGCAAATCTTGCTGTGAACGTGACACAATTGTTTTCAATCAATTTTCAATTTTGATAAAGCTGAAAGTGTTCACGGAAAAAATTTAGATTTGGCAAATCTTTGGAGGCCAGGCCCCCCTCTGCCCCTGTTACCCCGTCCCTTACCAAGACTCGATACCCTGGCCAACGCTTTCGCAGCGTTTTCTCTACCTACTTAACTAAGTGACCTCCGATGTTACCATACTCTTATTCCTCTGTTCAGTATATAAGCTGCTATTGATCTACCACAGGATATCGACACCCAGCTCTACGCAATCTGAATGCCAGAATTTCAGACCACTGATGACAAATATTACAATATTAATTGACTCGCATCGCAAGTTGCTGGTCCGTTGACGACTCTTTCTAATTTTATCAAAGCACATAAAAGTAATTATTTAGTGCTGAAACGTTTTGAAACTGAAGAAATATAAAGATATGACGCTAGACCAGCATTCTGGTGTAAGGAACTGGTAATTATAAGGTGTTGCTAAAATTTTGTTGATCAGTTCTGGCAAGCAACACTTCCCCTTTCTGCTTTCATTGTTCCAGTAGCGAATGATTCATGGTGGAACTAATCAGGGTTATATACTTCCATTTCTATAACAGAAAGCAACTACGAATAGCTTCCGATGAACGTTCTAGGGAAAATATTTCTATACTTTTCAATGTCATTGCATGGTAAAAGCTCCAGGTATTTTAACAAGAAATGGGAAAGGAGCAAGAGAGTGAGAAGATAATCCTATGATCGAGTTTGCTCTGAGTCCTTATTGTGAAGTGATTGCTAAATCAAAAGCTGGTTACCTTTGAGTAGTTTATCCTATTTTACGCCATAAATGATTTTCCTCGAGACACAAAGAATAAATAGACGAGTAAAGCAAAAAGATGCCATGTAAGTCTAGTTTGAATACACCCAAACAAAGCTCTGTCGCACTCTGTCGACATCAAATTAGGAGAGCTAACTGAAAATATAAATTGAGGAAGGAATTAAATAGAACAATCTTAAATAATTTCAAATGTATAGCAATCAATAATAACGCAATTTAAGGGCAAAGCGTAAAACCTAAAATCTACTTGTAGTCTAAATATATATGAAAGTAAATTCGCGATGTCAAATTAAACAGAAATGTACGGAAGAAGTGCCATTCCTAATCAGGCTTCGACAGTGAACACATTTCGTAAAACTTTATACGTATTTGCCTTGACCACGGTATTGGAGATAAGATTTGGACGTACGGATGGTTCTTGGCCAATTTGACTACACAATTTAAGAACAATTTTTAGCTAAGGGTTTTGGACATTGAATTATAAGTGTCCTTCTAGATAGTCTCGCAGATTTAAAAACACAGTGAGGTACAGTGAGGAAAATGTGGTATTCAGAAAACGGGTAAGTTGAACTCATTAAATTCATTACTACAGAATCTTTCACGCGGAGTTTTACTAAATCTCCGTTTTATTGCTTTATTTGGCAGACGTTTACAAACATAGGCTAAGTCAGGGTGGAAAGCATGAAGCACCTTTAAGCATCTCATTCTCATTAAGCTTAAGCGTACTAGAGACCAATAGGCCCACTGGGGTAAGAAAAGACAAGACGAAGAATTTCAAAGCATTTTAAAGAAGCATGTCAAGGAATTTCAAAGAAGACAAACTGACCTTTTTGATTCCTCTACCTAAGCATACCTAAACATGAATTTCTCCCCATAAGTAGTATGATTTTGTAACCATCAACTGCTCAACTATATCAATATTACCAGCTGCGAGACAAGTTACTCAATGAATTTCATACATGGTTTAGCGTATTATAAAATAATCTTAGGGTGGTCTCAGTGAACTAAGGAATAATCCTGTAATCTTTATAGTAATTTCAGTCAGAAAATAGTCCTTTTTCATAATCTACAAATCTTAAGAAATCATAAAGCTTTAGAGTTGTTGTACTTTTTGTGATAGATACGCTTAAGGCGTAGCAATACAAATATCAAAGAGAGGTATTACATATGAAAGTGAGGACGACGTAGTTTTAAACGCTGAAGCGACAGTGTTTCGACGTAAATCATATGTCATTAAAACTTTATTGTTAAATGTCTAAAAATGTTAATAAACGCTGTAACCTCGACAGTGATGCAGTAATGGTACATTAACTAACCATTCGATTAAAGTTGTTCCAAAACAACGTAAAATCGACCAAAAAATCGACATGACCTTAAATAGGATTTTTTTTGTACAACTGGCTCTGCTCGTTTCTTGCTATCATTGATTGTAGAATCAAGTAAACACAATATGAGTCTATTAGACAGCAATAACTTAGTTAGCTTTGAAGGACCTCTTGAATTTTCATTGAAATATGTAATTATAATTTGGTTACAAATCGAAGCAACAAACAATGAAAAGATCTATGGCTAGGTTTCAATTTATTTGTTTTCCTCTGTGTGACGTCTGCTTTAAGTTATATACAAACTTTACTCTATCTTATTGTTAAAAGAATGTTTTGTGTCGAACAGCAAAAATTCAAACACTTTTCAAGTCTGCCTAGAACTCAGGAACGACCAGATGCGATTAGTTGTCTTGACAGAGATAAATTGAAGACAAGTACGTCTCTGGGACAGGTCTGGCAGACGATCTATAATGACTTTGGTAAAATCATCCTGCCTCATTCAACTACTAATAAACCATAGCAAAGAGGGGAACTCACATAAGAGAGAGAGAGAGATTATCAATAAAATATTCGGTAAGCATGCCCAACGCATATGCCTGACCTCTGTTTTTTAAACACAAAGACGATACGACTTCCGTTTCTTTACTGTCTTCTGTGTGTAACTGGAGCTTTGAAAATTTCTTTTAAAACTTATCACTGATATGCCCCCCAGAATTGCATATTAATGGTTCATCCCCAGTATCACCTGTAAGGCCGCAGGTGTAACCTTCTATTATCTTGGTTAAAAAGCAATTCAAACAAATCATCTGCGGCGACTTCTGTTCGCACTAATTGCACGTGTTTCATTCTCTTGCTCGCATATCACGCCTGTTGAGTCTCTGATAATCCAGGGTGCATTTTTGAAGACCAAGATTGCTTCTCATACTTCTTTCCGTTTCCTCTGTTTACTTTATCAAAGTCCCTAGGATTATATCTAAGTACGCGGCCTCTAGCTATAAATTAGCAACGAAAATATTAGTCATATGAAGAAACCAGATTTTCTGTGTCGATCAAATACCGAGTTTGATAAACAAATCTTCTAGTAACATTCGGCTTATTGCGGTATAAGCGAGTCAATATGTTTTCGGCGTACGTGCGAAAGCATTTGTTATGTTAGCATGCAAAACAAGCCATTTTTACCGCCAGCATTCATTATTAATTTAAGAGAACCAACCAGACTAATGAAATCAGATTTGGGACATCGATCTTTAGTCGAAACGGTCTAAAAGAACACAAAAATCCATCTGTAAGATGACAAGATGTTTAATTGGTCTGCATAACCTAGTGAGTATCTCTTGCTTCAAAATTAATTGTTAAAGACCCGGGAATAGTCAAGAAGACATTGCGAGGTCGCATTGTTTGATCTGCTAACTAGGTTTCGCTCTACTTTGTATAGTGATTGCGGCCTATTAATAATAGACTGTCAACATAAAGAAATCATTTCTTTGTGATAGT
This sequence comes from Alatinidae sp. Z8VKAUB7J3, assembly GCA_010016025.2. NCBI lineage: Eukaryota > Metazoa > Cnidaria > Cubozoa > Carybdeida > Alatinidae > Alatinidae sp. Z8VKAUB7J3. The sequence goes on along the minus strand of JAAAKM020000785.1, from coordinate 11,940 downwards.
CGTCCTATGTGGTCATGCCACTTTCTAATATTAGATTGTCAACTATCAAGAGCGATTTCATGTACTCAATGGGTACTAATAGGCAATTTTATTATCCCGTTATCTTGTTAAAGCCATTCAGATGGCATAAAAATACTCGACACATGTGGATACAAAATAAAGATGACGGTGATTGGTTGAACACTCATCTACATTTCTCTCATGTGATTTGTTTTGATTGAATAGAAGGCGATTTTCAGTAGAGACGAGAGGATGCACATTTTGAAGTTGTTTTTGTTGTATAGATGAGGGTATTTCATAACACAAGAGTATGATGATGATAAGATTTGAAGTGTTTTAAAATTGCTCTCAATGCGAAGCTTGTCGGTTTTGCATTGGCAGAAATTAGAGCTATTGAGATATGTGGAGGTTATGAGTTTTTGTGAGTATGAGTTGATATTGGTCCTAAGATAGGCTACACTAGTTCGTGGGCTAAAGGTTTGCATACAAACGAAGTGGGACATATCGCTTCGCGTATCTGTGCCACATGTGTGAACAACGGCTATCATTTCCCATCCAACCAGGGTCACTTCAGTCACTTAAATTGCTCGAGTTAATGGAAGTGGCAATATTGTTGTCGTAAGCGTAATTTCTTAGGAAAATTATAGAGAGTAGAACCGGCAATACGATGTAAGAACCATTACAATTTTAGGAGAATAGGACAGCTTGTAGCTGAACTTCTCAGTACATCTTGAAGAATGTCTTTCTTAAATTTTATAAATTAGATTTAAATCATTTGTATCAGCTTTCATAAAAATAATGTCAGCAGATGAAAGATTCAATTTTACGTAAAAACAATCGTTATGGCTCAGAGAGTACACCTAAGCTTGTATGCATATTTTTCGTTTTATTCGTTAATTAAATGCCTTTAAGACTAAAAAGGGTGGTAAAGTCGTTGTTCTATGTTGATCTTGCATTGCAACTTTTTTAAAAGAAACTTCATCCATTTCTATTCAAAGATAGAAAAATGGCTTTGTGTTTGCCTAAAATACTCGAGAGGATCCCACAATAACGCCATCTTTCTTTGGAACATGATAACAGAGTCCCTATGACCTCTACAATCCACTTTAAGAGGAACTGAATGGTGGTCGGGAAGAAAGGATTTGAAATGTCAGTTTTAAAAATATGGCGCAGAGAATCTGGTCCCCAACTGCGTTGAGCTAGATGTCGATACCCACCGACGGATGATTGGAAGCTAATGTGGCCACTAGAGAAATAGACTATGTTAACATCGAAGGTCACCTAGCTCATTTGGTAGAGCGCACGCCGCGAAAGTGTGGGTCATGGGTTGGAACCCCGGTGGTGACATATTTTCTATTTCTCTAGTGTTCTTTTCTAAACTTAATGGCAATTCCAGATTTTAGTTACACGGTAGGTCCCTGCAGGGTAGCTGCTCTTATGAGATATTGCTTTCAGTACTCATGCTATCCGATGCATATTGGATATTGTGTAACTGCTTGACTTTTTGCAGTACTATTTGATACAGATTTTGCTGAATATACAGATCTTCCTGAATCGTGTCGTGAAATTGTACGATAATATTTTCATTTTTAATCCTAACTCTAAGTAGAAAGACGTAGAACAATAGCAATGTCTAGACTTCGTCAACCTTAATATAATATAATATAATATAATTCCAATATTTATTTGGTACCAAAAGCTACGCAATACCCTACAAATGTGCTGGATCAGAGAAGATTTGGTAGAAGATATATAAAAATAATCAAGTATCTTTAACTAAAAAGCCTGCTTTTTAGGCCTACGAAGCGATTTGGTACCGTGTAACTGAGACCATGTTGGTCTCTCATTTTTTCGAACCCTCGCGATAAACGATCGTATTCTTCATATGGCCACTTCTACGATGGATTAGCTTTTTTCTGTTGATATAACCACTTCCAAGCGGCCATCGTTCACAATGAACCCAGAGACAGTAGTTTGTTTGCTTATGTGACTAGTTTAAATCGAAAGTCTCAATAAAATAATTTGGTAATTAATTTGGCGCGTGCTTATTAGATAGATAATTGCGCTACAAACTTGAGCTACTACCTTTCATGTGAACAAGGTAAGATCTCGCTGGTCTTTAGTACTAAAGTGGGTAAGGTCTTTTTACCACAAAGTGCAATAAGACAATCTAATAATTCACAAAGTACAAAAGGAGTGGTTTTGACACTAACATAGTGCTCGGGGTACCTATACAACTTCTCAGTCAATAATTTTGTTCGCTTTCCAGAGGTGAGGAAGCACATTTTTAGCTGCAAAAATGAAACATTGAAATTATTGTTGCAAATTCTAAGAGACCTGAAACGAAAATTGCAAAATTTTCGATACGTGATTTAATCACGAACATAGCTGCATGACTTGTATGTGTGTGATTGGGTGTAATACCCTTATTAAAATGCAAATCGGCTATTAGTCCTGAAGCATCCGCGGAGATTGGAATGAAGAGGGCGGTTTAGGCCTACACTGATATAAAATATCCCTCTCTAGAAGTTATTTCAGCGACTTTTCGTGTATCAGAATTAAGGGTTGTAGAGTGTATTGAGGCAGAAGTTTTCAAAATGGGGCGCTTCCAATGCCCCTTGGCGGCTGATTGTTCCCCTAATTGTACGTTTTACCTAAGAAAATTTGAAAGCCCTCTCTAAGGCTTTATAGGGAATGGCATGGAAGGAAATAATAATAGTTCAAGGGCAAGGTACAACTTTGTAAATCTTTTCCTTTCTCTTTTGAATTAAAATTCAACTATTCGAGCACACAGAAAATTGTGAAAAGTCAATTGGATGTTGTTTACAATTTCCAATGTTAAAGGTTTGACCACTTTCTTGAATCTAATAGATTTGGCAGTGCGGGATGCAGTCGAGCAATACTTTACCACGGTCAGCTTAAGTGTATCTCGAATTTTTTAATCAGTGGGAAGGGTGCAAATATTAGAACCAATTGTTCTATGCTTGTAAGTTCTCTCGCTGTTGAATCAGGTGGGTGGAAAAACTCATTCATAAACATAAGCCTTATTTTAAATAGTTGACTTGGACTAAAAATAATAAAGGAGAGAAGGAATATTGCAGAAGCAGCCGGATAAGCGTTTGTTCAGGTCCATTGGTATTTTGTTTCGTCAGAAATAAATTTTGTTTCAGGGAAGGGGGACTGTAGGAGCTAATGGTATTAGAGGAATTTACCAAATGTTACAGTTTGAAAAATTGAGGCACAAAATGTCCAATATGGAGAAAGGTCCATTGTCCCAATTTTTATTAAAAAAGGGGTACATTTCATTTAAATTCCTCTCAAAATTGTAGTTTCGGTGTTTACAATTTACTTTTTTTTTTGTAGAATTTATATACTGAGTGTTTCTTAATGTAGTTCTTGTCGGATTCATATTGCATATCCCACTGAGTCCTAAAGCTTGGAAGAATCACCTGGACGAATTGAGTACTTTTCTTTAAAGTCTAATCCCCTTTGCTATAACTACCTTTTGGTACTCAGAAGGTCGTCTAACATTAATTACTTTGCTGCATAAAAGTCATGTTGGAAATGGAATTATATAATAATATATGCATTTGCAGCCGAGGTTAACTAACTTTGTTGAAGCTCTCTTAAAAAATAATCCGTAATAACTTCTGCTCACATTAATGCACGTAATTCCTTCAGTTGATTGTCTGTCAATTAATTTTTTATCATACTTCTGTCAAATAAGCCTCTTCCATTTTAAAGTACATTGTTTCTCGGGTTCTAAACGTAAAAGAAGCTGCAAGAATTGAGGTCTCTTAATCGAAAAGTTTTGTTCTTATGGCGGTGGAGGTACATCTGACGCTGGTTTCATTTGCGTCATATGTCCATCCTCCGCAAGCTCTTTAGGATGATAGATTAAGTAGCCTTAAAAGTTCTGAAATAGTGCTGCCCAAAAATTTACTAGAGACTTTTGCTATTTTAACTAAAAAAGCCATTCGGACCACATATCACATATCCACATATCCTACCACATATCATACCACGTCTAACAAATTGCATAGGTAGCACTATTTTCCTTCAGTGTCACATCTATTGAGCTTGTGGCAGTCCAGAGAACAATATAAAGTACAATTTTGCTTTTACTAAAAGACTAGATTTTTGTCAAAAAGTCGAGTGAGAAGTCGAATGGAAATCCAGTGGTTTGGCCAGGGCACAAGTTAGTGACATTGAAGAGAATTCAGATGTCATCCTATAACTATGTCTATTTGCTGTACTTTTTTATATCTCTACCAAGAATATAACAAGTAACATATTCAATAGCGTACAAAACTAATGGTAACTATAGGAATCAGAATTAGAAATACAGAAAAATAAGAAATTTTGAGTAGCGAGCCCATCTTACACACAACCGCCTAATTAGTAGAGCTAGCCTGTCGATACTCTGGAGTGCCGAGTATACGGGGGGGAGGGGGTTATAATTACGTTCAAAAGTTAATAAAGGGGATGTCCAAATAAATGGGGGTTCTGAGCTCAGTCTAAATTTCGTGAAAGTTTTAAATATGGATGACACACATGAAGACAAAAAGCGTACTAATTGACTAATTAGCAACTGTTTCAGGGTCAAATGCTCCATGAAATCCTTATTCAAGTGCTTTCAGACATCGTTTTCATTTTGAGTGCTGGGAAAATTCCTTGAAGTTAATAAACGGGGGGTCCTAATAAGGAGCAGGGGGTTATAAATTTCCAAAAATTAATAAGCAGGGGGGGGGGGGCACGATTATTTGGTACTCGAGAGTAAGTGATTAACGGTTTAGAGATCTAGTTTCGGTTATGTAACTTCTGTCTTGCAATTGAATGAATAATATTTGGTGCAATTATTTAGCAGTTTGTCGTGCTAGCTGAAATGTAGAACGTGATGCTTAAATATAAATAACTATAAACTTAAAATGTTTTCCTTTATTTTGTTTAATGTGTAGGAAGGGGAACCGGGAGGTGGCAAGTACAATAAAGGCGCTATCGAGAGTCAAAAAAGGTTTGGAGCCACAGGTCTAAGACTTGCAAGACAGCGTAAAATATTAGAGCGCAGTTTATGTGAGAAATGTCTTTTGACCCTAAAGACAACAGTGTTAAATACTTTGTTCAGTTATAAAAGCCCTTTTAAAAATCGGGTGCTAAATGTGTAGTACCTGCTTGTGTAGCTTTCTCAGTTGCTGTTGCGGCTGAATAGACATAAACACTTAAAACTATGTCTCGCCAACCTGTAATACTAGCTGTCAGCTATGGAAAGCTCTTACACAGAAAGATTCGACGGTAGATATAAGGACAAGACTTTAGACAGTAGGATCGGTACCTGGCCAAGATGGTAGCTTCTCATTTGTTACGAATGACAAACATGAGTGACAAAGCTGGCTCATCGTAAATAGGGGGAGTAAAGCAGAATGATTTGAAGAGGGGGGGGGGAGGGCGAGCACTATTTCTCTTGACTTTGCTTAATAGAGACGATACTAAAGTAACTACCAGAACCAGATAGGTTATGGAGGAAAAAACTAACATGTTTTCACAAGGGAGCTTTAGCCCCTCTTTGCCCCCAGCTGGTCTAAAACGCCTGGTAGGAGTAGGGATGTTTTAAAGAGTAAAATTGTCGTTGGTTTAAGTCTCAGTAATCAGTCAAAATTTCCACGAGTTTTATCAGTAGCAAAATGACCGTCAGGTATTTACAATTTGAAGAGGTAGAAAGAACGCGGCACCGTTGGCACTGACTCTTCTGTATCATCCGCTTCCAGTGACACCGATCGGAATCAATTCCTAGTCTTAACTGTAATGTAGATTAACTACTTCGAGCATGACAACAACGTTCAGCTCAAAACATATATATAATTCAGCACATTTTTCTTACTATGCATTTATTTACCACCATTTAATAAAAATTGCCATTGTGTTAATTTAATCAACCTGCAGTAAATAATATTGAGATATCGTTGTATTTGTTAAGGCAAATTTAATCGCGCATCGCAAGCCAGCTTCCCTAGATACCAAATCAATGATTGTGTTGAATCATTCAAATTACAGTCGCGAGTGTGCACAACCTCAAAATCATAATATACCGGTGTCTAAGAATGCTTTCCAGTTTGTTTCAAGTAAACATGCATGCTCTTACGTGTGGCACAAAGACGACAAATATGTAAAGGATATTTATGCTTTGCAAGCATTATTTTTAGTTAATCGTTTATTCTACTAGAAGCATGGTTTCATTAATTTGCTTTGCGGTTCAAGACATGAACGACAAGTACGCCAAAACGTTCACAGCATTATTTCCTCTTAACCTGCCTCTCAAAATATTTCTCGTCATCAAATACTATTCAAACTAAACATGGTAATATCAGAAAAAAATGACTTAAATCGCAAGGAATACCTCTACAGGGCCGATTAAAATCAGAATCTTTGATCAAAAGTGACAACAGGCTCGCAAAGAAATTTTTCTGCTTAGGCTCTCCATTAGTTTCTATATCACTAATGTGAATCTGCAGTTTAAATGGAAATCACCACAAGATATCCTCTGTGTAGCTGGTAATTGTTTTGTTCTAAGGAAAAAAAATTGAGAAATCCATTTGATTTTGGGTTTATAAATACGCCGTTAACACTGGTCCGTGGTAATTTTTAGTCTGTACAAACAAATTGCGGTTTTGTATCAGTCCTATAAAGTATTGTTTCTATTAGAGTTACTGCCGAATTATGAAAGTTTTCTGGCAAATGCCTCGTAAATAAGAGTAGCTACCATTCGCTTAAGAGAGGTATAAATTACAAAGATTTGACCGTGATTCTCTCAAAACCTCTTTGTGCTTGACGAACCTAATAAATTTTGCGCAAAAATGCTTTCGTCCCGCAATGGGATAGTTCCATGGACGTTGTTTGATTGAAGGGTAAATCGGTGTACTACGTTCAGAGAATAATAGGCGACAGAAACCTTCGAAGAGCAAACTTCTCATAGTCAGAATGGAGTGTAAGGAATGACTTGAATTAATTTGTTTGAAATCAATAAGAAAGACATTGCGCTGAATATTATAAACTGATTATATAGGAAAGAACTCTTCCCTTCCAATACTTGTTTGTTTCTGTCATTCTTCTTTGTTAAATCCTAGCAGCCCAATGGCTGTCATTCCAGGGTCACCAGGGTTATACTTTTCCATGCTTAAATCAGTACAAGTTCTAAATGTAAAAGTGACTGTAAGTTTTAAGCTGGAAGTTTGTTCCGTTTATCTTGTAAACGTACTGTTTTGTATTTGAGACGATTTACATGGCGAAAGTCGAGATAGAACAGCAACAATCACAGAGCATGCGAGACTTGAGGTAAAACGAAAGAAATCTTAAAAGTACTTTGTTGTATATATATTATCATTATTATAAACATCTTTATCTTCATCACCGTCATCATCGGTTTTTTCCCATCATTTTCATCATCATCATCATCATCATCATCATCATCATCATCATCATCATTATCATCATCATCATCATCATCATTATCATCATCATCATCATCATCATCATCATTATCATTATTATCATCATCATCATTAGGGTCATCATCATCATCACTTTCATCATCAGCTACATCGTCATCATCATCATCATTGTTTTTTTCATCAATTTCGTCGCCATCATCATCATCATAATCATCATCATCATTAGGGTCATCATCATCATCATTTTCATCATCATCATCATTAGGATCATCATCATCATCATTTTCATCATCATCATCATCATCATCATCATCATCATCACTAGGGTCGTCATAATTATCATTTACATCATCAGCTTCATCGTCATCATCATTGTCACTATTGTCATGCTATAGATGCCACCTTCACATCAGTAAAAAATCTTCATCACAACAGAGAAAATAATCTTTCATCTCTGTTATAATTACTTTAGTGGTTAACGTGTGAAATTTTTTATGTTGTTGTTAATGACGTCATTATTAAAGGGGTTCCCGAAATACGAAGGAATATATTTTTAAAACAATTTGAATATGGAGCTGATTAGTACGATATTTGACTCCCACTCAAAAAGCATCATAATGAAATGATGAGGATTGCGGAAGCAAAGATGACTGAATTTCTAACCAACAATCCATATAATGTGGCTGTATTCTATTTATGGAATGTGTAAACCCAAATAGCCCACTTTTAAAATCCCATTCCGAGAAGAGTAACATCTCACAATCGATCTTTTGTGTTAACCCTTCTGAAGCCTATAACAGACGTCGCTTTCGAGTGATGATTTCGAATTGAAGTTTTAATAAGCCACATAAAAGACAAATCATTAACTAGGTCACCAATCTCTCTCCCGGTCTATACAGTTGTATGATACCGCAGACTTTCAAAACTTTTAATAGCACCAGCTTTTCATTCCATTCATCGAGACTGTCAAATATAAAAGGGAATTCCCTTTCTGTTGGACTTTGATTAGAATTGTGGTGATACATGCTATTTCTACTGTTCATTTCTGCTGTCTAAAATGCGGATTAACTTTTAAATGCTTTTTCCTAACGAAGGGGCCTGAAAACTTGGTTTAATCCGTTATTGTATGCGATAACGTTTTGCTTTTTTTGTCAAGTTCTGCGAAGATAAACTTATAAAGATGTTTTGACTTTGCTAAACTATGATAAAATCTCCTCGTATGAGAAAGCACTCGCAAGGTGTCTTGTACATTTTCGCCCTATACTTTAATGTATACGTTACTACTGTTACATTATCGTAAATCTACAATGCTTTTCGTATTAGCTGATTTACTCCTCAGCTATTATGGTTTTTTATAAAGTTTGATAGAAATTTCCAGAATGGGCTAACATTATAAAGCTTCCGCCAACCTTTACATTAAGGTATACACCCCACTTAGTACGACTTGTAACTTAAACTGATGTTTCTATTTTGAAGATATTCACATGGATAGACATTTCACTTCCTCAATTTACAAAATTACTTCCTTTAAAGGCTTTTCACTGAAAGTTATGAACTACTTGACACTGCTCATAAGTTATGAACTACTTGACATTGCTCAATAGTTATGAACTACTTGACACTGCTCATAAGTTATGAACTACTTGACATTGCTCAAAACTTATGAACTACTTGACATTGCTCAAAACTTATGAACTACTTGACACTGCTCACAAAATATGAACTACTTGACACTGCTCACAAAATATGAACTACTTGACACTGCTTACAAGTTGTGAACTACATGACACTGCTCACAAGTTATGAACTACTTGACACTGGTGTTTACTGTAAAACATTTTATTGAATTTCGCCTGCTACGCTTTAGGTATGCTTTAGTTTCTGACTCCGAAAGATCGGAGTTGGGTTGAAATAAAAGAAAGGATTGGTAATTTTTGTTCAGTTAAAGATTTGTTTGATTTAAGACACAAATAAAGAAAACATCCGTACCATGAAATAATTCTGTTGTACTAGTAAAAAATTAATAAATGCTAACGAGGCTTTAAAAAAGCAAAAGCAAAAGAAACGTCGAGGACATCCCTTCTCTATTTGGAAGTTGATTTCTGTATTGTTTACGTTGGAGTGGTTAGAAGGCCATTAATACAAAATTTCATAGCATGTGCGTATTTGATAAGTTCTTAGAAATTTTTAGATAAGAAGATAAGAAGGTAAAATGTTTTGATCTCCTCATTGATCTAGAATTACAAAAAACGTGACAAGACTAAAGGTTTTAGAGGACGAAAGTCATTCTATTTAATCATGCATTAAGAACTATTTACTTCCTAATACCTTTCAGTAGAAAGGAAAGAACAACTTCAGAGCAAACACAAATCGTGAACTAAAAGGACAATGGTATATGCGTTAGGGGGAAAGGGATAGAGCAAGATTTTTCTATTTATGGTATAAGTGCTAATGGGACGGACGTTGAAGCATTTAAGTCGAAGAATATTTTTAACTCTTATCGGGTAGGTGTAGAAAAACGGTGTTCAATCGAGATATAAAAGAAACGGAACAACAATATGCAAAGTTGTGGATGGGAGAGATACAAAGAGGAAATTATAAGCCCCCTTTAGTGTTTTCTATACATTGGAAACTGTAATCAAAAAGAGCATTTCGACCTTTGACGAATAATTGAAAGACGCCATCCTTAAGGATGAGTTAGCAAGAGAGAGAGCTAGCTATTGTGGGGAAAATGTGTCTGTTTATAAGATGACCTGATAAATATGTTTAACGAGGGATACCAGTGTCCTGGCATTTTCAGTTCATCTAAGCAAGGGCCGGAGACAGAGTGCTGTAGCGTAAAACTGTAAAATCCTGGTTTGTAGGGCGGAAAAATCTCTAAAGCTGAGTTCAGTAATTAGATTTGGCAATTACTACTTATGGTGCCTATACGTTTAGTTCCATCTCACAACATATCATTGCTAGAGCTACTTCGTACTGTGGCGATCAAATATACATCGTCATGTATAATGCATACCATGGAAAATAATTTATATGTTATACATACCAGTCTGAATATATTCCTTTTCCACAAATAGATTATAAACAAACACGGAGACCACATTTCGAACAGATTTGGAGCCCTTATAGGGCAAAAAGTTGTATTTTTGATACAATATATTTTTGTGGTATATGATGGGCCGTGAGCATATTAACAGCATTAAAGTCAGCCACGAAAAAGTGCTGAGAATTTTGATATAGTAATCGTTACAGACAGGTTAGTCTGTAATAACCACAGACTTCGTACTACCACAATCCTCGTTTTCTAAGACAGTGCTTAATTATTGTTTCACAAAAGCATGAAAATGTTTCAGCATTGTTAGAAAATAATTTCTACTGTATCCTCAGTTTTGTTTGTTGCTAATGATTAAAAGTTGTGTTTTGTTTAATAGAAATGCAAGCTTACAGTTGAAGCTGCCGTGCTGCTTACTAAACTTCACCGTGATTTCTTAGGACAGTATGAATCTAAGTTTATATTTTGCATCCCTCGGTTTGGAATACTTTCAGTGTTTCCCCAAGCTACTTAAGTCTACAAGAAAAATGATAATGTCTTCGTAATGCTTAGTTACTGAGCAACGCAACTTTCTATACTACTTAGAATGATTATCAAGTCATTGCACAGTAATCAGCGCTTATGGGGGTCGAATCAGGCACGGAGCTATGGGGGGGCAAAGGGGGGCATGGCCACACCAAAGCTGTTTACTTGTCCCAAATTGCCCCCCGTACAATTTCTTCACATCCCCAGGAAATACTCAGATTTCTTGTCGTAATAAAATTTTCTTCAGAAATATTGATTTTGGCAATATTGTAATGATTCATCCTTGCCTTATATTTCCAATTTGTGAGTATGAGTAATTTCCTGTTTGCAAAAAGACATAAGAAGAAGAAAACAATTTCAGAATCATTTTCTTTGCCCCCCAGACCAATGGAGATGGCTCAGTGCTTTGATCGATTATGCCCCTAACGGTCCCCCATCGCATCTTCCTCGTCTCCAGGTTCTTGTATTGGTAGGGGAACAAAACACGGCATATGCATTATTAATTTAAATATCCAGAAAAGTTTAAAAATATTCAATGCTTAGCTAAGTTGAAGGTGTTCGCTTTATTAACAGAAGTTACTTTAGGGAACGTCTAACATGGTCACAGTATTTAGCAAGAACGAATCTCAGTTATCGATACAGGGTATAAAATAACGGTGATAATATTCTTTATACAATGAAAATACGACTGAGATATTTGTCAGCTTCAAACGAAACTGCCTCGTCTCTTTGCACATCTTTACGACTTCAAGCCAAAAAAGTGGTCCCGAAGTTCCTGTTAATTTCCCTTGAAGTAGTTGTAGACTCCTATGAAAACCTACAGACCATTTGGTGTAGGGAAACCTCTTTCTTATTCTGTGACAAAAATCAAGAAGAGCAAATCTCAAGCGTATCTTCCACCACCCCCACCCCCACCCT
>JAAAKM020000784.1:0-15738 GCA_010016025.2 Alatinidae sp. Z8VKAUB7J3 | reverse complement strand
AACATATTTCAGGACGTTGTGTAGGAGTATGAAGGGCGTTGTAGTTTGTATACGGAGAGATTAAATAACATGATTTTAAAACCCAGATATGGGCAGCACACCCACGATAAATGCCCACCATCCGCTACTGATTAGGGGTAGCAGTGCCTTTAACCAAAATTAAGGGGGGCTAAAGTATAACCTGATGGTCTATTTCCGTTATTCCGTTTGCTCTTCAGGGAAGATTTTGCTTCTCTAAGAATTAAGATAAGAAATGGACGTATCTGTTAGTCGTTTCTTTTGTGTTAAACGGTTTCCTCTATCTTTTATGCCAGAGAAAAATTACTTGAAAAGTGGAGAGCTATGGCCTCAAAATTCTCTTACGAAAAAGTTTGTGAAGGTTGCACATTTTGACTAAAATTTTGATGACGGCCAAGTAAGGAACTGCTACCTCGATGCACATTTCGACTAAAATGTTGATGAAGACCAAGTAAGAAATGGTGATCTTTTAGTGAATATTGAGAGAGTCTTAGACGCACTCCCCGTCTTAAGATTTATGATGAGACTGTTATTGGTACTATATCAAAGGGATCATATAAAGGGAGGAGAGTTTTCCATTGCGCTTAAGTATTTTCTCAATAGAGAACATGAAGGCAATGACTAAAAGTCTCCCAAAGGGGAGCCTAATATCACCCCCAACGATCTGTTTACTACACAGTTGTAAGTGATCACATGTACATTTATTACTCCGTTTCAACAACTTTAAGCAGTTGATTACTCGTGTCGTTCAAGATATTCCTCTGAAAAGCATTTTAGGTAAAATATCAATATTTTCCTCAAGAGGAAAAGCGACAAATAAAGAGTTCACGTCACTTGATACAACATATCATCATAGCCCATTGCTAGTAGGCTTATTGGAATTTCACTGACAAAGTCAATGATACTCCAGGGCCTTGGAAAAAGCCGAAAGGAAACTCAATTTGTCTTGTTATAAAGCGCCTTTTCACTTGCATGCTAAAAAACGGTTTTGAAAGTGCAAATGGGCTCGATTCAAGCAAGATTACTTGAATATACTTTTTTTGTCTTTTTTTATTGCATTTAATGCAGAAGCATTGATTGGTAGTCATTTCATTATGAGAGTGAGGTGAAAATGACAACAACAGAAGTTTACCCAATTATCTTTATCTGTCTGGGATTCAGCAAGCCTCTATCAATCATATATTCCTTATTATTATTATTAAAAATCTAAGTAGGGGCGTCCTTTCCCAAATTCCTTAGGGACCGAACGCTGGGGGTCGCCGCAACGTTTTACAAGAATGGGTACTAATCACAATACCATGGATGCAACATTATTTCCCTCTGAGTCGGCAAAAGCCAACTCCATAAAAAATCTTTGTCAGCTAACTGCTGATTTGACAGCTGAAACAGACGACACTAGTTGAATGTCTGTCCAATATTTAAATGTTAAGTATAGCGCCCAGCACGTTTACGTACTCTAAATGGGCCTTTGTATGCAGGCTCCATCTTGCCTGAATGTACTGGAAATTTGACCTTAAACTAGGTCTCCTGGATGTAAAATTTTAACATCACAATCACGACGATACTTAGATTGGTATCTGTGTACATGATCTCTAATCTTGTCATTATTTACATACCATACAAAGTCAAGAGATGAAGCAGAACGAATTTTACGCCCAAATACCAAAGAAGGTGGCGTAAAACCAGTTGCACGGTGTGGTGTATTCCAAGATGAAGTCAGATTGGCTAATAATGCTGATTTACACCAATCTGCTGTGAGTGTCCTACCTTGTGATACACGTTGCAAGTCAGCCTTAACATCAAGCTGTACATGTTCTACTGCACCGTTTGCATAAGTATTGTAAAAAGCAGACTTAATATACTTAGAAGCCCTACTTTGTAAAAATATTACGCCGCAGCAAGCTTGGACCTTCTACAGAACAAACTCATGCTCAACTGTTTTGTCCGAGAGACATACAGAGAAGCTTGCACTCCCAAACGTTGGAATAGAGATTCCATTATAATCCACAAAGTTATTTGTTTTTATCCTTAGCAACAAACGTTTCTTCTGGTAATTCCTTCTTATTGAGTAAGAAAACAGAAGCCCCAGAATCAACCATCATGGATTCTTTAAGACTTTTGTCCAAAATAATGACAACTTGAATGTCTACTCAGCGTGGGCCGACATAGCTCATTCGGGAGAGCAGCAGGCTGAAGAGATGAAGTTCCTGGTTTGATCCCGTGTTTTTAGTATTACTTCTACCTTATTATCAGTTATCAGTGAAAGTATGGCAACATTTCTACTAAAATATAGAGGAGGTCTGTGACTACAAAGGAAACAATCGGTGAAAACCTGGACATTTTTTTCGATTGGAATATGGTAGGGGTCTGCGACCCTTCGTGAAGTCCAACTAAGACAGATTTGATTTCTTGCTCAGAAAGCAAGTTAATGAACCAAGGAAATTCCTTATTCTACAACTGCAAACTGTAGAAAATCTCAGACGTAGAAAATTAGCTACTATTGCAAATCCCACTTCTTGTTCACACCAGCCCTACAACTATTTAGCAGAGAGCATATTGTTTTGGTACACAGCTAATTCAACACATGCGCACGTGACACGAATACAGCTTAGTTCACACTTCAAGGACTTGACTATTTCATGAAATCATTCCTTATCAGTGTATTTTATCCTCCCTTCCTTTTGGGAGTAAATTGGTTCCGACTAGCTTTTTCATTGAATATGTTACAACTTTAATGCCTACTGTGTTAGCGTGGGCCGAGATTGGTCCAATTGGTCAAGTGACAGACTGTAGATCTGAAAGTTCCTGGTACGATCCCGGGCTTTGGCATTTCATTTTACCTTATTTTGAGTTATCAGGGAACATCTGGCAAACATTCGATTGGTATATAGTGGAGGTCTGCAACCCCCAATTAATGGAGTAGAGAAGGATCTTCCTTTTACCATTGTTATCGTTAATAAGGACCATTTTGTAGCTCTTGAAAATTTGGGGAATTTTAGTTTTGCAAGCAAGTTTGTCACCCTTGTCGAAGGTGCATTTTCCCGATAGAACCTATGTACACTTGAGTAGAAATGAGCAGCTCTCACTATTATTTCCTTGCAGTGTTTCGCTAGTTGTAAGACCTCACAAAGCTGTTTTTCTATAAAACATCCATAGTTCAATGTCGGTTTTCACGGGTTATGCTAAATATACTTGTTGATTTTGCGTATTCAACTTCCAACAATAGCAGTATGCGGTAAACGCCATAGGCTGAATGCACCACACCCAAACAATATCTAGTTTAGTTGTTGCATGGGTAGCAGCGATTACATTCGGCAGATTTGTGAACGTTTTTCTATTTGGGGGAATCAGAAGTGTGTTAGTTGTTTGCTACTACACTGATCTTATACATTAATTTTAATACGTGCTTCGCACGCCTCCAGTAGGATCTCGTTGAAACTGGTTTGATCCTATTCCCAAGCCCTGAAGGCTATTTAATACCATAGATACAACGTAGATTTGATACAGACTAATATGATATATTAACTGACATAGAGTAAATTGTCAAGAAGAGCTACAAGTAGCCATAGCGCTGTTAACTAGAATGAAGTTAAAGAGCTGGAGAGTTTTGGTCCGAATACGAAAGCCATTGAAGTTGGAATTTTCGATTGTCTTAGGAGTAGCAAGGAAAGTGGCACCTGACCTAAAATGTGGATGCATACATTTTTAATTTATTATTTCTCACAAATGTATAAGGCGAGTAAAACGAAAAAAGCTTTTCGATTTCACATTATGAGCTGTTTATTGAAGTCTATATTAAGAATATATTCCTTAATTTTTTTTCATATTTTCTTTCAAATTTGTTGTAGGTCCTAGTGGAGAAACATTCACCGAGAAAGGAATATGACAATCTCTTTATCACCACATCGTGACCAGCTTATCCTCCTAGCAGTACTTTTTCTTTCTTTAAGCTGGATACGATTATCACAAGGTACGTTGAAAAGAAGGGTTCTGTTCTAGATGCATATTTGCTAATACAGAAAGCTTCAATTTTGTCATGAATAATATAACCATTTTACATGAAGCGTCATTTAAACATTACAGCGCAAAAACTCAGCTTTTGTATTCCCCCTGGGGGTTACTTATTGAAATATCTTATTATTTTATATTTCGGCATCCTCGCCAGTCGACCGTCGCCGTCCTCACGTTCCAAATATTTCTGCTGTCTGGTTGTTGAATGGCTGTACTAAGACTCATCCCCGTCCACTCGTTTACATAGTCACCGAGTTGTCGTCGTGATCTGCGTCTCTTGAGTTTTCCAGGATGTACATCGGTCATTACTTTTTTCACCATACCGTCCTGTCTTGGTTGGTCAATATCCTACAGTACCAGAAATATTTTTACGACAGGTAGGGATTTAGTTCAAGAAAAAATACCCCTTACCTTTTTACCTACTCAAAGAAGAATATTTATTAAATAAAAGGAAGCATAACAACAAAGAAAACAATTACTAAGACAAAACTTATTCATCAAAAAGCGTTCTGTTACAATAACAGTCAATTCCATGAACTTCTGAATAATGCCATCTACTATTTAGATGCTACTCTTTAGAACTCCATGGTAAATTCATGTCGCTACAGTGGCTTACTGACGAAGGCATGGTGGCATTCTTCTCCTTGAATACATATAGCTGACAAAACCCAACGGTATGCCCCCGCCTTCCCCCCGAATACATATTACTACCAAAAATAAACAGGTACTCTAAAGTTTTCATGACGCCAGGAGCTTTTCCCTTTCTTAACTTGGTAGCAAGTTGATCAAACACCTAAAGTTTTGCCGTCAAGTATCAAATAGTACACCAAGCATGTGTGTTCCGTGCATGTGTGTTCCGTCCCATTGCATGCAAAATCTTAGTCAATAATTAAATAATAGTTTTAGTTTTCTAACCTTTCTGGGACTCAGTCTTTGCCATAGACGGCAGAGTTTATCAGTCTCTGCCTTTTTGTGATCTACGTTTTGAGAGAAACGTCTCCCATCTTTAGGCCACTAGAATTGAATTGTGTCGCTTTTTTTATGACGTTAGGTTGCGGACCTGGATAATGGGTTACGGATACTGAAGTAATTTGCAAAGCTCATAATAGAAATTTGTTATTTCTTACAAATAAAACTCTTCATAACGTAAGCTTATCTATGTTGAACAGATAAAATCTCTTCACAACGTACGTTTAACAACTGACCTCTTGAGTAACTTTGATAGCTGACCTTTAATTATTGTCATGCCCTGTATTAAAGGTATGTAATTTACCTATCTAGATATGACATTAAGGCGCATAGTGTTAAACATACCATAAAAACTTTGCAAGTAAAACCGCTATCAAAATATATTTACAATATTGTAGTCATTTACGAGAGTCAAACAAGTAATAGCACAATTTTAGACCAAAATCGGCTTTGAAAACGTAGTGGACCCCAAATTATAGTTTCTCAGTCAGAACCGTTGCAGATTTTGGTGCATTAAATATTATTTGCAGGCCCTTAATGGTATTCTAAGCCATGCTGTATGCTACTATATTACTTTAAATCTCAAAACAATTAAACTATATGAAAACATCAAACTGCCCCATGGTGTCATTAATTGGCAGACTCACACTAAAGAATGTATATAGGGCATGTGGCATGGTCTGCCGTTCACCTCAGTTAACAATGGCTGACGATATTCAACCTGTCTGTTGGAAGGCATCAAGAGCCAGTGCTGAACGTACTGAGTAGTGGTGAATGTTGTCTGGTTAGCCACGTAATCGATAGAGAAATAGCTGGAATCAATAATAAGGGTCTCTGCATTCTGCCAACTGCGGATGTTGGAAGACTGAGGTGAGTAAATGACGCCAGATGTGCTGCTAAAAGGTTGGGCCAAATTTACTGTAGTCTTGGTAGTCTGTACAAATAAACAAGTCAGAGTATTTTTCAATCAAATCAGGAGGCGCTGGATAAAAATTGTGCGTCGTAGATTCGGAAAGGCTGCGCTGGAGGACAGAGTCAGTTGCTCTACGTCTGCAATACGCCGGTTAAAAACTCTCAAAGTTGTTGTTGTTAACAAGAATCTGCCTAATTCTAAAGAAATTTTCCTTTAGTTTGGATTCCCTCTAGTTTAATACTACAAGGAATCAAGGATTGCTGTCAGAAAATTGAATTCCAAACTTTCTATTTGTGGAAAGTGCAAATAACAAAGGATTAAAATGAAGATTATTTTACTTATAAATGGTCATTAAGCCGAGGATTATGACACGGGTTATAGCATGAATGGATTGGGTACTTGGTAAAGCCCCTCGATGTGACCTTTTATTTAATACGTGGGTTGACAAGCTTTTCCAAGGTAACGGAGAGGTCCAAAAGCGGTTTCAATTCTTCTGCTCTGAAGAATTTTATGAATATCCAGTAAATTTGGGGACCAAGAAATTCTGAGAACTTTGCGATTGTTTAATAAACTTCTGCTACTCAAATTTTGCTCTTAATTGACGTTTGAAATAGGTGGATTGCTGAAACTTGGGGACAAACAATTTTTCTATCCTTCCCATTGCATTGAATTGCATCTAGATCTATTGATAATATCACATGATCCTTGCAGATTTAGTTTGACCTCGACAACAGAGAGTTTACGTAAAATTTTCGTTATCAGTATTTCTTGCTGAAACTTGAGAACTAACTATTTTACTTCTAAGGAGACAAAATCCTCCACTCTGTTGTAGCTAGGTTTGCTGTGCCCCTTGCTGTGTTATTTATCCTAGACGACAGTAAATTTACGTAGTTTTGGGGGGCTTTGAGACTTGTTTTGAAGATGAGCAGTCAATGTCTCTCTTAACTGCATGAAACGACTCAACGGGAATTGATGACTAACAAAGACTCTGCGGCATAGTTGATATTGTGTGGTAGTAAAGTCGGACAGAACCATTTTCTAGAACCTTCTTGGACCTCCCGATATCATTACAATAAGTATATAAGCAAAAAAAATGTAGTGATTAAGCTATCTTTTGCTAAGAGTTCTCACTCTGACGATCAGGATATCCTTGTGTTGCGTCATTGCTATGTCCGAAAGCGAGAAAACCGGGCCCAGAGAGGGAAATATTGGAAATAGGTCAATATCTTGGTTTAAGATAATCGCTTGACATTGGTTGAGGCCTTGTTGGAAGCGTATGGCCTAGGCAATTTTAAGGAAATTACAAAAATAGAAAATTTGGGGGGAATCGGGCCTGAATTACCATATTTGGGGGTTTGAGGCTGAAACACATTTTCGGTAATATCTTCCCATTATTTAATCCCCTGGTCCTGGTTAAGGACTCATTGGAAGTGTATTACTAAGCCAATCCCAGTGAAATAAAAACTTTAGAAAAACTTGTAATTTTGGAGGATTTAGGCCCAAATTACCATATTTGGGCATTTGAACCTAAATACAATTTCGAGCACACCTTCCTAATTATTACTTCCGTGGCATTGGTTGATGGCCTGTTGGAAGAAAATTACTAAGCCAATTTATATGAAATAGAAATTTCACAAAAATTTCAATTTGGGGGATCCGAGCCCAAGTTACTTTATTTTGGTATTTGGAGCCAATAGAACACTTTCAGGCATCTCCATCAAATTATCCCTGATTTGGGTTTAGAGTTAGTTGGAAGTATATCATTGGATAAAAAATTGAACTATTATAAATAAACCTCTGGTAAGCAATGTCATTTAAACAATGAATTAAAGAAGGCAATTCCTTAGCAACACAAATCATCAAGCAAAGCATCAACATTAGTCAGAGGATCATATACTGGGTTCGATTTCCTGAAGTATTTGGTTGAATGTCCATACTCAGTACAATGTTTGCAGCATAGTTGAGCTTTGAGCCGTATGTTGCTCACTTTGGGGTTTGATCCCAACCAAATTCTGTTGATAACATCCTCCAAGTTGTCAGCAATCGTTCATCTTGATGAGTTCCAAAAAGTGGGCAATGAGTTTGTGTAGCATCAGTGGTAATTAAATGTGCTTAAATATTAGGCATTCTTCGACTGTTATGGATGTTTGCGCCACTGATATAAGGCAGACGTAGTTGATAGGTGCTTTATGAATTAACAGGTGAACTTAAGGAAGTATGACAACACGGGTCTTTTTAGTTTTCCAAAGGGCATCATCGTAGTTGCTGCCAAATCATTGACATGTTGTTCTTTGATACAATATAGCAGATACAGCCCATGCTATTTTCCTGGTTTATTAGTTCGGAGGGGAGCAGTACTAGAACATGTGTGATCCTTAAACCGTATGCATATAATCGCGCAGCGACTGCCGCTCTCTGAACCCGCTGCCCACCTCTCTCTGATACTCCCCTTCTTAAAATTTGTAACGCCAGTACAGTTTAAAATTGATTGATTAAAATAGATGACAAGTAGATCAATCTCAATGATGATCCCCGCCCCAGGGTAACAACTTTCCCTTTTGGAGAGGAGGGCCCTGGGGAACGGCACCACTGCTTATCAGGGTGCCAAACTGAGAGATTGCAGTACTAGAACATAAAACGTAGAATTTGCTCTGTTTGGAATGAGTAAAGAATAGGATCAACAAACCATAAACATTTCTGCAAGGTCTTTACATGGAACTCCCATAGGGCAGGTATTTAAGAACATCACAATGACTTCACAAACTAATTCTCTAAGGACCCTATTTCCTAAGGACCCCATTAAAAGGTCTTCACAGAGAATACCCAAAGGAACTTAACTGTACAAGGGCTTCAAGGGAAAATTCCCACACATTACAATATTATCAATAGGAAATTCGCAAAGACAATGCATTAGCATGAGGAAGGTTTTAGAGTTTCTAGAAGGGTTTTATCAATATACAATTGATTTTGTTAATTGGTGTTGTAAAGATATTTAATTTTCAGTGTATCTGATGCAGTAGAGAAAGCAAATTGCAGCATTTGGAGTTAAACCTGACTAATTTTGCATATTTTAAGCAAAAAACAGCAAATATCATGAATTTTTATGCGTTGTTACTATCTTTGTTGATGGTACTGGGGTAATACCTAACTAATAGCTTGTCTGCAACACCAAAATAGCAATGTTGAAACAATTTATATATTTTTAGACTCTTAACATTAATTTTAAAACATACGGTAAACTTGCCAATTAGGTAATTTTGCAGCATTTGATATAAATTTTGGCCGTGCATTAAGGAAAAAAGTGCTAAGAGTCACACCTCAAACTGAAAATATTCTTAATGGACCTAGCCTGAATTTTCTGAAAAGCATATACTTTGGTATGTGAATCTTGATATGAGAAGCTTTTTGGCCCAAAATAGTGCAATTTCTGGAAAAATCTGACTGGTTTGATCTACAAATTGTGTGACAAATCTGAATTTTATCTTATCAAAATCTTATTAAGTTTAACATAAATCAAATATTTTTCTGAAAAGAATTAATTGATATGGTGTATTCAAAGTTATAAAATCATAGTTGCCGCATTCCCTCTGCTAGGCATCACAGATCTCAGCCTGTTCACGTAATAGGGTGATGTACCATTTAACATTATAACATCTAACCAAAATAGTTAAGATTTTTACCTGATTTCCGAAACTATAAAATAACATAAAATCAGTTGTAGATATGCTAGAGACTTAATATTTTCACAAATTTAATGTAGATTCTATCTACAAACAAGATTTTGAAAAAGATAGACAATGACTTTTTGCTTATTTCAGCCTCTGGGCCTACTGTGGGTTTGGTCTTCAGACAGTAAACCTAATACTATTGATATACTTTAAACATACTGCAGTGCTGCCACTGATTTTTGTTGTTTATCTCGATTATAAGTTATTATAAGTAGCGGCGAGATTTGATAAAATCCCTTGAGGATATTACGCATTTGTATGCGACATTCCTTTATAGTACGAAATGAATGGTTCCTAAAACAGTTATTTTATGATATTAAGTCAGCTTTTCCTCTTCTTGAGTATTAATATTCGCAAGAGTGTATGATTTGCTTAAATGTCACTTTACATCCTCAGCTGTCACAATTATTGAGAATTCTTTGAAGAAAGTCCTAACATGCATACGACCAATACCACAGCATCAATGTATGCATTTGTACCTCAATGATCTGTTATGATATTGCACTATTCCAATACTTCGTGTCTAGGTATTATTCTCTTCCAGATATAAGATATTGATCTTATTCTCATAGGTCAAAGTCCAACTCCAAGAACAACAACTTTAATAGTACGCGCTACGTCGAATATATCATGCGATGCAAACGCCAAGTTCAATTTGGAATCGAATACGTGTCAATGCAATCCAGGATTTTCAGGCTCCGGTACTAATTGCACAGGTAAGAGTTAATTAGTGTATTTTGTACATTAAACATATATGGTCATGATCATTCCATATTTTCCATAATCTTATTCGTTTAAGCCTTAAAGTTTGAATGCCTTAATTTCTTCTGATTTTTTTTGGGCTGTTACATGGTGTTTTATTATTAAAATTTGCAATACCTTCTTTGCGTAAATGTTTGCAATTTTTTGCTTTAAAGGGGCAATGTTAATAAAACTACTCAAGACGCAGCTTGCATGTTTCATCCTAGGGTTATCGCAACGCTATGGACGCAAATTTTAACTATTGAAGGACATATTTATTGTCTAATATAGAAAATATATTGGAAAAAGGCAAAAAGGGCAGTGAAGTAGTTCTCCACTTAGATAGGTGCCGCAGGAAATATTCTGTTTTTTCTTTTATGGCAACGCGTTGGAGGCGGTTGATAGCGTTCTTCTTCATCTGGTTCACGTCAATCCCTAACCTACTCTTCATGATCCGCAAGTAGATCATCGTGGTACCATTCCCTCGGGTGAACTTACAAAATAATCGAAGGTGAGCTAAGCAAGGACACGCAAGTACTTTTTATGGTGAAGACATAGGCCCTGTAATAACCCTACGACCTGTATTATAATAACTACTTGCTAGTACAAAAAATTACTAATAAATCAGTTTTTTCAAAGTCAGTTCTCAAATACTCAGTTTCGGTTTTCGTTCTTGACACAAAGTCGGTTTGGTGTTTGATTTCATTTGGCAGTTCTGTAAATGACCAGTAGGAGTAAATGAAAATATAACACTAGACTTTTCTCCTGAGAATGAGGACGAGGGGAAGGGTAACAACAGCGACCACACGGCAGTGGTGACAAACACTTGAATGGTGATCTGGTTTATTGAACTAGGCATACCCCTCGACGCTCTCCCAGATATATTTTTAGCAATTCTTTATCTGAAATGTTGGCTTCCAAGAATACTTTGTACAATTCTGATCATTATCATCATCATCATCATCATCATCATCATCATCATCATCATAGGCCATTCATGCCACTGCTGGTAGATGGTCTCTACAATCTCCTCCACTCAACTTTTTTACTGTGCTTCTTGCATCCAGTTGCTGCCAGTTTGTTTAGTTTGACATTTGTGGCATAGTAGATTAAACGGCAAATTTTGACTTATTCCTTCAAAGAGACCTAGCACGCTTCGGGGCAATATCCTACCATTTTCTTATGCCTTAGGGGTTAATGAAACATTATTGATGCAAAATCCTTTTATACAGGAATACAAGTAACACATAATCACACTTATATTTTCCTTTAATGATTGAAATTTCAGTCAAGTGTTTGTTTTTCTTTCATCAGATATTAATGAGTGTGGGCCAGGTCAATCCAATGCTTGTCCTTCGAATTCTGATTGCAACAACAATCCAGGGAGTTACTCATGCAGTTGCAAATCCGGTTATAGAGGAAATATAAATGACTGCTTTGGTATGTGAAACAATAATCTGTGTTATAGATAAATCTTTCCAGTATATATGTTTTTCTTGACTTTCATCTGCGGCCGTTAAAGTTTAAATATCACACCCTATTTCGTTTGCCTTTCACATTTTCTACAAAGAAGGAACTACTATTACACGGTTCAACAAATTTTATGGTCCAAATATTTTTGCAGAACACACAAAAATTTCTGTCTTATGCCTTTTCTACTGAATTTGAAACTGGTGTCCAGTTACCTTTGTCCAATATCAATAATCATGAGAAGAAGAGGGAGTTTCCTGGAAAATTTACAAAAATAGCCATTTTATAGGCAAGTGATTAGGAGTAAAACCGGACTTAATCATCAACCCTACACTTTTGAATAAATATTTTCGCCCCCCTACTGTAATCACGCAATGCAAATGATCGGTAAGGAGTACAAACTATACTAAAATCACAACAATTCCCTGGAAAAGTGGCAATCCAAATAATTTCCTTATTCAACAAATGACAACAATATTGCTAATTGTATTTAAAAGCCAATGTCTTGTTATGGACAACCAGCCTTTTGCAGACACCTGATCTATCCATAAATTTCCAGTTGGCTTATACCCTGTCATGCACAAATGTCCAAAAAGTAAACATTACAGTTAATCAGACCAGGTGTTCTCTTTGCTTCTCTGCAAAAATTTATATTTATAGTTTTAGAATTAACAATTTTAAGATCGATTTTAAACTGTCAAAGTCCGTATAAAACAAACATGAAATTTCAAATGATCCTTAGAAGCATGTCAGTTTGTTCTTTCATTACAAGCTTTCGAGTAACAACAAGCTGCTTCTTTTGGTGAAATTTTTGTGTCAAAACACATAATGCACGATTACCATTGTATCGATGAAGGATGTACAGCTTCCCACAATGGTTGCACTACCAACTTTTCTTATCGTAAGCACTCGACATTATATGTAAACCAACAAGATTTATAAGCACCACATGATTAAAAATGATAGTATAATTTGAGAATCTGTAACATTTTGCCAAGCTTTCCTTATACAGACCAGTAAAATCTTGTATTATGAAACCTTTTGATGCACGAGCAAATAATTAAATGCTATTTTAACAATTGTTTTGTTCTAACATGCTTTAGTACGCTTTCTTGTTTCAAGGCGTTTTGGGCCGCAAAATTCTTTAGTTTTTGCAAACCTAACTTTTATCTGCAGTTCTTTATTGTTTATATTAATAATTTAATTATTAGTTACAACTTATTTTGACATTGAGATGGCGTCAATACGACGTCGTTGCATCGTCCGCTATTACAAAGTCGTGTCAACATTCATAAACAATAAATGACTGAAGTCGATTTGACGTAACAGGTAACGTCTATTCGACGCTGATCCAACATCGAAATGTTACTAAAAATCTACTTTGAAATCGCAAACTGGTATTAAAAATATCCTAAAAATTTTGGTACTTTCATTGTTTTTATTGTATTATCCTGAAAGTAATTTATACCAGAGGTGATGATGTAAACACAACAATTTTTAGATTTAGACGCATATTTTACTGACAAAGTATTAGCAATGTAACTTGTTGTGTTAACAATTCTGTTGATGGAAATGAATATGCGAAGATTAGCGTGTGCTTGTGATAATATGACCTTGACGTGAGGTGGTATTTCTCTAGGAAAAATTATGAATGTTGCTTTTGAGTGATTTCATATCTTGTTTTTTAGACCTATTTCACTGAAATGCGGTGCATAGTTTATTGCCTCCTACTAGGCAGGGGGATATCCCTGTATTTCAAGACTGAGATCACTTGCACGAGTGTATACTTGCACGAGCCGATGTCTGGTATTGTTCAAAACATTTTTCGTATAAAGTTGTTCGCTGGTACCAGAAAATTGCTTGTGGGATTGAAAAATGACTCAAAGCTTCTTTTTTTATCAAGGACAGATGGAAAATCATGCATATCGAGGATTTATTCATCGCTTAGTCTTCAGTGTCGACTGTGCAGTGTGAATATGACACAAAGTAAAACTATTTAACATTGTTCTGTACGCAACTGAGTCGTTAATCAACTCCAAGCGAAGCGTTCAACAACTCGTCCAACCTAAAGTACTGTCTTTTGTAGGACTACATTAAAAATTGAAATATTCTATCTGATATGGTAAATAGCCACAACTAGAACAGCATGTATAATTGATGCTTTGATCTTTACTAATTAATAATTCTACCGTGTCATGTGATTTTTAGATAGACTTGAGTGTGATAATGCTGACGAGAACAATTGCTCATCGAATGCCCAATGTAAAGATGTTCCAGGTTCATTTAATTGTACATGCAACACAGGATTCACTGGCAACGGAGTAACTTGCAATGGTAAGTAAATATCTTGCATCTTTTTTATAAGCTTAGTGATCTGAAAATATGTCCTCGCATCTAGATAAAATATATCTTGCTTTAGAGTGGTTTCCCAGAGATCTTGCAATTACTATTAATTAGTTTCAATATCGCATTAGGATATCAACTTCTTACTAATTCTTTAATTGGGGACCGTTTCCGGGAGAACCTCGGACAAAAATATCACAAATTTTTGTATTATATTTTTTGTAATTATGTTCACGAAATGTTCATTTTGACAGAAACTCTTTAAATAATAATAGTATCTCTTCTTTACTCCATGTACGTTCAATGGATAGCAGAAATTGTTCTGTTTTACAAGGTCGACCATAAAGTTTGTCTAAATTTCGGTTAAGCTATCCTCTCGCAAAATCACATTCAAAAAGTTTAACACAATCTTCAGAATTTAAAATCCTGAATGAGCTAGATCCTTTTCGCATAATATAGATATTGATGAGTGCTCTCCAGTCAGCCCAGGTTGTTTTGTTTACTCATGTCGTTCTGGATATCTTACAAATACATACTAAAAACAAATTTTAAAATTTTTGGTTGTCCTTCGAAAGCCCTTTACTCTTGCTAATCCATAGCTTTTCAAACTATAGATTATAAATCCTTGATCAGATAGATCGTTTCTTTTATGATATAGATACCAATGAGTGTTCTCCAGTCAATCCATGCAGTCAATTATGCCGAAATACGCCTGGAAGTTTCGTTTGCTCGTGTCGCTCTGGGTATCGTCTCAATGGACAAACAAATTGTGAAGATATAGATGAATGTACCGAAGGATCACATAACTGTCATGCAAATGCAGACTGTACAAACAACGCTGGAGGTTTCAGCTGTTCTTGCAAGACCTCGGGTTTTTTTGGTTATATTGGAAATGGCACTTATTGCCAAGGTAATTTTTTGTCGGCTCTAAAGAAGCCTGGTAACTAGTTATTGTCCAGCTGTGTTTATAAACTTTCAAATGACTTCCTTGGGTGGGATAATGGTATTGAAATTAGTGATAGAGAAGTTTAACATGTTTTCTTTTTCACGTAGCTTAGGTTATTCCGGGGGTTTTTAATATATAGGAATATAGTTTTTCGAACACTTGGCTGTTTAGGCTGGCTGTAAACTAGGTATCGCATGCTTACGTCTCTCCACGGGGAAGGTGAAAATGTTAGAGTTTTAACTTTTTTCTCTGTTTATACTAGTATGTTCTTGTACAATCATCCATCGTTATATGTGATAAATATACAAAACATTTTGTAAACACAACAGAGAAATAGAAAATGTGTCACAATCGATGATACGTTACAGAACGTGTGCGTAACCTCAGTATGCAGACTTGTAGACAAGACTACACACGTGGGGGTAAGACATAATACTCTGACTCTAGTGTTTTTTAATGTGATTGAAGCCCCCGCTTATTTCTCATTAATTTTCCCTTTTGAAATTCTTTATACCTGCTCCTCTCCTCCTTCTGATATAATCCCCTACACTGAGTTTGAAAGTACCAAAAAATGAAAATATCTGGCCACTGCGTTTTGA
>JAAAKM020000782.1:3762-15749 GCA_010016025.2 Alatinidae sp. Z8VKAUB7J3 | reverse complement strand
GATCCAAACTGGTACTGATCGAAAATGAGGTGAGAAAATACCACTACGAGGTAAATTTGACGTAATCCCTATTCAAAGTCTATTTTCGTCCTTATATTGACAACTTTATCCATAATCTCCTACTGTTTATACTTCAACCGTTGCCACTTATCGCAGCTTGTATTAGAATACAACTAACCGTTGATTTGCTAATGGGATTAGCATGCCGAGTTCTGGATCCAAATGGATCTGATTGCCTTTCTAGGGTGTTTATAGGGGATCGATTTGGATCTGTACCAGTTTGGATTCCTACCAGTTTGGATCCGTACCCGTGTAAACAGGGTCTTAAAATACGGCAATTGTTTTTTAAACTGAAACGTTAAGGAGATGTTAGTGTTGCGGTTTTTACTAGTCGTATGTAAACTGAAGAGCAGGATGTTCTTAACCATGTTTTTTGGGAAATGGATCTTAGTTATTTGTGCTTACGAGAACGGTAACAGTATCATGGTCATTACGAGAGTAAACGTCATCAATATTGCATAGTCTAATAGTATTTATTCAAATATTTAATTTCGTTCATTTGAATTAATATAAACAGAGTAACAGTTATTAAAAGTTGATTTGTGCCACAAAATTTGCAGTTTGCGTTATGTGACGGAAAGAGAGGATTGAAACACAGTGTTGAAAATTATGACTGACCTCTTTTCTGACATTCGAATTATTGGAAAATGCATACGTTGTTAACTATGAGCGTCTGCTTCTTTGATTCTAATCTGCATAGTGTCTCCAAAAGTATTTAACATAGACATGTTCTCCATCTGCATTCTCGATAGGCCTACACCTAAGCGTAATTCCAAAGCGAAAGCAAACCGCGGTTCCTATATTTAAACTTGTTGCAATTCAGGCATCGCGCGTAATACCTGACAGTAAATTTCAGTCATAACGTGAAATGCTTAGAGATTCAGTCATCATGCGTAATTATTACCCCTAATGACTGATTTCACTGAATACCTGTAACATACATACGTGCATACAGTTAAAAGTTATCATTGAGAAGGAAGAGTTTGAAAATATATATTTGAAATTCATATATTTTGAAAAGATATCTTTCATTAATTTAGTGTCTTTTCAAGATAGTTTCTATTTCTGAGCAAAAATTTTTCAAAGCTTTATTATTAAGTTTGACTCATTGTGGTCATCCATATAAGTACATATAGATATATTTCTCTGCAGAGAACTATATATGTGTATGTTGCAATTCTTTTGACGTTGTGATCTTACCCCGTAATGCGTTCAATGAAAGTAGCATTTCAGTTACAAAAAGACCTCCAAGTCAATTTTAACTGTGACATTTACTCCGGGGTCAAAAAATGAATTGAAATTATCGAATATTAATCTTTGAATGCCTAAAGGGACATAAAATCAAGGAATGCCAGTGGAGATGTCACAATAGATAGTACTGTTCTTATTTGAAAGAGGTATACGCTGAAGTTGTAAGCTTTGCATGAGACAGGGTTCAATCTCCCGAATCTGTCTTCGCCATTCGCATTTCACCTGCTTACGTAAACAACGAATTCACTCTTGTAATCAGTTATTTTACACTGAAGCAGGTGGTATTTTAGTAAACAAATAAAAAAAGTGTTTGTCATCTTTTATTTCCTAGCGTAGGAGGGATGTAAGTTTTAAGAAGGCTTATCTCAACCAGATAACCAGGGAGATCTTGGAGAACGTATCCAGCTGATCCTGTTGTGCATCTTTATCTTATGAATAGAAATTGCGACAGTCTTACATCAATTGGCTATTATATCTGCTGGGGGCTAATAATTTCCCAAGTATAGGTCATTATTAAATACAGAGAGTGCTTTCTTTGCATGGTGTCAGCGACAGAAAATTTCTACGGGAGGTTTGATTTCAAATGCTGATTTGAGCTATAAGAAATATCAACCTACTTTCAGTTTCAGTTTTTAACATCTGCTTCTCTTTACAGTTTCTCATTGTTATACCTTGAAAACGCCTCAATCTGTTTCACCTGTAATGCGCCATTAACTTAATTTTTGGACCTAACAATTCATAAATGCAGACACTTAATTTAATGGCGAACCCCCTATTTGCTATTACTTTCTGTGAATGTTTGTTTCTTTTAAGAGTGAGTATGGTTTTTGGCCTTATTTGTGTCTTGGCTGATATCCTGTAAGAAACATAAATCTCTTGGTAAAACAAATTACAGTCTTAGTTAATGCCTCGTTGGACGACTTTATCATATAGTGATAAATCCAGTGCTGTGTTAAGTAATTATTTATTTGGGGACCCTGGTCATACTAAGAAAACCTTTACATAATGTGCTTGTCTATTGCTACTGTTCTGTATTGCATTTATATTTGTATGGTATATTTCCCAGATTTAAATTGGAAAATTGCTTAACGAGTTGCTTGAAACAATAATACTGCCAAAACTATGCAAATTTTGTACTTGTGACTATCGTATGGGGAACAAATTGTTTATTCGATTTAGATATGATAGTAAATGATTCGAGTAGCTGGAACTTGTTTAGTCAATTCAAATATATAAAAATATGTCTCTGTTACCATGAACATCTAAATACTATCTCGTGATAATATGATATGTTATCATGTGATAATATTTAGATGTCTATGATATTACACCACTTTTTCAATTGCTAAAAGCGGGACCCCTCTAGCTGTGCGACCAGTAGCACTTGCTACATGTGACACTTGGCTAATCCGGCACTGAATAAATTATCCTGTGTGACTTTTCTTTAAATTGGCAATCAATTAATGCGTTGTTTAATGTAAAAACTCTTCAGTGCTACTTCTGTTTCATGAACTGCTGCAGACAACCATAACTTCTTTCTGGCGTTAGTGTAGTTGAGGATAAGGGTGCTTGATACAAAGTAGAGCCACTGCAGAGTGCCTATACTGTTGGACTGTTGACTATGGCGAGAGATATTCCAATTCCAAAGCACGCAGCAAAAGCCAAATAGGGAAAAAGAAATCTGGAATGAGAAACTGTCAACCCTCTGATTTTATTTGCAGTGACTTTGAGTTTCAAAATCTTAAAGATATACAGGCTGTACCTAAATCACATTCAGATAATACTCTACGTTATAAAGGTTAGCACCTTACAACATAATAGGCCCATTATCATGTTTCACCACCTGTGAGTACCAGTGATTTATTTACGTAAGCCTATTTGCATGATATGCGATTTTTAAGACAGAGGTGGGGGTAATTCAGGGTAATTGCTCCAAAAGCCCTTTTCACTACATCGTAGTCTTGTGTATCTAAACAATGATTATGCTAATTGTATCACTCTGCTTTGTCTCTTCTTCAGGAAACTAATGTTAAAATGATGGTCTGCCGTTACTCTTGTGAACAAGAGTGCGAATACGAACCTTGTATTTGACATCATAAATTTTTATGGCTGTGCTCACTTCTTGCAACAAAAGTAAATTGTTCAAGAAGAAATTCGCAACTTTTTTTTAACATTTAATCATATGTCTCCTGAGACTTCATGCTGTCGTCGGTTACTAGAACAGAAAATCGTTGAGCGCTACGTCACAATGAGAATCCGTTATCAGTGAAAGGGTTTGGCTTAGTTCTGATTCCAAGCTGGGCCAATTTTATGTGCAGATAACATATTGTTTTGACGGACGTCAAATATTGACAGCAAAATGAAAGTTTTTGTCTCTCAAAGTCACAAGGCGGGTGTACTATTTTGTTGCGTCTTTTGATAACGATTTAACGTTTTGTTATATGATCTTTTATCACACATTCGTCACTGTCTCTGGATACGATTGTTCTATGTAGATCTCAATATCATCCTGAAACTAAGGATATATTACAATCATATCACAACTTTACTATTTGAACGAACGTTACTTTAGAAATTGTAATTGTTACGAAACAATCTATAACCAATGACGAGCACTTAAAACAATCTAGATGACGAGGAATAAAGTGGTGAGGGAAAGGCGTTGGTATTGGATTTGAGATTCATTGGCCTAGATTTGAATCGGGCTACTAAAGCTCAAGAAGACGAAGGAAATGTTGCTGGCGTTTGCGTTTAGTGAGTAGTCGTTTATTCACAGAAGAATTCCTCTAAGACCGTTCATAGACACCGGAGTCAATTGTTATTGTTACCTACTATTTAAAGGATGTATACGTGCTTGAATCTTTGTAGTCTACGCCATGCTACGACACCTGAAGCTAACCGTATTTTTGTAACATTTAACCTTCTGCTACTACCTTTTACGATTGGATTGAATGCTCTACTCTTATATGTACTAGTGAAGACGAAACTCTACCAAACAACATGCAACTTGTTTGTTTGTGCTTTGAGTGCCTCGGATATTTGCCACGGACTGTTTTCACAAGGCATATCAGCGTTCATATATTTCAAAGCTCCGAGAATGGATGATCCGAATGTATGCATATACGAATTGACTGGTCAGTTCGTAATGTACTTATTTGTGACCACTTCCTTAAACAATATTTTACTAATAGCAGCTGATCGATACACTCTGCTCAGGTCTTCAGTTACGTATAACAAATACGTTAACAGGAAAAGAGCTCTAATGTCCATTTGGGCTGGAGTGCTGGTAGCAATCATATTTGCCTCGATGTTCACAGCAGCAAGTATATATGGCTTTTATCTGCAAGTTAGCATGATGTTGGTTGGTATTTTTACGATTGTTCTGTTACTGGTATGCATCATATATTTTTTTACCGTTCGAAGAGTATATGTTCATGTGAAAACTACCTCTGTCAACCTCGAGGAAGCTTCTACGGATCGGAGAAGCGTGACAGCAAATACTTTAGCAATGACCAAAGTAGTGTTTGCTATCTTAATTACCTTACTTCTGTGTTACACACCAACAGCGATTGTCACCGTATCAATTTTGTTTAAGGTATTTATACTGAGAGAACATCTCACTCCTGAATTTGCAGGAATAACGATGTTGTCGTACCAATGTGCTACTCTTAATCCAAGCATAAACGCTCTTATTTATTTGATTGGAAACAAGACTTGTCGATCATATTTATACAAAAGGTTTATAAAGAAAGAAGATTTATCTTCAATACAGCCTTTCAAGGAAAATATACAGGGACGAAGTGCCTATCGTTGAGACTTGTTTCGAGGAAAGGAAAGTTGTAATGCATTGACATCAACATGGGAAATTAATTGTTAGGATATTCTTACGTGATGTGGACATAACGTGTTTCGGGATCAATATTTGACAAGTTAAGAATATTAATATTTCTTGTATCTGAGATTAAAGGCAATATCCATTATTATTTTCAAGCGTTGCAGAGAACAAAATAAAGCATATCTTAATTTCGTATTTGCTACTTTAAGTACGGATTGTAAGTTGTATGTGTATCAGAACAGAAACAGAGGTAATGAAAATTATCAGCTTGCTCTACTTTGTCTGGTTCTATCTTTTATCTTTGTCTTTTATCTCTCCTTGTGGTACTACGTCTTCTGAGATTATTGTCAAAGAGAAAATATCTGCGTTGCTTGAACTGTCACTTCTCTAATACAATGAATATCTTGATTGCCTAATGTATGTCATAAACCTTAAATGCTTCATACCCGATACCTTGTAATCTTTAAATACCTCATGGATATAGTGTGCCTTTAATACCCCTTGGAGACCTTGAATACCCTATATAAGCCGCAAAAGATTGACACTGAAACTCTTCAGCTTAGTTTTGGAGCCAGATGGTCCAACAGTTAAGGTTCTGGTTTACGAAGCATAAGGCGGCGAGTTCAAGTCCCCTCAGCGCCTAAAATTGTAAGCTATTGTGGTAATGCTCCACTCTTTGAGAATTACATAGACATATATATGTAGCTATATGTATATTTATTACGAGTGACGCATTACCACAATAGCTTGCCTTTTTTCACCAAAGGAGCTTAGGCGATCCGAACCCTTGACTCATTGGTTCGAAAATCCAAACCTTAACCATTGGACCATCAAGTCCAATAATTAAGGTGAGATAATTTCAAGTCAATCTTGCCATGTTTTCTCCTCCACTCAGTGGGTAAGGGGAAATTCAATAATTATAATTATTTATTGTGTTTCGGCTTTGAGCCTTCATCAGTGCCAGAGATATATCAGTACTGCATCTATATGTATATATATATATATATATATGTATATGTATACATACATATATACATGTAATCATTTGTGTTATCAATAGGACATATACGACCCATAAAACATAAATGCCGCTGGGCAGGCCCCTTGACATTACGCTAGTAAGAAAGGATGATCATAATAAGCTGGACTGTTAGGGAGATATATAGTCGAGAGATATAAATCCTAACAAAATATCAAGAGGAACACGTACGCAGTTTTACACTGCAAAGGGTAAGAAACTGTGTTCTTAAGCCAAAAATTTATTCTATGAAATAAACAGAGCTTAACCTTTGTTGAGAGAAAACGTTTACACACGACCAAGTCTACAAATTTGTTTCCCCTTTTACCCGAAGACTAGGTAACTTGGCTTAAACAGAGGCACTATTAGCATCTTTTTGTGCTGGGTA
This sequence comes from Alatinidae sp. Z8VKAUB7J3, assembly GCA_010016025.2. Classification (NCBI taxonomy): domain Eukaryota; kingdom Metazoa; phylum Cnidaria; class Cubozoa; order Carybdeida; family Alatinidae; species Alatinidae sp. Z8VKAUB7J3. The sequence continues at coordinate 9,197 of JAAAKM020000782.1, read as the reverse complement.
CTCTTTGTTTAGACAATATGAACATGAAAGCTTTCTTGAAGGTAAAAAGTGCATGTCAAGGTGCCACTTTGGCCCAATAAATGGAGTATCAAAGGCCGACGTCATTGGGACTAAATAATACTTATCCCAATTCGGATGGTCCGGTTGTAGGAGTAGAAAAATTCAAGACCTAAACGTATGTTCACGATGACAGATTGATTGCAGGCGGTCCGTGAGAGGCCTGTTTCATGGCTTGCTTCTCTGCCCGGTAGCCGAAATTGAGGGGCGTCGCCCTTGGACGCCCCGGCTGCTCTTTATTTATTAGCTAGCCTGTTTGGTGGCTTTTCTGTTTATTTAGAGTAGTTTCAATGTCGGGCTCACTCCTCATCAGGGGTCTTTGATTGAGAAACTGCTACACTTCCTATACTTTGCAATCAATACGCACAAGTAGAGGAAGTTTAAATCAACAACTACAAACAACTTTGGGTGCAACACCATTTTATTTAATTTCAATACATGTTACAAGTATCTGTGCTACACGACACAATCTATGACCAGCAAAGACTGTTCATATGACACAAATACTATTCCAATTATTACTTACAGCTCCGTTTAGTGACTTATCTACATCAAGTAAGTACATTATTTCATTTCACAAATACCATGCCTCCTTTATCGTCATTAAATATTAAATCAAGGGGGTACAAACAATAATTTTGTATCCACAAGTAGTAAAAACTTTACACCAAGTAAATTGCACCTCTGCTTAATGAATCAATAAATCAACTTTTAGTTTTTTGCAAGAGGCAATTTATCATCGGCAATAATACACGAAATACGATATATATCAAAAAAGTTTATTTTCAATTTTGAGAGGCTCATATAATTTTGTCAATTACATAAGAGTATTTTTAAAAACTTTCCGTTCCTAGGCCCTCCCGAGTAAAGTCTCTGGAGTGCTTAAAACTTCAATTCACTTCTTTTTTTCGTTTTTGCGTTTTATGTTTTTTGGCAAATTTTAAAATTCAAACTTTTTTTAGAATATTTTGCTTTTCTAAACCCTCCCGAGTAAAGTCTCAGGAATGTTTAAGATCCCAAAAAGGTAAATAACTTCCATTGACTTCTTTTACATTTATATCTTTTGTTTTTGTTTTGTTAATGTTTGTTTCATTAATCATTCAGTTTACTGAAACCCTCCCGAGTAAAGTCTCAGGAGTGTTCCTTTATTCTTAAAAGATGCATTTCACAGAGTAGCAGTTATTTTCCTGCACATCAAACTTACTTGCATTCACTAAAAAGTTTACAATATATAGATATATTCACGATTAACACGTGTTCCTCATACTACATCGGTGATTTACATCAATCTGTTGTTGATCGGAGGTGAACATTATGACAGCATGGCACTAATGGAGTGAATGTCGTTCTCTGGGTCACGTGGGTATGGCAACACCTGTGGAATAAAAACAAGTGAAAATACTTCATTTTGTAACAACGTCTCAAAAAGGTTGCAATTCATAAAACAGTTAATATTTGTTTTATAAGGTCTATTGCCTCCCCTGTACAGTTTAAAACATAAAGCAATCTTCTATCTGCAGTAGCAGGGAAAAAAATTATGGTACAAAATATTGACAGAAGAAACATTAAACGAAAAGGCCCTGATAGCAAAATTCATGCAATGGCTTAAGTTCTGCACTGTACTATTTAGTCCATTGTTCAGCACATTTTACACTGAGAAATCAATATTTTGCCATTATGCTGTCGGATCATTGGCAAATATCTGTAGTGAGGGCTATTTTACGAACATCCTATTGTAGTGGCACAACGTTTGTCAAGTTTTATTTACGGAACACAGGGGATATAGGAAACTATTACCCTAAAATGTTCACCAGGTATACGCAATTCTTGTTACGGAGTTACTACGACAGTTTGCCTTCATTTATTTGCCTTATATAGCTGTCTATAGGCCTCACAATCTTAATATCCGTGTATTGCTTTCTTTGCTATTCTTGCCTGGTATAGGTTGTAAACCTAAAATTCTGCGATTCTATTTATACTAGATTATACAAACACTAGTTTCTTATTTCTGTTCCATGAAGCCATTGAGGTGACTTGTTAACACGCTAACGTTGTATGAAGCTTCCCCTCTTCTGTTCACTAAGCATTATCCCACTTCTCAGCTTACAAAATATTCATTTTCCAATGGGGAATAAATTCACGGTGTTTGAAATTTCCAGTAATTTCTACCATAAAAGTGGTTTGGGAAGAGATACAATGATTACGGATGAATATGATATGATATTCCCATAAAAGCAAACACAGATTGCACGATATCCATACTAATCTAGATGTCTAATAATGTCTTAAGTCATACGCTACCTAAATAATTTATGAGATTGAAAATAAAAACATGCACTTTTGCATTTTATTACCTGCTCATCCTCGTCATCAGTGTTACTCGTAGATGCCACTGGATTGACACTTTCCATTTGAAGGTCATCTGCATTGATCCCATTTGCTTTCAGAAGAGGTTTGGGTAACACAACAGCATCATCCTCTTTTGTCTGCTCTCCAGGGCCATCTACTTTCTCAGTACCAATCCCTTCGTAGTCCTTGTTGATACTAATGTCGTTTAAGCGCTTGCTCTCTTCCCCTGTTTCGATCTCATCTTCAGTTTTCTCCATAATATCTTTGTATTGCAGGTGACTCCCTGAATTCAATCTCTCCTCCTCACACTCACCCTCAGGTCCATCAGCTATTGCAATATAGTCAAGATTCCCCCAATCGCTTCGACCAGCAGCCTCACAGTTTGTACAGGACTGCTCATCTCCATGGACTTCTACCTCTACCCGATCAGATTCGTCAGTTCTGTGACTTTCGAAGAGACCCTCACCATCTTTGATGTTCTTGCTACTTTTTTCACATCCAAGAAACAGACCGTTTGTAATACATACATCGTCGCTTTGAATGTGTGAATTTATTTTAGTATCCGATGGTACATTGCTGCTCACAGATGAATCATGAATAGCTTCACACCCACGAAAAGTTTGTTCTTCAAGTATTTCATGATTCACTCTGTCCTCAATGGCTGTGTCTATTTCGATGATCATGTTACAAAATTCTATAGCATGTTGTTCATTTTGGACGTAATTAGTGTTGTTGCAAACTATCTCCTGGTCTTCATCATTAATGCTTCTACCACTAGCTTGTTCATCAGGTGCACCCTTATTTACAGTCCCATCTCGTACATCTGAATCCTGTATGGATAACTCCGCACTCTTTACAATGACCAAAGACGCATCCTGAGAGGTTGTATGCTGATCAACTGGTTTACATATTTCATCTGCTAAATCCTGTGCATCATCTTGAGTCAAGGGCATCTTTTCCACTTGCATACTTTTATGTGATCCATTGAATGCCACGGGTTCGTTGTTGGCTTTGCCCGTGTAAACATCTACCCCTCTCATCTGCAGTAAGTGTTCATTTGATTCTACTTCGTCGTCTTTATGAATTGATTCGCATTTTCTTTTAGCCACTGTCTCATCTGATGGTTGTAATTCATCATCTGTAATATAAATGCTTTGGATGATCTCCCCTTCCTGCGTACCTTGGATTCCATTAGTTACTTCCTTGGATAATGAATTGCTGTGAGTTACCTCTTTCCCTTTTGATTCATGCTCTAGCAAGCTACTCGTATCTACAGCTCCTTGAATTATGCTGTCTTCCTCTCCTACTGTGTTACCAATAATTTCAGGTGTTTCTCTTGCCACTATGGCAGTCATTAGAGTCCCATCGTTACATACGGTTGCTACGCTGATGGGTGAGTTAAAGATGCTGTCAGTATCTTCGGTTGTGATTTTCTTGACTTCTTGTAAGTCGCTGTCTACCAAAGCTACATCTTCAATTCCCTTACGCAATTTGGCAGCCTCTTCATTGTTCTTATTCAGCTCCTCAGCAGCATTTTGACCTCGGTTACACTTGATAACACCTGCATTGTAGGCATCACTCTTTTCGGCTGACACCATATTAGACACATCAGCTAAAACCTCATTGTGGTATAGAGTTGTTTTGTACTCGTTAGCTTCAACGATTTTCTGAACATCATTATCACGTGTAAGCTCTTCATTCGCCTTCTCACTTGTTTCAGATTTGGTTTCGTCAGGATTTATGCACATTTCACTATTTTCTAAGGCATCCACATTACACGGCCTTGCATCCTTCATTGACTCGGCAGTAATATCATGTAAATAGGCAACTTCGTGACAGGTGATCTGTGCCATATCTTCATAATTACGAGTTTCATTTGCATTTGCATATCTAGCAGACATACCACTTTCAGTATTATCTACATCCTTAACTTTCCCACTTTTTACAGGGATAACTGAAACATCAGTGGACATATTCTTGTCATCCATTTTGTTGTAATGGGTATTTCTTTTGCCACTTAGCTCATCATTGGATCCTCTGGTGTTAGCAAGCGTAGTATTAGTGTGATCAACAGAAACAATAGCCTCGTGAATGGAATTGCTGACGTCAGGATTGACACTACTGTCGATGTCTCGGGCGTTATTTGGAGAAGTACATTGGTCTAAAGAATAGGGATCGTTTGCAATTACATCATTTTGTACTGCAGAAATATTGCTCTCAGCAAAAGTGTGACTATCCGCAGAAATTACCTCATTAGCAATGCAGACATTAACAGGGCTGACCTGCCCAACAAAAACATTCTCATGTAGAGCAATACGCTCATTCACAATGATATCATTATCGTCGGCTAAATCAAAGAGCGTATTTCCCTCTGCTCCAAACTTGCTTACGTCTCTGATTTGGCTATCAGAAGAAGCATCATTTGGAGGTTTGTTGTCATCGTCAAGAATGACGTTGTCGTCTGCAACATCAGAGCGTATTTTGCACTCTATTGCAGATGCATTAACCACTCTGATTTGGCTATCAGAAGAAGTATCCTTCGGAGGTTTGCTGTCATCGGGAAGGATGCTGTTCTCGTCAGCAACAGCAGAGGATGTCGTTTCCTCTACTCCAGATGTGTTCACGTCTCTGATTTGGCTATCAGAAGAAGCATCTTTTTGAGGTTTGTTGTCATTGTCAAGAATGACGTTGTCGTCTGCAACATCAGAGCGTACTTTGCTCTCTATTGCAGATTGATTCACCACTCTGATTTGGCTATCAGAAGAAGTATCCTTTGGAGGTTTGGTGTCATCGGGAAGGATGCTGTTCTCGTCAGCAACAGCAGAGGATGTCGTTTCCTCTACTCCAGATGTGCTCACGTCTCTGATTTGGCTATCAGAAGAAGCATCTTTTGGAGGTTTGTTGTCATTGTCAAGAATGACGTTGTCGTCTGCAACATCAGAGGGTGTTTTACTCTCTATTGCAGATTGATTCACCACTCTGATTTGGCTATCAGAAGAAGTATCCTTTGGAGGTTTGTTGTCATTGGG
>JAAAKM020000777.1:0-15755 GCA_010016025.2 Alatinidae sp. Z8VKAUB7J3 | reverse complement strand
GTCGGCGCCGTGCACCTGGCGCAACGGGCAGGCCTCGACCCCGGGGTCGGCGACTGCGGCGGCCAGCTCGTCGGCCGCGTAGCGGGGTGGGTCGGTGCCATCTAGACGAGTCGAGATGGCGTGGCCGACCCCCGCCGGCAGAGGAGTGCCGGTCAGCTCGATCCAGCGCCACCCGGCGCGCGAACGGGTCGCCCAGGAGTCGGCCGACGGCCCCCGGCCTGTGCTAGTATCTCTCACCTTTCGGTCTACCCGATGGACGCGCTATCGGTCCGTTCAGGAGCGCCCGGCGGCGCCGTCGGGATCCTTTCGCAGCGACGAGAGACGGAATCGGACGAGAGCCCGAAGTGGCCCTCGACAGAGGCTAGCATGAGTCTGTACGCGATCGGCTCGGTCGGGCTCGCCGTGGCCGGCGCCCAGGAAGGAGGGGCTCCCGCCGCCGGGCAGCCGTCGTCCTTCCTCACGTTCGTCCCCTTCATCATGATCTTCGCGATCTTCTACTTCCTGGTGATCGCGCCGGCCAAGAAGAAGCAGCGCGAGCACGAGACGATGATCAAGAACGTCAAGCACGGCGACAAGATCGTGTTCAGCAAGGGGATCCGCGGCACCATCGTCGCCGTCGCCGAGGACACGGTGCAGGTGCGGGTCGCCGACAAGGTGAGGATCGACATCGAGAAGTACGCGATCGATGCCGTCCAGAGCGGCGGAGGCAAGCAGGCCGACTGAGGACGTCGAGCGGCGCGGGGGGGACCGACGCGCCCGGGCCGATCCGTCCGACCGACGGCGATCCGACCAATTTTCGACTCCAGGACCGAGGACCATGAAAGATCTCAGGTGGCGCTGGCTGCTGATCGGCGCGGTGATAGCGGCGGCGATCGCATCGTATCAGTACTTCGGAATTCATCAGGGGCTCGACCTCAAGGGCGGCGTCCACCTGCGGATGCGGGTCAACGTCGAGGAGGCCGTGCGCTCCGAGATGGACCTGGTGGAGAATCGGCTGCGCTCGCTGCTCACCGACGAGGGGATCGCCTACGAGAGCCTCGCCCGCACCGAGACGACCCAGATCGAGCTGACCGGGGTGAGCGCCGAGGACGCCGACCAGGCCGAGGAGGTGATCGAGAATCGCTACGGCAATCTCGACGTCTCCGGCCTCGGCACCGGCGCCTGGCGTCTGACGATGACCAACCTGGAGAAGAACGCGATCGAGCAGCGCGCCGTCGAGCAGGCGCTCGAGAAGATCCGGGGCCGCGTCGACCGTTTGGGCGTCGCGGAGCCGATCATCCAGCGCGAGGGCCTCGGCGGCAGCCGGCTACTGGTCCAGCTCCCGGGGGTCGAGGACGTCGACAGCGTCGAGACGCTGCTCACCACCGAGGCGCGGCTGGAGTGGAAGGAGATGACCTACCCGGTCGGCCTGGAGGGGCGGTTCCAGCCCCCGGGCAGCGAAGAGGTGCTGGTCGGCCTGTTCGGCGGCACCATCCCCGAGGACACCCGGGTCCACGTCGAGGAGCTGACCGACGACCTCGGCGCCGTGATCGGCCGGCGCTACTGGCCGCTCAAGAAGGCCTCGCCGATCAGCGGTAGCGACCTGGAGAATGCCCAGACCGGTCGGGGCGATTTCCAGGAGCCGGTGGTCATCTTCCAGCTCACCGCCGACGCCGGCCGCCGCTTCGGTCGGATCACCAGCCGGAACGTCGGCAAGGTGATGGCGATCGTGCTCGACGACCGGGTGCTGTCGGCTCCCGTCATCCAGGAGCAGATCTTCGACAGCGGCCGGATCATGGGCAACTTCACCGAGGACAGCGCCCAGCGGCTCGCCTTCCTGCTGCGCTCCGGCGCGCTGCCGGCCAGCGTCGAGATCCTGGAGCGTCGCTCGGTCGGGCCGTCGCTGGGGGCCGACTCGATCCAGCAGGGCTTCGCGGCGGCGCTCACCGGCATGGCGCTGGTCATGGTCTTCATGGTCATCTACTACAAGCTGAGCGGCATCAACGCCATCGTGGCCCTGGTGCTGAACGTCGGGCTGCTGTTCGGCGTGATGGCTTACCTCGGAGCAACCCTGACCCTTCCCGGCGTCGCCGGAGTCATCCTGACGGTCGGCATGGCGGTCGACGCCAACGTGCTCATCTTCGAGCGCATCCGCGAGGAGGTATCGCTCGGCAAGACCGTTCGCTCGTCGGTCGAAGGCGGCTTCGGCAAGGCGCTGACCACCATCCTCGACGCCAATGTGACCACCCTGATCGCGGCGCTGTTCCTGTTCGGCTACGGCACCGGCCCGATCAAGGGCTTCGCGGTGACGCTGAGCGTCGGCATCCTGTGCAGCATGTTCACCGCCATCTTCGTGTCGCGGACCATCTTCCAGAGCCTGCTGCGGGGCCGGGCCCCCAAGACCCTGAGCATCTGAGCCGGGACGGAGAGAGCGCGCCATGCAGCTGTTCAAGAACACCAACATCGACTTTCTCGGCAAGCGGCCGATCGCCTACGTGATCTCGGCCGTGCTGGTGCTCGGCAGCATCGGGCTGATGCTGACCCAGGGCCTCAACTACGGCATCGACTTCTCGGGCGGCACCGAGGTCCAGATCAAGATGGCCCAGGCCCCCGACCTCAACGCCCTGCGTCCGGCCCTGGAGGCGGAGTTCGGCCAGAATGCCACCATCCAGAGCTACGGTCCTCCGGAGGGCAACGAGCTCCTCGTCCGCGTCGGTCAGGAGGTCGAGGAGGAGGACACCGGCGACGTGTCGCGCAAGGTGATCGCGGCGCTGCGTTCGGTCGGGGCCTCCGACCAGGACTCGTCGCGCATCGACCTCAACTCGGTCGACTCGGGCGAGCTCACCCTGTGGCTGGCGAGGTCGCGCGGCGACAGCATCGTCGAGATCGACTCGCCCGACCAGGCGCCCGAGGACATCCAGGCGATGGCGTCGGCGATCACGGAGTACAAGCGCACCCACCACGGCCTGCTCGGCAGCCTCGACGAGCTGTCGCAGGTGCCCGGACTGACGCCCGAGGTGATCGACTACATCGAGGCCAACGGCCGCACGGGTGAGTTCGCCGTGCGGCGGGTCGGCTACGTCGGTCCGAGCGTCGGCGAGGAGCTGCGAGCCAAGGCCCGGCAGGCGATCGTGCTGTCGCTCGGCGGCATCCTCCTGTACATCTGGTTCCGCTTCGAGCTCGCCTACGCGGTCGGCGCGATCGCGGCGCTGGCACACGACGTCACCATCACCCTGGGGGCGTTCTCGCTCAGCCAGCTCGAGTTCAACCTGCCGGTCGTCGCGGCGGTGCTGACCATCGTCGGCTACTCGCTCAACGACACCATCGTCATCTTCGACCGCATCCGGGAGAATCGGCTCGCGCGCCTGGCGAAGGATCTGGTTCAGCTGATCAACCGCTCGATCAACCAGACCCTGGGCCGCACCGTGCTCACCTCGATGACCACCCTGTGCGTCGTCCTGAGCCTGCTCTTCCTGGGCGGGGAGACCTTCCGCGGGTTCGCCTTCTCGCTGCTCGTCGGCGTGCTCATCGGCACCTACTCGTCGGTCTTCGTCGCCAGCCCCGTGCTGATCGCCGCCGAGGGCATCCGGGCGCGGCGGCGCGCCGCCGGCTCCGGGGCCCGCAAGGTCGGCGCGGCCCAGGGCGCCAAGTAATCCGGCCCGAACGGGAGGCGGCCACGGTCGCTTCCCGTCGGCCGCTCCTTCCCTCTCCTCGGTGCTACCCACGTGCACCCCTTCCTCGAAGCCCTCCTGGTGGTCGGCCTGTACGTCTCCATGGTGGTGGCGCTGGTCTCGCAGGTCCTGTCACTGCCGGGCAACTGGATCATCCTGCTGCTGGTCGGTGGCTACGGCTGGCTCACCGATTTCGAAAGCTTCGGGGTCGGCAGCTTCGTCGCCCTGGTCGCCCTCGCCGGTGTCGGAGAGGGGGTCGAGCTCGCTGCCGGCGCGGCCGGAGCGCGCCGGTTCGGGGGCTCGCGCGCCGGAGCCTGGGGAGCGCTCGTCGGGGCCCTCGTCGGCGGTATCGTCGGCACCCCGTTCCTGTTCGGGATCGGCGCTCTGTTCGGCTCGGTGGCCGGAGCCTTCGTGGGCGCCGTGGTGGTGGAGCTGGCGCGTCGCGACGCCGCCGAGGACGCGGTCCGGGCCGGGGTCGGGTCGGCCATCGGCAAGGCCGCCGGGATCGGGTTCAAGATCGGCTGCGGGTGCGCGATGATCGCGCTCGTCACCGTGCAGCTGCTGCGCTGAGGCTCAGGCCTGCTCGGGTTCCTGGTCGGTCGGGACCGACTGGAACAGCCCGGTGAGCGGGAAGGCGGCGAGCAGCAGTAAGCCGTAGTTGTCGACGATACCCGCCATGATCGCCATCAACACGACCGCCACCGCCTTCATTCCGATCTGGATGCGCAGGCTCGAGGCGGTCCGCTGCATCGCCTCGGCGCGTCCGACCGAGCTGAGGTCGCCCCGGATCATCTCGGCCACCTTGCCGGCCGACATCCAGACGACGAGGGCGAAGAAGACCAGCCAGCCGCTGGTCAGCCGGCCGCTTTCCTCGCTGAACTGGAGGGGCCTCAGCGCGACCGCGAGGACGATCCCCGCGAGCGCGGCACCGCCCCCGACCATCCAGGCGTAGCGGCGGAGGACCTGCTGCAGCTCGGCGACGTGGTGCATCGGACGAATCGCTCCCTGACATGGATGGTTCTTACCGGACGGACGACGGCCGTGGCGGAGAGTATACCCACCGACCCGGCCCCCGATATACTACCGTCGTCGCCTCGTGTCGGGGGGCGGCCGCGTCAGGGCCGGAGTGTCGTGGCGCACGAGGGCACCCCCGGGGAGCTCGCGGCGGCGGCCGCGGTCGGGGAACGGTCGGAACAGGGGGGCGGAGCGTCGTCGCGGCGCTCGCGACCGGATGGATCGAGCACGATGGCCGTGGTACCGGAAACCGATCGCGAAGGCACCTCCCGGCGGCCCCTGATCCGCTTCGAGGACGTCGTCGACCTCGTGGCCCAGTACTACCCCGAGGACGAGGCCGACTACGACCTCCTCCGGCGCGCCTACGTCTTCTCGGCCCGTGTCCATCGGGGCCAGACCCGCAAGTCGGGGGAGCCCTACCTGATCCACCCGCTGGCGGTGGCCCACATCCTCGCCGAGCTGCGGCTCGATTGCGTCACCATCGCCACCGGCCTCCTGCACGACGTCGTCGAGGACACCCTGACCGAGATCGACGAGATCGAGCGCTACTTCGGCGAGCACGTGGCGCACATCGTCGCCGGCGTCACCAAGATCACCCACAAGATGTCCGAGGTCCGCCAGCTCGACAGCGAGCTGACCCGGGCCGAGAGCTTCCGGAAGATGATGCTCGCGATGGTCGACGACATCCGCGTCATCTTCGTCAAGCTCGCCGACCGGGTCCACAACATGCGCACGCTGGAGTATCACGACAACGAGGAGAAGCGCCGTCGCATCGCCCGTGAGACGCTCCAGATCTACGCTCCGATCGCGCACCGCCTCGGAATCGGGCAGGTCAAGCACGAGCTCGAGGAGCTCGGTTTCCGCTACGCCGAGCCCGAGCAGCACGCCATCCTCTCCGAGCACCTGGAGCGCAAGCGCGTCGAGGAGCAGGAGTTCATCGAGCGCACCCAGCGCGAGCTGGCCGAGATCCTGGCGCGCAACGGCATCCCCGCCCGCATCCAGGGACGGCTGAAGAGCCTCTACAGCATCTATCGCAAGGTGAAGGCGCGCGACATCGACGTCGACGAGATCTACGACTACGTCGCCTTCCGCATCCTGACCAACAGCCGCACCCAGTGCTACGGAGCGCTCGGCCAGGTCCACGCGCGCTGGAAGCCGGTGCCGGGACGGTTCAAGGACTGGGTGGCGCTCGCCAAGCCCAACGGCTACCGCTCCCTGCACACCTCTCTGATGACCGAAGAGGGGCAGATGTTCGAGGTCCAGATCCGGACCCAGGAGATGCACGAGGAGGCGGAGCTGGGGATCGCGGCTCACTGGGCCTACAAGGCCGGCGAGCAGGCCGCCCACCTGCAGCGCTACTCGGGGCAGTGGATCCGGCAGCTGGTCGAGTGGCAACAGGAGTTGCCGGACTCGCGCGATTTCCTCGAGGCGGTGCGGCTCGACCTATATCCGGAGGAGGTCTACACCTTCACCCCGAAGGGGGAGCTCAAGGCGCTTCCGAAGGGGGCGACGACGATCGACTTCGCCTACGCGATCCACTCCGAGGTCGGACACCGATGCACCGGGGCGAAGGTCAACGGCCGGATGGTCCCGCTCAAGACAGAGCTCCAGAACGGCGACATCGTCAACATCTTGACCTCCCCGGGGCAGCACCCCCGACGCGATTGGCTCAAGCACGTCGCGACCACCCGGGCGCGCAGCAAGATCCGTCACTGGCTCAACGTCCAGCAGCGTCAACGGCTGGTCGCGCTCGGCCGCGAGATCTGCGAGCGCGAGCTGAAACGCGACGGCGTCGAGATCGGCCGCGTGCTGCGCAACGAGGCGGTCGTCCCGGCGCTCAAGCGCCAGGGCTATCGCGACGGGCTCGACCAGTTCTTCGCCGCGGTCGGCTTCGGCAAGGTCAAGCCGCGGCTGCTGATGAGCTGTCTGTCGACGGCCGACGCCGCCGAGTTCGGGCGCGAGATGGTGGAGCGCGAGCTCAAGCGCCACGGCATGGACGTCTCGCGGCTGTACGAGAAGGGACGCCTCAACGAGGCGTTCGCCGCGCTCGGCTACGAGGGCTCGCAGACCGAGGCCTACGGGGCGGTGGCGCGCGGTCGCTTGCCGCTGCCGGTGTTGGTGAAGTGGCTCGACCCCAAGCGGGCCCGCAAGCGCCGCAGCCAGCCGGCCGAAGATACGCCGCGTTCCCATCGCAACACCGGCGACGGCGGAGTGCAGGTGCACGGCGCGGAGGACGTCTACACCTATCTCCCCAAGTGCTGCAACCCGACACGGGGTGACGACATCATCGGCTACGTCACCCGCGGTAAGGGCGTCGCCGTCCACCGCCAGCAGTGTCCGAACGTGCGCAGCCTGATGGCCGATCCACAGCGGCGGATCGAGGTGCAGTGGGCCGACCGACCCACGGGCCGCCTGTACGACACCCGCATCCGGGTCTACTGCCTGAATCGGGCGGGACTGCTCGCGGAGGTGGCCGCTGCCATTCGCGACGAGCAGTCGAACATCAAAAAGGCCGGCGCCGACACCCGCCCCGACCATCGCGCCACCATCGACGTCCTTCTCGAGGTGCTCGACCGCGCTCACCTGGAGCGCATCATGCGGAGGATTCTGGAGCTGGACGGGGTCCTCGACGTCGGCCGACAGGGGGCGAACCCCGTCGCGCGCTGACCCGTGCCCGAGTCCTCCGCCACCGAACCCGGGCCGGCGGGCCCGTATCCCGACGACGAGGAGACACCCGCATGGAGCGAAAGAGCGTCCACACCGAATCGGCACCGGCGGCAATCGGGCCCTACTCTCAGGCGATCGCGGCCGGGCCCTGGCTGTTCGTCTCCGGCCAGATCGCCATCGACCCGGCCATCGGCAAGCTGATCGACGGCGACGTCGCGGCGCAGACGGAGCGAGTGATCCACAACCTGACGGCGATCCTGGAGGCGGCGGGCACGGGCTGGGGGCGAGTGGTCAAGACGACCATCTACCTGCGTGACATGGCCGACTTCGCCACCGTCAACGGGATCTACGGCGCCGTGTTCGAGGGCGAGACGCCCGCCGCCCGGGCGACGGTGGCGGTCAGCGGTCTGCCGCTCGATGCGCGGGTCGAGATCGACGTCGTCGCGATGCGCGACTGACCCGTGGATCGCTCGTCGACGAAAATTTGGCGATCGTGCTCTGACAAGGCACTTCGATCACTCGGAGCCCGAGACGGGAACCCGAAAAGTCTCGAAGGAACCGAAGTGCGCGAGCCGATGACACCGTACGGAGCGCGATGTTCGCCGGCCATGCACAATCCTGCGGTCACACGCGGAACATCGGCGTAAGTGTACGAAGATGGAACACGGGCGATCGCCCGGCGATAGCGAGAGGCCCTGGCGAAAAAGTGCCTTGCTGACGGGGAAGTTTCCTGATAAAGTCAACTAGTTCTTTAAGTCCTGTCCCGTAAGTACGCTGAAACACGGGCAAAGCGGAAGCGAGCGATGCTGTTCTCTCGTCCACGGAATCTCATCGGGCTGGACATCGGTTCGAGCGCGGTCAAGGCCGTCGAGCTCAAGGAGCTCGGTCGCGGCAAGGGCTACCAGCTCGTCAACGTCGGTGTGGTGCCTCTGTCGCCGGACGCGATCGTCGAGGGCGACATCATCGACTCCCGCCTCGTCGTCGAGGCGATCCAGCGACTGTTCCAGGAGCATCGGTTCCGCGGCGGTGAGGTCGCCACCTCGCTGTCGGGGCACTCGGTGATCATCAAGCGAATATCGCTCCCGGTGATGAGCGAGGAGGAGCTCGCCGAATCGATCCAGTGGGAGGCGGAGCAGTACATCCCGTTCGCCGTCGACGAGGTGAACATCGACTACCAGGTGCTGGACGGCGCCGGTCTGTCGGGCGACAGCACGATGGACGTGCTGCTGGTGGCGGTCAAGAAAGAGAAGATCGACACCTACACCAGCGTGGTGGTCGAGTCCGGTAAGTCGCCCACGGTCGTCGACATCGACGCGTTCGCGCTCCAGAACGCCTTCGAGGCCAACTACCAGGTCGACCCGGACCAGACCGTGGCACTGGTCAACATCGGCGCGAGCGTCACCAACATCGCCGTCCTCCTGCGCGGCGCTCCGGTCTTCTGGCGCGACATCTCGATCGGTGGACACAACTTCACCGAGGCGATCCAGAAGGAGATGGACCTCCCCTACGACAAGGCCGAGTCGCTCAAGCACGGCGCCGAGGTCGAGGGGATGACCGCCCAGACCGCCGAGCCCGTCATCGCCTCGATCATCGAGGAGGTGACGAACGAGATCCGCAAGACCATCGAGTTCTTCCGCAACACGACGGCCGACGAGCCGCTCGCCCGCCTCTATCTCACCGGTGGGACCAGTTTGATCCCGAACCTGAGGGAGTCGCTGGAGGAGGTGCTCGAGGCTCCGGTGGAGATGCTGGACGTCTTCAAGGCGGTGGTCGTGAACTCGAAGTCGGTGCCGCGGGAGTCCCTCGAGGCGGCGGCTCCGTTCGTGTCGATCGCCCTCGGGCTCGCCCTTCGCAAGGCGGGGGACTAGAAGCATGCTGCGCATCAACGTCATCGGCGAGGAGCGACGGGTCCGCAAGCGTGCGCGTCGCGGCATCAAGTTCGAGCCCGGCGCGGCCGTACGCAACCTCGCGCTGGCGACGGTGCTCCTGGGCGCCGTCGCGCTCATCGGCTGGCAGTGGTGGAGCCTGAGCCAGCGCAGGGAGCAGGTCAACGTCGACGTCATCGAGGCTCAGAAGCAGCTCAAGGATCTGCAACCGTTCGTGGACAAGCAGAAGGCCTACACCACCCGCAAGCAGATGCTCGAGGAGCGGATCGAGCTGATCGAGCAGCTCAAGCGCAATCAGCGCGGCCCGGTGCGGCTGCTGACCGCCGTCAGCCGGCACCTGCCCGATCTCGTCTGGCTCGAGGGCATGGACGAGAACGCCGCGCGCGTGAGTCTGCGCGGGAAGGCGCTCGAGTTCGCCGCGGTGTCCCGTTTCTACAACAACCTGCAGCAATCCGGCGAGTTCTCCTCGGTGATCCTCGGCGACGTGACCGAGATCGCGGAAGGGGTGACCTTCCGGATGAACTGCGTGTTCCTTCCTCTGGCTCCGGAGCCGGAATCGGTGGGCGGCTGACGACATGGACCTGAAGAAGCTTCCCTTGTGGGGACAGCTCGTCCTCGTCGCGGGGATCGGGGCACTGTTGTGGGCGGTCGCCTACTACCAGATGCCCGGGTTCGCCGCCTGGGGACGCGAGATCGCCGAGAAGGAAGAAGAGCTGACGAAGCTGCGCGCCGAGATCCAGGCGGCCGAGGACATCAAGGCGACGATCGCCGACCTCGAAGCCGATCTCGCCGTCCTCGACGCGAAATACCGCGAGCAGCTCCAGGTGCTTCCGAGCGAGCCCGAGACCGGCGACCTGCTGGAAGCGGTCAAGGGGTACGCCGACGTCACCGGCCTGGTCCTCACCAAGTTCAGCCCGGGGAATCTGGAGCCCAAGGAGTTCTACGACGAGTTCCCGATCGGCATGGACGTCGTCGGTCGCTACCACGACCTCGGCGAGTTCTTCTCCAGCGTCAGCCGCCACGAGCGGGTGATCAACGTCCAGACCATCCGGATCAACGGGATCCCGGGGACCGGCGAGAACACCGTCCGCGCCAAATTCACCGCGATGGCGTTCGTCGCCCAGGACGACGAGGGAGAGCCGTGATGCGCAGCCGGTCGAGCTACCTGATGTCGGCGGCGCTCCTGTTCGGCTCCGCGAGCCCGCTAGTGGCGCAGGCCGAGCCCGACACCGATGCCGACGCGACCGTCGAGATCACGATCCCCGCGGATCCGAGCGGCACCGACTACGACGACGGGGGCCGCCGTGACCCGTTCCGATCGCTCATCGTCCCGGTCGACGACCGCGGTCCGCGGGGACCGGGGACGCAGGGCATGACGGTCGGGGAGCTGGAGCTGGACGGAATCGTCCGCAGCACGCGCGGTGTGACCGCCGTGATCCGGGGGTCCGACGGCAAGACCTACTACCTGAAGCAGGGGGCCCGAGTCTACGACGGAACGCTGACGAAGGTCGACTACGCCGACGGCAAGGTCGTCTTCCGACGCTTCGTGAACGACCCGCGCAATCCGAACAAGTTCGAAGACATCGAGAAAACGCTGGGGCCAGAGCAGGAGTGAGCGTGATGATAGCGCCAAGGTCGAGGTCCGCACCCAACGTGCCTCTTTCGAGAGGCCGCACGGCTTCCCGGCGAGGGCCGGTCGGGGAGCGCAGCATCGCCGCGGCCCGTCGTGCGCGCCGTCGCTCCACGATCGGGCTGGCCCTCGGGTTGACTCTCGTCGTCGCCGACCTGGGCGGGCGAGCGACGGCCGTCGCCCAGGATGCCGCGACTCCGTCGGCCCTGCAGGGCGTCGAGCTGCGCCGGGGCGAGACCCAGACCCACGTCACCATCCGGGGCGAGGGGCTGTTCAACTACACGGCCTACGACCCCGACCCGCAGACCCTGGTGATCGAGATTCCGTTCGCCGATGCGACCGAGCTGCCGGAGACCATCCCGCTCGACACGCCGGGGGCGGGCACCATGCGAGTGCAGACCATCGGTCGCGACCTGGTACGCTTCGACCTCGAGGGGCTGTCGGTCGACTCGCGAGAGATCGAGCTGACCGACGAGGGGCTGACCGTGGTGCTGAACCACGCCAGCGTGGTCGCCGCCCCGACGCCGGTCGAGGAGCTGCCGATCGCGAAGACCTACCCGATCGAGACCCCGGCGGAGGAGCCGGCGAACGAGCCCGAGGCCGCCCCGACGGCGACCGCCGAGCCGGCCACCGGCTGGCGCTACGCCGAGTCGGAGCCGGTCCGCGAGGTCGTCGACGAGCAGCCGACGACCGGACGGGAGACCCAGCCGGTCTCACGGCTCACCGAGCCCCGCTGGCAGGCGGCGACCCCGACGGCCTCGGTGGTCGAGCCGGTCGAGACCGTCTCCCGCGGTTCTCTCAGCCAGGCCCGAAACCTGCTGTCGATCGACACCTTGCCGGGCGAGCCCGAGCCGGGCGTCCGGGTGCGGCTCGACGGCCACCCGGTCTACACCCATTTCGTCCTGGAGACCCCTCCGCGCGTGGTCGTCGACCTGTTCGGGGTCACCCATCGTCACCTCGCCGCCAGCTCGGCCGTCGCGATGGGCTCGCTGCGCGGCGTCCGCTCGGCCCAGCACAGCACCCGACCCGACCGGGTCACCCGGGTGGTGCTCGATCTGGACCGGCTGTTGCCTTATGCGGTGGAGACGACCGACGACGGGCTCGTCGTACGGCTCCACTCCGACAGCACGATACCGTCGACGCTGCCCGTGATCGCGCAGGCGAGCTCGCCCTCGACGTACCTCGACACCGCCGCGCGCGAGCCGGCGCCGGCCCCGGTCGAGATCGCCCAGCCGGTCGCCGAGCCGTACCGCACGGTGGACGTCCCGACCGAGACCCGGGCGTTCCGCTACCAGGAGACGATCGAGCCCGAGGCGGCCGATGCGGAGCGAGCGCCGGCGTCCGAGCAGCCGTTGCCGGCCCGCATGGTGCCGCCGTCGCCGGCCATCGTCCAGGCCTACGAGCCGGAGGCGGCCGACGACGGTCGTGAGCCGCCGATGACGACCGAGAGCGTCAACGCCGAGTACGACTGGACCACCGGCTCGGAGCGTCAACCGGAGGCGCAGGTGGCTCAGCTCGCGGAGTACCCGCCGGCCGACGACGACGTGCCGTCCGGCTTCGTGAATTCGGAGTCGAGCTCGACCCGGATCATGCAGTCCGACTTCGACACCAAGGTCGTCGGCGGCGATCGGCCGGAGTACGTCGGCGAGCGGATCTCGCTCAACCTGGTCGACGCCGACCTGCGCTACGTGTTCGGACTGTTCCACGAGATCAGCGGCCTGAACTTCGTGCTCGACCCGAGTGTCGCCGGTACGGTGACGATCATCCTCGAGGACGTGCCGTGGGACCAGGCTCTGGAGCTGGTGCTCAAGAACAACGGGCTGGGGCGTGTGATCGAGGGCGTCGACGACACCGGGCGCCTGGTGTCCGACGAGGCCCAGCAGGTCTACCGCATCGCCACCAACCAGAAGCTCGCCCAGGAAGCCGAGCTGCGGCGTCAGCTCAAGGAGGCCGAGCGCCGCGAGGTCGAGCCGATCACCTTCACGCGCAAGCTCAGCTACTCCTCGGCCGAGGACGCACAGCGGATCGTCCAGAACGGCCTGCTGTCGGACCGCGGTCGGGTGATCATCGACGAGCGCACCAACACCCTGATCGTGACCGACATCCCCGAGAAGCTACCGGCCATCGAGGCGCTCATGGAGGAGCTCGATCAGGCGCTGCCGCAGGTGTCGATCGAGTCGCGCATCGTGCTCAGCACGCGCGATTTCACCCGCGAGCTAGGCGTCCAGTGGGGGGCCTCGGGCTCGGCCGACACGGCCACCGGCACACAGACCAACCTCGACTTCCCGCACACGGCCGACGTCAGCTACGACCTCAACCTGCCGATCAACCCGGGATTGAGCCAGCTCGGCATCACCTTCGGCAACGTGCTGGACACCGTGTCGTTGAACCTCGCGATCGACGCGCTGGAGACGGTCGGCAAGACGCGCACCATCTCCGCTCCGAAGATCACCGTCGGCAACAACGAGCAGGCCGAGATCGAGTCGGGAACGCAGCTCCCCGTCATCACCACCTCGGCCGAGAACAACGCCGCCGTGGTCCAGGTCGAGTACGTCTCCGCCTCGCTCAAGCTCCAGGTGACGCCGCAGATCACCGAGGAGGGCACGGTGTTGATGGAGCTGCTGGTGGAGAACAACCGGCCCGGTCAGTTGTTCTCCTTCGGCGGCAACAACTCCGGAGCGCCGGGCATCGAGACCCAGCGGGCGCAGACGAAGGTGCTGGTGAAGGACGGTGGGACGATGGTCATCGGTGGCATCTTCACCTTCGCCGAGCAGGAATCGGAGACCGGCGTGCCGTGGTTCCGGAAGATTCCGGGCCTGGGCTGGATGTTCCGGTCGCGCTCGAAGCTCACCGATCACGACGAGCTCCTCGTCTTCATCACCCCGCGGATTCTCAACTGAGCTGAGGTAGAGTGCCGATGTGGAAGCGAACTGGGACGTTCCGCTGGGCTGGACCGGCCGCACTGGGGCTGGTGGTGCTGACCGCCGCCGGCTGTAACTCGGATACCGACGACCCGGAGATCTCGGAGGCGGTCGTCAGCGCTATCTCCATCAACCCGCTCGAGCTGGAGGTCGACTGGGTGCTGCGGACGCTCCCCGGACCCGACGAGCTGTGCGGTACGGCGGACGACACCGGCTTCGCGTTCATCGACAGCATCGTGTCGGTTTCGCTTCGCAACGACACGCGCACGCCGCTGTCGGGGTCGTTCGTCGACGACGTCATCATCGATTCGGTCGACGTCGTGATCGAGCCGCTGAACGGCGCGCCTCGCTCCAGCTACCCGCCCGACGTCATCGACCGGGCGTTGAACATCGTGGTCAATGCGAACGGCACCACCACCTTCGACGTGGTCGCCGTCCAGGGGGCCGACAAGGCCGCCTTCTCGCCGTCGTTTCCGTCGGTGTTCGGGAGGATGACATTCACCTTCGAAGGGACCGACATCGGCGGCGAGGACATCGTCCCCGTGTCGGCCTCGCTGAACGTCGATTTCGCCGATTTCGCCGATCCGCCCAACACCTGCACCGAGCCCAACGTCTAGGCGACCGGTCCGCCCGGACCGGCTTTCCGCTCGTCGCGGCCCATGACGGAAACCCTGGAGGTTGTCCGGGGGATGCTGTATCATGTGTCGTCGTAAGTCTAGGCGGATTCTGAGTCGACCGGCGGGAGCTGGACTGCATGGAGATGTCGCCCCGAATCCCGGCGCTCGTCGAAAAGCTGACGCGTGACCCCAACTCGAAGCTTTTCCTGCAGCTCGCCGAGGAATATCGTCGGTCCGGCCTCCTCGAGGAAGCGATAGCGATCTGCGAGGAAGGGCTGGAGCGCCACGCGCAGTACCATGCGGCGCGTGTGTGCCTGGCTCGTGCCTACATCGGCACGGACCGCCACGCCGACGCCGCCGAGCAGCTCGACCAGGTGATCGAGGTGGCCCCCGACAACCTCCTCGCGCGTCGCCTGCGGGCCGAGACCTGCTACCACCTCGGCGATTACGGCCAGGCCGAGTTCCGCTATCAGGCGATCCTGGAGGAGAGCCCTCAGGACCGGGAGGCGCTCGAATGGCTGGAGCGGATCCACGCCCAGACCCAGCTCCCGGACGACGTTCGCGAGGAACTCCGCCGGGAGGTGCTGGCCTCGGAGACCGAGGAGGCAGAAGAGCTGCCTACGGCTTTCACCGATGGCGTCGACGTCGAGCCCCCGTCTCTCAGCGGGGAGCCGGATGCCGCCTGGCTGGCCGGCGACCTGGCTCCGGCCGGCGAGCTGGTCGAGGACGACGGCAGCGGCGAGGACGAGCTCGCCACCCGGACGCTGGCCGAGCTCTACGAGCAGCAGGGAGCTCTGGAGCGGGCCGCCGACGTCTACCGTCGGTTGCTGGCCCTGTCTCCGGAGGACGAAGATCTGCGGCACCAGCTCGAACGGCTCTCCGCCCGCCTGGACGGCGACCGTGTCGAACAGGAGGCCGCTCCGGCGGGCGCCGCGGGCTCCGAGCCCGAGGACGCGCGCGCGGACGCGCTCAGGAGCTGGCTGTCGGCGGTCAAGGGGGAGTCCGCCGACTGAGAATCCCCCGGGTCGACCGACTCCGGGAGGCCCCTCGAGTCGCGCTCGCGAGCGCCCTCGGAGCCGCCGCCGGCCGTGTGCGGCGACCGATGGGGTTGTATCCACACGCATGGGCGGCTAATGTTCGGTGCTCACGGACCGAGGTCGGTCCGTCATCGGAGAATGGGATCTTGGACAGCAAGAAACTGCGCAGCCTGATGGAGTACATCTCGAGCAGCGACATCACCGAGTTCGAGATGGAGTCCGATGGCGTCAAGCTGAAGATAGTGCGGGGCTCGACCGCGCCGACGGTCGTGACCGGGGTCCCGGTCGCGGCCGCGGCTCCGGCCGGATCGGCGCCATAGTCGCCCAAGCGCA
>JAAAKM020000775.1:0-15761 GCA_010016025.2 Alatinidae sp. Z8VKAUB7J3 | reverse complement strand
CTGCGGCTGAGCGTCGGCCGCGCCAACACGGACGACGAGATGCGGCAGGCTGCCGCGATCCTGATCGAGGCCGCGGCCGGACGGCGCGCCGACGGCTAGACCCCGCTCGCTCGAAACCACGGAGACTCCACCGATGCAACGGTTCCGCCCCCTGTACGCGACCCTCTCCGGCCTGCTGCTGGCTGCCGGAGCGACCGTCTGCGAGGCCTCGGAGGCCTCGCAGACGGCCCCCCAGACCCGCGCGGCCCAGTCCCGCACGGCTCAGTCCCAGCCGGCCGCGGCCGCCCACACGAAGGCCGACCGGTTGGCGGCCTCGGTGCTCGACAAGCTCGGCGGTCGGGCTGCCTGGGACGACACCCGCTACCTCACCTGGAGCTTCTTCGGTGTCCGCCGCCACCTGTGGGACCGGCAGACCGGGGACGTCCGGGTCGAGTACTCCGATCGGGAGTCGGGCGAGTCGATCGTGATCTTGATGAACCTGCGCACGAAGACCGGCCGGGCCTGGCGGGCGGGCGAGGCGGTCGCCGAGGGGGCGGCTCTCGACGCTCTTCTCGAGCGCGGCTACGGTGCCTGGGTCAACGACAGCTACTGGCTGGTGATGCCCTACAAGCTGCGCGACCCCGGCGTCGAGCTGAAGCACCTCGGCGAGCGCGAGCTCGAGGCCGGAGGTAAGGCCGACGTCCTGGAGCTGCGTTTCGAGTCGGTGGGTCTGACTCCGGACAACAAGTACGACGTCTACGTCGCGCGCGACAGCGGCCTGGTCGCGCAGTGGGACTTCTACCGCAACGCCGACGACGAGGAGCCGGCGATGAGCACGCCCTGGGCCGGCTGGAAGCGGCACGGCGGCATCCTGCTGCCGAAGGACTTCGGCAACATGAGCCACGCCGACGTCGCCGTGCTCCGTTCCGTCCCTCCGGCGGTGCTGACCGACGCCGCCGAGGTCGATTGGGCCGAGCTGATCGCCGAGCACGGCGAGTAGCGGCCGACGCATTCCCCACCCGGACGGCGCCCGAGTCGCTCAGTACACGGCGCCGCCCGGGCGGTCGGATTCGAGCTCGCCGGCGACGACCGACAGCCGGTAGTCGAGCCCGCCGGTGCCGACGCCGAGCACGGTGTCGAAGCGAGCCCCGGGCCCCATCCGGAACACCCGCAGGTCGGTCGCGGTGAGCGGCCGGCCGGGCCGGCACACCTCGGGCGTCCCGACCATCTCCAGGAAATAGGCCGCACCGCTTCCGAGGTGGTGCGCCCGTCCGCGATCGTCGATCGCCACCGCCGTCGCCTCGTCGACCCCGACGCCCCGCACCGGCAGACGGCCGCCATCCTGCGCCGAGCGCGCCAGGAAGGCGACCAGCCGACCCATCCGGTCGCGCTCGTAGAAATGGCTGTCGGCGAGCGTGTCGCCGAGGTACGGCAGCCTCAGGAAGTCGGCACCGGCGGTCATTTTGGGGTCGTAGGGATCGGCGAGCGCCTCGTTCGAGAGCACGGTTCCCCGCTGGGCCGAGAAATACAGCTCTCCGAGGAGTGCCAGACCGGCGCTGGTGCCACCGATCGGCACCCGCCGCTCGACCAGCTCGGCGATCGCGTCCTCGACCGGGGTGGCGCGCCACAGGTCGAGGTAGACGCTCTGGTCGCCGCCGGCGAGAAACAGGGCCTCGGCGCGCCGCACGCGCTCCACGACGTCGGGGTCGAACGAGCCGGACCGATCGTGGAACACCAGCGTCTCGACCGAATCGAGCGTGCCCAGCGCGGCGAGGTAGCCGTTGTAGCCGTCCGCGCCGGAGGCGCGCAGGACGACGAAGTCTCCCCCTCCCGCCCGCTCGATCATCCACACGAACGCCGCGTCGACGTCCGCCCCTCCGCCCATCAGGACGAGCCCGCCCTCGGTGGCGGCGACCCGGTCGGCCGGATCCCCCGTGAGGTAGTGGTCGACCGGACCGGCCGTCGGCCCGGGCCCGAAAGCCGCCATCAGGGCGAGCGCCACCCGGGCAGGGCGCGGTAATCCGTAGTGCCTCACGTTCGGGACTCCTCCGGGCCTCGAAGCCGCTCCTGTGGAGGATACCCGTCCGGGGAGCGGAGCGAGCGTCGGCCGATGGACGGCGGCCCGGCTCGATTGCGGTGGACAGCCGGACGGAATCGTCGTATCCGGTTGAATTGGGTTGATGACAAGTAAAATCAGGGAAAACCCTGATCTACGATCGACGAGACGGAGAGGAGGAGAGGCATGGTGGACCGGATGCGGCTCGGACGGCTCGGCCCCGCGATCCTGGCGGGGATGACGGTCGTCGCCGTCCCGACGACCCAGGGCGAGGAGGCCGGCTACTGCTTCCACGACCTCGGGACCTTCGGCGGTGCCACCAGCCACGCCTACGGCATCAACGACGCCGATCCGCCGCAGGTGGTCGGCGACGCGGACCTGGCGAGCGGACGCCACCGGGGGTTCGTCTACTCGGACTGGGAGAGCGGTCTGGGCCTGTCGGAGGCGTTGCACGCCATCCCGGACGTCCTGCCGAGCTGCCTGATCACCGAGCACTGCAACACCTCGGGCCGGGCGATCAACGACGCTGGCGACGTGGTCGGCATCGGCACCACTCCCTCGGTCCACCACGGCCTCGAGTACCCTCCGCTCAAGGACCTCGGGACGCTCGACGTCCGCCCGAACGCCGAGAGCTACGCGATCGCGGTGAACGACTCGGGTCTGTGCGTCGGGCTCGCCGACGCCAAGACGTCGAGCGGATTCCGTCGGCACGCCTGCGTGTGGGACGACGGCCGCCTGGTCGACCTCGACGCCGGAGCCGACGTGATCAGCCAGGCGGGCGACGTCAACGATCGGCGTCGTATCGTCGGCCGCCGTGACGGTGTGGCGTACTCCTGGTCCGACGCCACCGGAAGCTGGGTCGGCGAGACGATCGACGCAGCCCGGCCCAGCGCTGCCTTCGGGATCAACGAGACCGACGAGATCGTCGGGATGCAGCGCTGGCAGGCGACCTCCTGGAGGCTCGACGCCGATGGCGACTGGATCGGCAGCCATCTCGAGTGGGGCGGTCCGCGCAGCATCGCGTACGGAGTCGACGACACCGGCCGGATCGTCGGCAAGGCGTGGCACGAGCGCGAGCCTGCCGCCTACCTGTGGACCCCGACGCCGCCGCTGGCGGCCGAGTCGGTCCACGGACGCTGGTCGGCGCTCGACCTCAACACGCTGTCCGCGGTCCCCGAGGGCTGGCACCTGGCGTCGGCTCTCGAGATCAACGCGAACGGCTGGATCCTCGCCGAGGGCTTCGTCGACGGCGACGGCGACGGCGCCCGGGGGCCCGAGGAGCCCGAGCGTGCGGTGGTTCTGCAGCCGGTCGACGACGTCGCCACCTGCTTCACCGCCGAGGCCCGGCGAGCTCCCGGATCGGTCCCGGAGAGCCGGGCCGAGGTCGAGCTGCCGACCGCCGCCGCCCCGACGCTGGAGCCGCAGCGGGCGAGCGTGGCCGGCGGGCTGCTGTGGGACAACGGCTCGTTGATGAGCGGCATCGGCTGCGGAGACGCGCCCGCCAGCCCGATCGAGCGCCCCAGCACCTTCTGGGGCCACGACACCGCGCTGGGTGTGTACCACCAGGCAGACGACTTCACGGTCCCGGTCGGCGACACCTGGCAGCTCACCAGCACCACCTGGCGCCTCTATCAGACCGGCGCGACGCTCGACGACACCGTGCAGCAGGTCTACGTCCGTCTCTACGACGCGCCGCCGACCGACGGGCTGGAGCCGTTCGCGGGCGACCTCACCACCGACCGCCGACTGTCGGCGGCCTTCTCCGGCGTCTACCGCGACGACGGCGATGGCAGCTGCGCCCGTCCCATCCAGGACGTCTCGGTCGACCTGTCGTGGCTGCCCGAGCTCGGCGAGGGGACCTACTGGCTGGAGATCGCGACCGTCGGAACCGAAGGGCTGAGCGGTCCGTGGGCGACCCACAAGACGCCGCGCGCCGAGGGCGACAACTCGCGCACCCTGGACGTCGCGAGCGGCGTCTGGAGCGACAACCTCGACGATCAGACCGGAGGTGCGTGGGACTACCCGTTCCAGCTCTTCGGCTCGGGTGGGTCGGCGGTGCTGGCGGTCGACACCAACTGTCCGACCGGGGGCGCGATCGACTTCCGCTGGGGTGGCGCCACCCCGGAGGGCGAGGTGATGATCGCGTTCGCGACCGAGCTCGGCGAGTTCTCGGTTCCGGCCGGACCCTGCGCGGGTACCGCGATCGCCCTGGCGCCGGTCGACATGCGGGTGGTGGTGTCGGAGGTATCGGACTCCCTCGGGGCCGGGTATCTGAAGCTCGACACGCCGTCGCTCGCCTGCCGCGGCCACTTCCAGCTCGTCGACCTGACCACCTGCGCGGTCAGCAGCACCGTCGCCGGCGACTGACGGCCGGCGCGCGCACGCCCCGGGGCGGTGCCGCGGACCGCGGGTCCACGGCACCGCCGACCGTCAGGGTGTGTTGTCCCTCACCAACACGAACTCACCCGGGCGGACCCGATTGGCGGTCCGCACCGTACCGTCGACGAACGTCACCCGGACGTTGACCTCGTCGGCATCCCCGACGCCGATCGTCTGGGTGAGCGCGCTGAGGGTGGCGTCCCCGCTCTGTGCGCTGCCGACGATCTGGGTGACGACCCGACTACCGCCGGTGCGGGCGAAGTCGCCGTCGCCCTCGAGGTCGACGTCGATGCGCGCACCGATCGCGTCGCGGTCGGCGCCGTTGGGCGCGATCACCGCCCGCACCTGGATCGAGCTCGGCGGCGTACATCCCTCGCGGTCGTCCTCGGCGATGTAGAGCTTGTCGGTGAACACCGCGTAGCTGCCGAGGTAGAGGTCCGGTCGGCCGTCGCCGTTGGCGTCGCCCCAGGCGGCGTTGAAGCCGATGCCGAGGCCGGATTCCTCGGTGACGTTCGTGAACTCGCCGCCGCCGCCACCCTCGTTGCGGAACAGCCCGCCGTCGGCGAGGAAGGCGTCGAGGTCGCCGTCCAGATCGTAGTCCTGCCAGACCGCCGCGACGCCGACGTCGCTACCGTTGCCGATGCCGAAGTCGACCGCGAACTGCTCCTGGAAGGTGCCGTCGCCGTTGTTGAGGTAGACGTAATCGTTGGTGACGTTCACGACCTGGTGCAGGTCGAGCAGGCCGTCGTCGTTGATGTCGACCCAGGTCGCACCCCCCCAGCGGCTGCCGACGCCGTCGGCGAGGCCGGCATCGCCGCCGACGTCCAGCCAGCTGCCGGTCCCACCGTCGTCGAACAGGCGGTTGGGAGAGCCGCCCGATCCGGTCGCGATGAACAGCTCCGGCCCACCGTCGTCGTCGATGTCGGCCCAGGCGGCGCTGTCCCCCTGGAGGTTGACGTCGAAGGCACCGGAGTCGTCGACGAACGGCGGCGCGCCGTCGTTGCGGAACATCTTCGCGCTGCCGAACTCGGTGGCGTGCAGCAGGTCGATGTCGTTGTCGCGGTCGTAGTCGACGAACACGGACGCGCCGGGCGTGGTGCTGGCGAGCTGCACCCCCCAGGTCGACGCCATGTCGGTGAAGTGTCCGGTTCCGTCGTTCACGTAGAGCAGATTGTCGACCGTGCCGGAGCGGGTGTCGTTGGGGACGAACAGGTCGACGTCTCCGTCGGAGTCGAAGTCGGCGGCGGCGGCGCCGAACACCAGGCCGGTGCCGACGCTCCCCGGGATGCGTGCCGCGGTCTCGTCGGTGAACACACCGGTTCCGTCGTTGACGAACAGGCCGACGCCGACCACGAACAGGTCCTGGTCACCGTCTCCCTCGACGTCGACCCAGACCACGCCGCCGCCGTTGGCGTCGGTCGGCAGACCCGACTCGGCGGTCCTGTCGACGAACACCGTGCCGCACGGATTGGGAATACAGCTGCCGTCGTCCAGATTCGCGGCCGGGTCGTAGTTGGGAGAGTTCGGATCGGTGCAGCCCGGTACCGGCTCCAGCACGACCCGCGTCTCCGGCTGGCTGAACGCCCAGTCCGAGCCCGACCCCGAGTACGCCTGAAAGGTCGCCTCACTGCCGATCGGACGCACCACACCGACCTCGAACACGACCGTTCCGGTGGCGTCCGCCGTTCCGATGGAGAACTGCAGCAGCGGGTTCTCCCCGAGATCGAAACACTCCCCTCCGAGCTCCGGCGGGCAGTGCAGGCCGGGACGGCCGATCGCGAGCTCCATGGCGCTACCGGGAGCCCCGCCGGTGATGGTGAAGGTCGCCGTGCCGGTATTGACGACCGGCGAGACTTCGAGATTCAGATCGTAGGGCGGCGGCTGCATCGCCACCGACACGACGGTGGCGGCCATCGCGACTCCCCCGAGCACTCCGAACGGTGCGAATCCGTGAACGCGCACACCACCCCTGTGACGTCGTCTGGACATGTCCCCTCCGCGTTGGTTTCAGGAGAGCGAGCGCTCTCCCTCGTATCCCCCCGTCGCGGATTATAACCACGCCGTGGCTCGGCTTGACGTTCGTTTCATACTATTTTTTTCGATCGAATAGACAATTATTGGACACAAAAAGGGACGGCGGCGCCGAGTGTCGAAGAACACGACACCTGATGCCAGGGGCCATGGTGCCGTCATCTACACGTCTTCCTCATGAAGACGACACGGCTCCGATCGTGGAGGGCCGCCTAGGGCGAGTGAGGAAGGACGATCACCGGGGTGGTCGCGCAGGTGGTCGCGTCGATCGCCTGCACGGCGCGCCCGCAGGCGACGGCCGGGAGCTCCAGCGGGCGCTCCGATCGGCCTCCGGAGTCGCTCTCGGTCGTTCCGATCGGGGCCGGCGCCAGGAGCTCCAGCCGGGCGCCGGCACAACGGCCCGACGGCACGGTCGTCTCGCCCGTCGCCGAGCCTCCGACCCACCCGATCGACCCTCCCGGGCTCGCACCGGCGACGCTCAGCACGGTCGTCCCGGGACAGCTCCCGGTCAGCGATGCCTCCGGCTGCACTCGGAAGAGGTAGCCCGCACCGGAGTCGATCCCACCGGCGTCGGCGAGCGCGGCGCCGACGGCGACCAGGTCGTCGCGCAGCCCGACCGTCTCACCGAAGATGTCCCCGTCGGCGCCGTCGCTCGCGACCAGCCGGGCCACCGGGCCCCAGGCGTCGACGCCACCGACATCGCGCTGGAACAGGTGGACGGAGCCGGCGGAGTCGACCCCGTCGACATCGTCCATCCAGGCGCCGACCGCGGCCGTGTCGCGGTCGATCTCCAGCGCCCAGCCGAGCAGATCGCCGGGGGCACCGTCCGGCGCGGTCAGCCGGGCAGTCTGCGACCACCGGCCGTCGACCCGCTCGAAAGCGTACGCGGCCCCGGTGGCAGGCAACGGCGCGGCCGCCAGCGGGGCTCCGACGATCGCGGTCGTCCCGCTGATCGCCACGGCGAGGCCGAAGCTGTCACCCGGACGGGCGTCGGCTGCAACGAGCCGAGCCGCGAGCCCCCACCGGCCGTCCGTGGTCCGCTCGAAGACGTAGGCGACGCCGGTCCCGGAGGCGAGCGGCGCACCGACCACCACCGCGTCCCCCGAGATGCCGACCGACAGCCCGAATCCGTCGCCCGCCGCGGCGTCGGGGGCGACCAGCTTCGCGATCTGCTCCCAACCGCCGGACGGCGACGGCTCGAACACGTACGCCGAGCCGGCGCCGGGGGCCCGATCGTCGTCACGGCTGGCTCCGACCGCGATGCGGCCCCGATCGATCGCGACCGAGATGCCGAAACCATCACCCGCGGTTCCGTCGGCAGCGGTCAGTCGCGCGGCCTCGCCCCACCTCCGCGGCCCGCCCCGATCGCGCTCGAAGACGTAGGCAGCCCCCGGGTTGAACCCCGCACGGAAGGTCTGGGTCGCGCCGAGCACGGCGACGCTCCCCTCGACG
This sequence comes from Alatinidae sp. Z8VKAUB7J3, assembly GCA_010016025.2. Classification (NCBI taxonomy): domain Eukaryota; kingdom Metazoa; phylum Cnidaria; class Cubozoa; order Carybdeida; family Alatinidae; species Alatinidae sp. Z8VKAUB7J3. The sequence goes on along the minus strand of JAAAKM020000775.1, from coordinate 7,864 downwards.
GCGGCGTTGTCGCCGAGCAGGTCTCCGGCCTGTCCGTCGGAGGCCAGGAGCTTGCGCACCTCGACCCAACGGCCGTCGGCCGGCGAGCGCTCGAACACGTAACCGGATCCGGAGCGCTCGCCGAGATCGTCGTCGGAGATCGCGCCGACCAGCAGGACGTCCCGGTCGACTGCGATCGCGTCGGCGAACACCTCCCCGCCCTGCCCGTCGGAGGCGACCACCCGGGCCTCCTCCAGAGTCCTCACCTCCCCCCGTGCCGGCTCGGCGGCGAACGGTAGCGACAGGACCGTCATCAGGAACGTCACACCCGGTCGACGGAGATTCGGGTCATGCGTGCGCATCGGGTTCCTCCGCGGACGGGCTGGCCGCCTCCGCGTCGCGACGCCGCCCGGATCGGGTGGCGACGGCTCGGTCGAGGGCCTCGCGGTCGGAGCCCGTCATCTCGCGGTAGGAGCCCGGCCCGGAATCGCGTAGCCACACCGGGTCGTCCGAGTGCCAGGCCTCCGCACGCAGACGCCGCTTGAGCACCTTGTGGGTTTCGGTCGTCGGCAGCTTCGAGGTCACTCGCAGGTACCGAGGGGCGCTCTTCGTGCCGAGGTCCGGCTGGTCGGCGAGGAAACGGGCGAGCTCCTCCGCCTCGAACGGGCGACCGGCGCTCGGCACGATCGCCGCCATCACGTCGTCGCCGACGATCGGGCTCGGGACCGCGTAGACCGCTGCCCGCAGGACGTGCGGATGTCGCTCCAGGATCGTCTCGATCGGAGCGACGGCCAGGTTCTCGCCGTCCACCCGCAGCCAGTCGTCGGTCCGACCGGCGAAGTAGAGGAAGCCGTCGGCGTCGCGGTAGCCGAGATCGCCGGACCAGTAGATGCCACCGCGCGTCCGCTGACGCTCCGAGTCGGGGTCCTTCCAGTAGCCCTCGAAGCTCGCGACGCCGTCGCGATTCGCGAGCTCGCCGATCGCGACGTCGCCGTTCGTCAACCGACCGGAGGCGTCGAATCGCGCCGGCGGACAGACCTTCCCGGTCTCCGGGTCGAGCACCTCGACACCGGCCGGCGCGACCCCGAGCGAGCCGGGAGGCGTGTCGGGGGTCCTCTGGATCAACAGCGCCCCCTCGGTCGAGCCGTAGGCGTCGACGACCCGACAGCCGAACCTGGCGCCAAAGGCGGCGATGTCCGCCTCCGCCGCCTCGTTGCCGAACGCCACTCGCAGCGTCGTGTCGGCATCGCCGGTCGAGGCCTCGGTCGCCAGCACGTAGGCGAGCGGCTTGCCGACGTAGCTGAAGTAGGTGACGCCGTAGCGGCGGACGTCGGGCAGGAAGGCGGAGGCGGAGAACTTCCGTCGGAGCGCCGTGCACGCCCCGGCCGCGACGGCCGGAGCCCAGCCGGCGAGCACCGCGTTCGAGTGGAACAGCGGCATCGAGACGTAGGAGACGTCGTCCGAGTCGAGCGCGAACGCCGCGGCGAGGTAGCTCCCCGCCACGGCGACGCGACGGTGCGAGGCGATCGCGGCCTTCGGGTCGCCCGTCGTACCGGAGGTGAACACCAACAGGAAGCTCGACTCGGGGGACGGTCCGACCGACGGGAGCGTCGCCCCCGCGTGGGGTGCCAACGCCTCGGCCCAGGCCGGCGAGTCGACCTCGACACGACGATCGGCCGGCAGCTCGAGCCCGGAGGCCGCGAGCGCGTCCCGGTGCCCTGCCTCGGTGACCAGGAGCTGGCAGTCGGCGTGGGCGACGTCGCGTGCCAGCTCACGGCCGCGCCGGGTCGGGTTGATCCCGACCACCGTCGCCCCCGACAGCGCCGCCGCTCCCAGCAGCATCGGGTAGTCGGGAACGTTGTCGAGCAGCACGCCGACGTGGAACGGACCGGGTCGGCGGCGGGCGACGAGCCAGGCGGCCCGCGTCGCACAGGCCGCCACGAACTGCCGGTACGACCAGCTCCGCTCCTCGAAACGGAGCGCGGTGGTCCCCTCGTCCGCACGCGCGCGCAGCATCGCCCCGAGCGTCACCGGCCCCGCGGTCACGCTCAGCGCTCGATCGGGAAATCGAAGAACGTGAGCGCGCCGACACCCGCGCCGTTCGTCACCCAGGGTCCGTCGAGCCAGTGCCCCCAGTAGCTCAGCGTGGTCGCCTGCGAGGGCCCGTCGAGGTCCAGCAACAGTCGGGCCCCGTCCGCCGTGCCCGACACCACCCGGCTGCCGTCGTCGAGCGTGAAGTGCAGCTCGGCTCCCGGATCGAACACCAGCGGATCGTCCGGATCGCGGAACCGCACCTCGAGCCGATCCGGCGCCAGGGCGCGCACCGAGGAGACGTTGGGAGGATCGACGTTCGGCTCGTCGGGAGCCCCGTAGAGGTCGCGCGACACCATCCTCTCCATCCGCTCTCCGAGCTCCCGGTAGCCGGCGTAGAAGAAGTGGCAGCTATCGTGCCCGGGGGCGGCCGTGGTCGACATCACCGACACGTCGGGATGAACGTCCGGGAGCGTCCTCAGGACCTCGCGCACGTCGCTGTTGGGAATGAAGCAGCCCTGGCGGATCTGGAACAGGTAGATCTGCTCCAGCCCCGGGTAGTCCTGGAGCCAGTCCGAGCGCAGGGCGGCGAAGCTGGCCGGGTAGGCGCCCCCCAGACCTCCATCCGACTCGCCCTGGTACCAGAGCATCGCACGCGCCCGCTGCGCCACCTCCGGACCCGCCTCTCGGACCCGGTACAGCAGCCGGCCGTAGATGCTGCCGAGGTCGGTCGGGTTCGCATCGTTGCGCTGGTGCAACGAGATTGCCGTACCTCCCACCGATCCGTTGACGACCGCGATCGGAACCTGGTGACGCTCGACCAGCAGCTCCGCCATCCGCAGGCCCCACGAGCCGATCGCCGCGTGAGCGTTGCCGAGCTCGCCGTCGGCGAGCCCCCAGTGGAGGTCGAGTGGGACGTCGTTCCCGAACAGGGTGCCGGTGCCGAACGAGCGGATCCACGAGCTCTGCGACTGGTTGCCCAGCCCCTCGGAGTGGTAGTCGAGGGCGACCGTGTTGGACTGCCCCTGCAGCAGCAGCACGTCGCCGCAGACGACGTCGCGCCGCTCCGTCACCACCCGAGTGTCGACCCCGTCGACCAGCCGGAGGACGAGGTCGTAGTCGACCAGGCCTGCGTCGAGTGTGGTCTGGATTTCGAAGGACGCGGCACCGCCGACGTAATCGAGCGACTGCTCCACCGTCTTCCACGGCTGCCCGTCGCGCAGCACCTCCAGCTCGATGCTCGGATAGCCCGGGGAGTTGACTCGCCCGGCGAGCGTCACCGTTCCCTGGTCGGTGTCGAGAGCCCGCGGGATCAGCTCACCATCGCGCGGCGCCGCCGTCAGCTCGACCTCCGGGAACTCGCCCAGATACTTGCCGCTCAGGTAGCGGCCGACGCGAGCGAGCTCGTTCGTCGGCAGGACCCGATCGAACAGCATCAGCTCGGCGATCGACCCGACGAAGAAATTGCCGAACGCGTAGGCGCCGACCTGGAGGGTCGGGTCGGTGTTCGCCGCCGCCACTCCCGTGCCGACCCGGCGACCATCCTGATACAGCGTGCCGACGCCGGTCGTGGCGTCGTGCGTGGCGACCAGCACCGTCGTCCGATCGAGCAGGGCCGGCGTGTCGCTGACCACGAAGCTGCCGGCGTGGTAGATCTGGGCCCGGTCCGACTGACCGAACCAGAGTGCGTGGACGGTCGAGCCGGACAGCACGTTGTTGTTCGCGGCATAGTCGTCGAGGCGAACCACCGCCACCTTGGTGTAGCTGCCGAGCACCATGCCGTCGGCCCGGGTCAGCAGGTCGTTGCCATCGAACCGTAGCGCCGGCCGACCGCCCAGCGCCACGCTCTCGAAGCGGGGCATCCGGCTGCCGTCGAGCTGGGTGAAATCGAGCCCCGATCCACTCTGGTCGCGCCACCTGCCGACCAGGCTTCCGACGTCGCGCTCCACGCCGGCGTCGGCCCGCAGCCACAGCCGCAGCCCGGCGGGCGGGCCGCCATCCGGCTCCGGTCCGCCGAGCGCAGCGACCGGAAGCCCGAAAATCGCCACCGCCCAGATCGCAGCTCGCCGCCCCCTCAAGCAGCCCACGGTTCGAGACACGCTCACCTCCCGTCCGGTCCCAGGACGCGGGAAACCCCGCAACACCATCCGCAAGAACGCGACCCTCGAGGTAGCTACGGCCCCCAGCCAGCCCGGCCCGACACCTCCCCGAGCGACGTCGATTGTACCGCACAAAGGCTCGTGTGGAGTGCAACGGAACGGTGGCACTCTCGACCGCCGGCGACACCGATCGGACCGTCGACTTGCCACGCCATCATTCCGTCGGGGCATCGCTCTGCCGTTCTCATATCGACGACGAATCCCGATGCCTCCCGCGCTCTTCGGTGGGGGGAGCCGATCGTTCCGTCACGGTGATCCGCAACCCGCGAGCGGCGTCCACAAAACGGTTGCCCCCCCTCAACTCCAGCGGTACTTTTTCACGCCCTTGGCAGCGGCATCTTCGAACAACTCGCGGCGTCGCCACCGGGTCGTGTCCACCCAGCTCCGAGCGTCTCGCCTCGACCGGTGCCTCGCGCACCCGGGGCGCTTCACGACGCGTGGCGACCGCACACACCCAAATCGAAGGGGGGTACGATACCATGCGTCGCCAGCTGGTCGTGTGGCTCTCGCTCCTGGTGATGAGCGCCAGTCTCGGGCTCGCCCAGGTCGGTGTTTCCGGCACCGTCTACAACGATCTCGATCGAGACGGTACGTTCGATCCGACCGACGGGGTCGTCGACGTCGGCGCCGACGGCATCCAGATGTCGATCTCCTGTCTGTTCTTCCCGAGCGGATTGTTCTTCGTCGATCAGACCGAGACCGACGTCGCCGACGGCACCTACGCGTTCACCGTCAACTTCTTTCCGGGCGACCTGTCGGGCGACTGCGTCGTCGGCATCGATCCGGTCAGCCAGCTCGACCCGCTGCTCGAGGCGACCAGTCCGACCTCGGTGTCGCTGCTCCTCGATCCATTCGGCGGCGACGTCGCCGGTATCGACTTCGGCCTGTCCTTCAAGGACGTCTTCCTGGGCGACCTGGTGTACTCCGACGACGACGGGGACGGGACGTTCGATCCGGGCGACGGCGAGACCGGGCTCGCGGACATCGACGTCACGGCCGAGTGCATCGACACCCACGGGGACGTGATGACCGCCGCCGGCACGACCGCAGCGGACGGCAGCTACACGCTGTCGGTACCGTGCATCACGCCGCTGTTGATGGACTGCACGGTCGAGGTCGACCCGAGTCAGCTCCCGGGCGCGACGCCGACCACCCCGACCAGCTTCCTGTTCCCCGGCCTGGCGCCCGGCGACGAGGTGTTCGACGCTGATTTCGGCTTCCAGACGGGGCCGAGCTGCACGGGCGCCATCGGTGACTTCATCTGGGAGGACCTCGACGGCGACGGCATTCAGGACGCTGGCGAGCCCGGCCTCGATGGCGTGGCGGTGACGTTGTTCGACGACGGCGGTGTGCAGGTCGACGCCGACGTGACCGGGACCGACGGTCTGTACGCGTTCGGCGACCTGTGCGCGGGCACCTACCAGGTGCTGGTGGACGAGGCGACACTGCCGTCGCCCGACCTCCTGCCGACGCTGCCGGACGCCGGCACCGACGACACCCTGGACAGCGACGGCGGTGACGTCACCGTGGTGCTCGCGACCGACGATGCCTCCGACACCACGATCGACGCCGGCTACGCCCGGTGCGCGGCCTGCGACGGCGGTATCGTCGCCCTCACCCTGCGCTACGACGGCGCGGTGGCAGCGTCGATCGACGTGCTCGACCCGGACTCGGTGTTCAGTGCGCTCGTCCAGCCGGGCGAGTCGTTCACCTTCTCGCGGCTCGACGGCGCCCCGTTCGGCGATCTCGAGATCCTGGTCGACGGTGAGCTCGAGGCCACCCTCGGCACCGACTGCGTGTCGCCGGTCGGCCCGGGGCTGGTGCTCGGTGAGCTCACCGTGGTCGCCGGCTCGAGCGCACTCGGGGGACTGCTCTGCCCGGTCGCGGCCTGCGTCGACGGCGATCGACTCGATTTCGAGGGTCTGCCGGCGGGGACCCGTCTCACCGAGGTCCTGGGTGCGCTCAGCGGCGCGCGCGTCGGCGTCGAGGGCACCAACCAGGACTTCCTTCCGGGAGTGAACGCGGCGCTCGTCTTCGACTCGGCCGACCCGACCGGATTCGACTTCGACCTGGGAGCTCCGAACGAGGATTTCGGGGGCCCGGGGATCGGCACCGGCGGCGAGGCGACCAGCGCGTTCGCCAACGACACCGCGCTCGGCAATCTGCTGATCGTGGCGGAGAACCTGGTCGACGCCGACGGCGACGGCCTGGTCGACGATCCGGACGACGGATTCGCCCAGGGCAACCAGCTCCGGCTGGACTTCTCCGACCTCGGCCTGCTCGACGTGCCTTCGGTGAGCATCACCGGCATCACCGCCGTAGACGTCGAGAACAGCGAGGAGCCGCTGACGGTCGAGATGTTCGGCCCGGACGGAACGCTGCGCAACACGGTCGACGTCGCCGCCACCGGTAACAACGGCGTCGCCCGAGTGGACATCGAGCGCACCTCGGACGTGACCGAGATGGTGGTGACGCTGCGCGGCTCGGGAGCGGTCGACGACATCGTCTTCGACTGTGCGCCTCCCGCGCCCGCCCTCGCGCTGCCGAGCTGCTCGGTCGACGCGAGCGCCGCCTTCCGGTTCGACCCGGACGATCTCCACTGGCAGCTCACCAACGACGGTCCGACGCCCTTGACGATCCGCTCGGTCGAGGTGCACTGGCCGCTGACCAACGGCAACCTGGAGAGCGTCGAGCTGGACGACGTCGATCTGTACGCGGGCGACGACCTGCCGCTGTCGGTGACGATCGCGGACTGGCTCGGTAGCGTCGACGACCGGCGCATTCAGCCGGGCGAGACGAGGGAGTTCGAGATCGACTGGTTCACCACCATGACCAGCGGTACGGTCCCGAACTCGTGCGTCAACAGCTGCGGCACCCAGGCGCCGGGCGGCTGCTGGTGCGACGAGTGGTGCAGCTACTACGGCGACTGCTGCTCGGACAAGGTGGCGGCGTGCGACTCGGGCGGCACCTCGGGCGAGGTGAGCGACAACCCCTCGGATTACACCATCCGGATCGAGTTCGAGGAAGGCTGCACGGCGGTCCACGAGCCGGCGCCCTGCTCGGTCTCGGGGGCGGCCACGCCGACGTTCGACGACGACGATCTGTTCTGGACGCTGACCAACGACGGTAGCTCCACGGTCACCCTCGATCGGGTGACGATCGACTGGCCCACGGCCTCCGGCGACCTGCGCGGCATCGAGCTGGACAACGTCCGCCTGTACGACGGCGACGATCCGCCCGGCTCGGCGGTGCTCGACACCTGGTCCGGGGCGCTGAGCGCACGTCAGCTCGCTCCCGGGGAGAGCAAGACGTTCGAGATCGAGTGGTGGGTCTGGGGGATCGTCGCCGATGCCTCTCAGTACTCGGTCCAGATCGAGCTCGCCGAGGGCTGCGGGGTCACCTGGAACCCGTAGCCCGCCCTGCCGGTGCTCCCGTCGCCCGACGGGGCGGCACCGGCGCGGGTGCGTCCGCGGTCTCGTAGAATGGGCCGATGGACGCACCCGTGTACCGCTTCGCGCCTTTCGAGCTCGATCTCGGCTGCGGCGAGCTCCGCCGCGGCGGCCGGGTCGTGCCGGTCGAGCCGCGCGTGCTCGAGGTCCTCGCCCACCTCATCGAGCACCGCGATCGCCTGGTCGGACAGCGCGAGCTGGTCGACCGGTTCTGGGAAGGCCCCGCGCTCAGCGCCAGCGCCCTGC
>JAAAKM020000772.1:0-15771 GCA_010016025.2 Alatinidae sp. Z8VKAUB7J3 | reverse complement strand
TATATACTTTACTCGATCACAGTCGAGCATGCCTTCTCAATATTGCGCCATTGGTCTCTGTTTTCCATAAATCTGGGTAGATCTTCCACATCAGTGTTCGTTTCTTTGGTTATGCAGTCACGGTAAGTGAGTGGTCTTCTCCCTCTGCACGGACGTTGAAGGTGCATGCAGATAACATCAGAAACGATTTGGTCTTTATATCTGTAGCAATGCCCTGTAAAACGCATTCTTCTCTTGGCTACGATGGAGGAAATTGGAGGATGCTACTATAGATTTCTTCTTTGGTTTTGTGTTGTTTTCATGAGATATTTTTGAAGCTTCACGAGAAGGCGCGTGTATGAGCCGTCCAGACGTTTCTGTAGATCTTTTGTCATAATCCATGTTTCAGAGCCATATAGCAGTATACTTTCATGGACTGCTTTGGAGAAGTTCATTTTTGTCTTTAGAGAAATGGTAGACTGCCACGCGTGGTGTAGGTGCAAGCATTCCATGCTTGGCCCTTCCGGGATACGAAGTCTTTCTTACAATCAGATACATAAGAACCCAGATATTTAAAGTTAATAACCCGAGATAATTCTGTGCCATTCTTTGATCGGATAGGAGAATTGATTGGGTACTCATTGATGGTCATGTACTCGGTCTTCTTGGAGTTCAGGGTCAAACCAAATTTTCAGAGGCAGTTTCCAACAGTGACATTAGCTCTTGAGCGTTCTCTATTGAAGCTGAAGTAATGGCTATATCATCTGCGTAGTCAATGTCGGTTAGGAATTTGTTGTGGATCCTACAAGTTTTATTGGGCTTGACGTCGATACCTTCGGTGTTCTGGAGATCAAGTAATTGGCAAAAAATGTAATCAACTACAATAACAAATATGTAAGGTGCAAGTGTGTCACCTTGGAGTATACCATTTGTGGTTAAGAACTCTTCAGTTGGGCCATCCATTGTTTGTACAAAGCTTGTTGAATTCTCATACATAACTGAAATAGCTTGGATGATTTCGAAAGGGACGCCGTAATTACTTAGGATTCGTAACATGGATTTACGGTTTACACTGTCGAATGCCTTGCAAAAATCGACAAAGATCATGGTGCCATTTTTCTTTGATAACTTCTTCTCTTTGATGATACTTCTAAGGGCTGGAATTTAAGATGTAGTTGACTTACCCTTACAAAAACCGTTTTGATTTCTTCTTAGAATTTGGTCGACATGTACAGTTATTCTATTCAGAAGCATTGAGTTATAGATTTTCGACTTTATTACTGAGAGAGTGATGCCTCTGTAATTTGTGACAGATGTAGTGACAGAGGTAGTGACAGATCACCCATGTTTGGCAGCGGGCTGATTGAGGAAATCGAGAAAGGTTTTGGTTTATTTCCTTTCTTCGTTTCGTTGCAAAATTCCAGCAGTTGTTCGTGAAAAAGCGGAGATCTCTAAATAATAGCGGGGATATTATCAGGGCCAGGAGTCTTCAGCCTATATAGCTTCTGGGTGCACTTTTTTAATCCCTCCATATCAAAGGGGTCAGCTCTTATTGGTAAAATATCTGCGATTCTAAGGTTGAAGAAGTCATCGTCAAGGTCAATGAAGTTTTCATCATGTTTCCCAAGCAAGGATTTAAAGTGGTCGAGCCAAATATTGCGTCTCTGTTTTGGTGTATATCCTTTAACGCCTGCCACCGGGGAGATCTTCGTTGTTGTACTTTCCCTAATAATCTGCCAAGCTGCTGCATGTCTGTGTTCATGGAGTAAAGCATTCATTTCTTCTGTTTTCTTTTTTACCTCCTTTCGAGGATTTCTGTGAAGACTTTGTCCAACTTTGCCTGGGTTTTCTCAAGACCTTAAGAGGATTTGCGAGTAGCTACTTTGTGATACCGTTGGAAGGCTCTCCTAAGTTCATCTCTGGCTTTACTAACTTCATTGGTTGAGAACATGTCGTATGTTTATAACTTTTTCTTGGGCAACATTTCCAATGTAGTTTCTTTGTTTGCTGTGACAAGAGTGTCGTAGACTTTAGTGACATCGGTATCGTCATTTAGTTCGTTGAGGAGTGCACTGTATCTATTGTGGACAGTTACACTGAACTGAAAGATTATCGTCGTTAGCGAGCTGTCTCAAGTCTATTTTCTTCATTGGGTCAATGACAATAGTTTTGTTTTTGGGATAGCTGATCATGCATCTGCAGGAAATAATCCTGTGGTCGGAAGGAACATTTTCAATGGAACTGTACACTCTGTGATTTTTCACAGAGCTTTTTCCATTTCTTACGGGTCAGAATATAGTCGAGCTGTACAGTTTGGCTATTTGGGCGTTGATGTGTCCACAACTTGCTCGTCTTGTTGCAAAATATGGTTAGTAGCTATTACGTTGTACTGATCCATAAAGTTCTTCATTAAGACACTGTTCTATTTGTTTCAGTAGCTACGGTGAAACATGCTTCCTCAGGTCCCAACTGGGTATTGAAGTCGCCTCTTATCAACAGGAAGTTATGTGCAGGAAAAGAGCTAGTTGTTGTTGACAACTTCTGGTAGAATTCATTAATAGAGTCTTCTGTGTGTTCGTTGTGTGGGCTGTAGCAGGATAGTGCTGTGGTTTTAGGGTTACCGTTCAGAGTTATTTCTAAAATACGTTTGTCATGGCTGACTATGTGTCTCCAGGTTTTCTGAGCTCTAGCAGATATAGAGAATCCTACACCGCCGGTTGCAAAGCCCCTGGCGTTTCTCCAAGCTGAGGAGATGACAAGAGTGTAACACTAACCAAGCTATAAAGTCTTTATTTTAGTTTATTATAACGTGATGAAATACCACTCATTTTTAGCAGGGGTACAAGTTTAAGCCCAGATGGGCAGAATTCCAAGGCATGCTAGGTACAATCGTATGGAATTTAATCGTAAGTGTGTCAACAAGTTTTGCAGACTACTGAATTAAGTGTTGTGGTTGGTCGTTTCCTTGTACGTACATACATACATACATACATACACACATACACAAACATTCACATATATATATATATATATATATATATAACGTTAAAACCTTGCTGCTCAAGACGAGCCCACAAAGGGGGAGACAGTACTGTCTGCAGATTGAGTATATATATAAAGCTCAAAAAATACACATTATCTTAACATTTCGACGTTATCTTCATCAGATTCAATCTGATGAAGATAACATCGAAACGTTAAGATAATATGTAATTTTTAAATTTTATATAATATTTATACGCATAGGTGGTAGGCGGCTTTTGACAGTATATATATATATATATATATATTCAATCTACAGACAGTGCTGATTCACCCTTTGTGGGCTCATCAGTGCAGCACAGAGTGAAGAGACTGAACCTTGGCTATAAAGCAAGCACGCTTGCTAGTACATGTTTGTCATTTTGTAAAATGAAGAGAGTGACTTAGAAACTTTGAGAGAAGTCACAGTTTCACCAATCGATTGAAAAGACTAAAGATATTTGTATGCCGTCTTGAAAAGTTGCTCTACCAAGCGTCGCCCGCGGTGCTCCTGTTACAAAAGCATACACGAATGAGCTATCAATACCACTCTTTCCTGTCGTTAATTGGTCCAAATTATCGTTCTTCCGGGTCAATCAAAACTGCAAAGACCATCACTCTTTTCAAAGGAAGTTTTGAAGCACTGATGGAGAGGTATCACCCCTTTTATACTCTTTTAGAATTGTCCAAAATCTTGGAAGGCATAGAATGTCATAAATTATAGCTACTTCGAAGTTATAAATGTTGAATTCGCAGACCAATTTGACTAATGAAGAAAACTACAAAGTTAATTATGGTAAATGACAATAAAGACCCTACAATCCTTACCAAACATGTAGAGGTATGATGTCGTAAAAAGATACAGTAGTAATAAACTTGAAGCAACAATAATCAGACCAGAGACAAATATCACAACTTAAGCGAGTGTGTTTATCATATTTATTGCTCAAAATTCCATTTTTGCTTTCAAAATAAAACATACGACAATTTCGTTACATACATTTTCATTAAACTCTTTCAATATTCTAACATATTTTGTAATACTATCCATCCCATTGATTACCACATTTTAAAAACTCTCTACGCATTGCTACCTACTAAAAGAGCAAACTAGTCTAAGGTTTGTCTTCTCTTTTGACCTTCTTTGATTTTCAGCGCATAATTTTGAAGTTAGAGTAAATTTTTTAGAGTGCATCGATGGAATACCCCATATTTTACTGCGCAAAAGGATGTGCGTCAATATTGGTTCTGAATATGTCTCCAAAAAGTTTCAGATGCAGTTTACGACCTCACACTATAAAACCGGTTTTGCTCGCTTAAACTTACGAGCACTTTTGTGCCGACTATGCGATAACTTTATTTGTACACACACCTGGAATAAGAATTGGGCTGCCAAACACACCAACATTTTTAAACATGCAATTGCTTTACTAAGATTAAAATGCAATAAATGCTCTGATGGCCATGGATACACGAATATTCAGGGTTGGATTCACGAATTTTGGGAGGAAGGCGCTAACTCATTATTGGCAAGGATATTTTCTGCATTAGATCAAGATGTGCTCTTAAGAAAACCCGAGTCGCTCCCCCCACCACCAACCAACAACAAACAACAGTTAATAATCTATGTGTTCGCAGATTAATGTTACATACAGTTCAAAGCATTACATGGACGAAACGTGTCATATATAGTCAAATACTAACGGTTAAATGTGCTTCGTGGCCAAAAAAGTAGGGGAGTCTGAGGGGGACAAGCTGCAGTAAATCGTACGATTACGTAATTCACAATATATATATGTATATATATATATATATACATATACAGTAATAAGTAAAATTTAGGGAACATTGTGCTTAAAAATGGTGAAACTTTATATTCCTGACACAAGAAACGCAGTTGTTTGTAAAATATTTGCGACGAAATTAGTCATCAAAGAGTACATCCATCTTTAAATCACAGTTGTGAGTTGCAATATTTGCAAAGAAATAGAGGCAAGAAGGATTATATTCATTTTAAAATTAGAAACTGAAATAAAATTTTTCATAAACACAAGAACACGATCGAATATATTCATTTCGTTTTCACCTACCACATACCGTTAACACCAACCAATATACAGGTTGAGTAGACGTTTATTCCAAGGATAAGAAGCAGATCATCTTGCCCTTATCATATCAGCTGGTACTATATCTTCATATTCTTTTCTCTCTTAATGGGGTAACTAAATCATACTGAAGTTCAGGCGATAATGAGGAATTGCACAGCGTCAGAAAACGTCTTCCGCATGCCTTTTTTTGGTGCCTGTTTAAAAACAGCTAAGAAACTTCAAAGTGTAGTTCAAAAACCTAGTTATTGTAGTCGATAGTTTAACTGATAAAAAACCAACCACTGTTTCAAGGTATTATAACATAAATACAAGACTACAGCTACAAAAGCCGATAGCTACAAAATAGCTACAAAAGCTGATTCAATAATTCCAACTTAGTCGAAGGTAGCTATCCACAAAACATTATCCTGACAGTGTCCATTTACTACTGTACTCAGAGGGGTGCACCTCGTTCCGGTTTTAAATACAGGAATTAGATTGGGTACAGTTCGATAATCACATGAGTACTTGTTGGTACGTATAGAAATATCTTAAAGTTTTGAGAACGAGGTAACACAGGCCAGAGTATTCAAAATAAGGTGACACATGCGGTGGCCTTACAACTTACTATGTTTAGTCTGTCATTATTCGACGAGGAGAGTCAACATACTTTCTCACATTCGCTGGTGGGAAAGCTTACGTACATTTGTATGAAAACCCTTCTTCGATCCACTACTAACCTTGCTCACCTCACATCTTAAGTAAGTGATCCCTTGCAAATGGCAATACCGAAAGGTAGCTGTAGTAGAGAATACTTACGAAGGACATTGTATGAGAGTAGATTCATGAAGTATGACAGAGTATGTCATCATAGTAACATAAAGTAGAGGGGAGTATATTCTGACGGAGTTCTATAATGAATTGAAACACAATGAGAATGAAAAACGTTATCAGCGCAATACAAAACGCATTCAAGTGGACACTGTTCAGACGTAAGTGTGTAACGCTGTTCGCACGCCTAACTTAATGGCGGAGAATCCATTCACACGTAAAAGTATAATAGAGGTACAGCCACTGACATCAGAAATATAAATGCAGAAAATCAATCCATACGCGCATGTAATAGCCGTTAATCCATCCACACACGGAAAACAAAACAGTAGTAAAACCGTTTACATGCGATATCCATTTCCACCTGAAACACAACACCGGTAAATCCATTCACAAGCAACGTATACTAATAAACATATTTACCATCTATCATTGCCTTCAGCCATCATAAATATAACGTAAGATGTATACCTGTACAGAGGATAAGATACACAACCTATTTTAAAACTGATTCTTTGAACTTAGAGTGATACTTTCGGGAGGAATTTGTTCACCATATTACCGTATTAAGTCCTAAACACTGTCTTTCTTCCTTACCACAACACCTCATACAATCTCCGAGATGAACATAGTGCAAACAATATAAAAGAGCATTTTGCAACTTTTGCGTCCCACTTATGAACTATTTTTCTTCTTTTCTATCTACAATACAAAGCTAAACTAGTAAACTAGGATACTTTATACTAAAGTCTTCACTTGGAAATCAGCCTACTAAATCGATAAAATGAGCTGATAACTCAGGAGTATATTATGAATAAAATGTGAGAACACTTGTCTGGTTGCCTCGAATCAGCAAGACAGGTGGAAGGTCACCGGATAACACCTCCAGCCAGCTCATGTACATTAGCGATGTCACAACAGACTTTTTAGGAATAGGAAGAGTCAGTACAACTAGCTTTGCATCATGGGAATGTTCCAGCAAAAGCTCTCCAAGACGAATTTGACGGAGTGTTTTCTTGTCTAATCCATGCACTTCCTCCAAAAGATGTTCTCCTTTTCGATATCTGCTGAAAGCTTTGATGCTTTCTTCTTTTGGAGACCTATTAATACCACGAAACTCTACTACGCTTGAAAAGTCGATTCGGAACTTCTTGAGGAGATTTGCCATTCTAACTTGATTTGCTTTAATTTTCTTATCGGAAGCAGGCGTAAAAATGCGAAGCTTGCAACCGCGCCAGTGCGAACTCATTGATAATAAATGTGGAACCAAAATTGTCAAGCCACCATCGTCGTATAGCCACCAAACATCTATGGTACCTTTCTTTTTCTTGTCAAAAGCAATGACAATTTCCGGGTTGCCTTGTGTAGATGGTGTTTTGGAATCGGTTTGCGCTTTGGTAGTTGGTGTATTATCACTTTCTTCACTAGTCGACGATCTTTCACCTTGCCGCTGTGCGAACTGTGACTCGTCCCAATCTTCGGTATACCAGTCCGGTTCACGGTTTGCAAAGATTTCGTCAAAATCATCCTCCATGTCCTCTGTTATGTCGAAACCGTCTTGAAGTCTTAAGATCGCTACTCCGTAATTCAAGTCGAATGCATCATGTATCATGCCAACGTATTCTTCCACTGAGTTCCGGGAGCTTGACTGCCACTTTGTCATGTATCCTAGCAACAGGGTATTTGGCTTCAGTTTCCCAAGGCCGCAACATTGTAACAGCGATCTCGTTCCATCGCGAAGCGATACACCTGGAAAGTAACAGTAAATTTGATATGAAATCAGATTGGAAGAAGGCGATGAAAAATATAGCACGTAAGTTCAGAATAATCAACATCGAATTAGGACCCCAATATATTGTGATTCAACTTTGGTGTTTATTGACCTCAGTGCTTGGCAGAGCAACACACAGTGTCGAGTTATAGAGTTGAGAAGAAAGAAGTAGAAGTGATAAGCGCACGTGAACTGTGGGCAGATTTAATGCAGTCTGTACCAGTCTTTCCATGGTGATATCACATGATGCAGAGAGTCTTTTTACCTCTCCAATTATGCACATGCTAATGTCCACCGATGGAGAATTGGGCGCTAGTGCGGTCACTTAAGGCCATGGAATATTTTTGCAACAGGACTAATTTACCTCAGTTGTTAGAAAAAGCACCCCGTGATAGCAAGGGGCCCTACTTGGAATCCAAAATGCGCCACATTCCAATTTCTTTAGAAACCTTTTAACTTATGAAAACAAAAACGTAGGGATTTCCTTATGCCGATCTGTATTACTTGAAGGATTCAAAAGTATTTACACTGTTAAACGTATACTGCATTAATTATTAGTTAGGGGATTACTCCAAGCATACAATATGAGCTTGTACTACTTCGCAGTCATGTAAGATCGGGTCGCCTGGCGCGAGCGGGTAAACTCCATCATCTCGACTGCGGCAGAAAAGTGATGAGGATGGCTACTTCTTCCTATTCGAACACTCGCTATCAGGGGGCTCATGTTCATAATCCTCCCGCTCATATTGTCTGGTTGTAGACGGCCCTTCCTTCTAAGAGTTTCCCCAAGAAGACCACTTATCCATGGGCTTCCCTTCCTACCTAGATCATTCTTTGTAACTCATAATATTGGACCTCTTAATGTCTACTGACAACCATAACTTTGCTTGTATTACATAAGTCAGTTTACACGGATCGACAACGATTCGATTATAGCGTGACAATTTCCAACAAAGGCTTCTCTTACAGTATCTCGCGTGCTAAGTAATATACCTCTTTGTATGTTTTACCTTTCATCTCTGTACTAATCCCTAGATTTACGTAGCAGAGAAGGAGAATGATGACATTCAATCAAAACAACATTGCCCCTAACCACCAGCTTTGAATACCGTTGGCAAATGTCTTTATCAGATCTTGTTTATCAACAGATATTTCCTGCCCCTTCATACCCCACGATTTAAATTGTCCACTATCTTAAATATTTACATCTGGCAGCAAAACATCTGGCAATTATTTGGCGATGACGATATTACTCCAGCAAAATACGAATCTAACATTATACTTGACTAACCCTTGCCAAAAGATTTGATTTGGTGCATTGGTGCATGATTTCTACTCCCTAAATCCATGAAATTTAAATTAAGTCCTCGCAAATGATTTTACCTAGTTATATCGCTTTTGACAAGACATCATATGAACCAATGATATTTGTAAGTAGACGAAGATGTTAAACAACTTACTTTGCACAATCTGGTGAAATGCCTTGATTTTGTGTTTCCTCAGCCAATACCTCTCAAGTCCATCAGATGGGCGAAGATTGTCCAATACCTGAACTTCTCCACATATCATCAACCCATAATGCTTTGTGATATGTGATACAAAGTGAACAAGGTTAGGCCTTGCTGATGGTTGCCCACACAATGTTAAAATATTAACGCGGAAATTCTTCACGTGTTCGTCAAGCTGATCCAAACGTCTTGTGAACCGAAGTGCCTTTAGATAGGTGTGTGCCTGTCCTGAGGATCCCCAATTAATCTACAATCAAGAGCATACTAGGTTAGTGACGTGCCTAAGAAACCCTTTCAAATCCCCCCTGCCACTCCAAGATGAATAAAGACTTGGATTACCGTTTTTAATTACAGTGTTCGGAGGCAAATTAGTTGAATGGAAACTGGCAGATACGAAGAGAAGGGCAAGTGTAACGTGAGACGGTGTTCCTCTTCAGGCACTGCGGAAAAATGCTAGCAACGGAATTAAATTCAAATATGCGGGATTAACTTTTGGCAAAGATCCACAAAAGCTGTAGGACGATCAGCAGTGAATTTCAGTGATAAAGTTACTTACCATGACTATGACAAAATTTGATTATTATCACATAATACTGATTTCAAATATAGAAACAAACGTATCGTTCAAACAAACGGTGTTTGGGTATCGTTTACAGGATTTTTAAGCCGGTAAAATTGAGGCAAGGGGTACAAGGGGGAGGGAGCACCACTTATAGAATTGTCCATTATTTTTCTTAAGTCAAGATTCCAAAAAGGAACAAAGGAATAAATAAATATTTCTGTTTGCTCCCACGTTGTACATATTCTCGTTTTACACCTGGTAAGCAAGTTAGGACCCTGTGAAGAGAAAGAATTCTGTACCTGGGGGGAGAAGAGTTTTTAAAAAATTTTGGTAGCTCAAGGGATGGGCAATATGACCTAAGAGCTTAAGGAGCCAGCACTAGAATATTTTAAACACCAATTGTATGATAGTAACCTATTAATTCTTTCCGCTTAAACATGTAACTAATTACAACTATTTATTACAAGGTATGAGTATAAGCTCAGGGGATTCTTTCACAAAAGATTTCGAACATTTAAATCGGAGACAAATCTCTCACGTATCTCATACTCATCAAAAGTAAAATTTCTTCATCCTTATCCATACAAGTGGAGAGCACTCCCACTTCTTAAAACTACTGTCCTTTCACCTACAGAGTAGACACAAAATGTGCGGGACAAAAATTGGAAGAATAGTGATCTGAGGATTAGATCGCAACTAAATTTACAAAGATATTCGCACTTAGGGGTTCAGACTACTTCTTATCCATACCAGCGTTCTGTCAATCCGTCTCATTTTTCACAGGAATGCGAAGATCTTACTTCAAATAGACGAATACAGTGCATCTCTTGTGAGACATGTCCTACATTGCCTTTTAGAATTTAGAGGCATAAGCAGGAATTGGTATTTAAGTCGAGTCTCTTGAATCATATGGATTTAATGATTTAAAATGGGCGTAGTAAACTAGGATCTCTGCCATAAAACTCCTTGCATCGATACCTATGTAGCCACTTCTGGTGTCACTCCCTTCAGAGTTATTTTCTACGAAGTGTTTTGGTCTTTTCGTTTCCTTTAAATTCATCATAAAAGCTTTCTCACTTCACTCCATACGATCGCTGAGATCAGTGTATGGCGAAAACGTTTTGCAAAATGAATCCGTTACTCAATGCCATATTCAAATTTTGTACCACGAACCAACTTTTTGAAAAGATTCCCTCCACCAAATGTACTTATAAGTTAATTTAATCTATCCAAAATCTTTCACACATCTTTGCATAATTCCTCCCACAGTGCAGACATTTTTGCAGCGGCATTAAGCAAAGACCGTATTAACCATGTTGTGACGACAACAGAACCAAGGTTGTTATGCCTTAGAAACATTTCGGGTATAGTCGCGTATAAAGAATAAGATTTCACCAATATGGCTATTAAATGCAATTACTTACGTCAGGTTTTCGGAAATCAACGAATTTGTACAAAGCTGATATGCATACAATCGTCGTGAGTGCAGCCCACCAATTAATGAGGAACATAATCGCGATGCATAGCAAGAATCCAATAAGAGATATCCATTTGTTGTAATACTTGAAGGCCGGCCTCCATCCGGGTGATTTCGCAAGAGAGGCTGCAAAGACGGAGTAATTTATCAGCGCGTAAGCCATCAGGAAGAAGTTAGAGATGATTGGCGCAATTATATTCAATTCACCAATGGCGATAAAGGCAGCTCCGATGAAGAAAGCAAGAATGTATCCTCGTCTTGGTTCGTTGTTGTTTCCAAAGCCTTTCGCAAAGAAGTGGAAACCAGGGAAGATGTTGTCTTTGCATACTGCTTGAAACACTTTCGGTGCACTGACCAGACTGGCCAAGGCGGAGGACAGAGTGGCCGCAAAGATGCCAGCTGTTACTATTGGTCCCCAAATGGATAATTTTTCGAGCACCTGAAGAGTACAACAATAGGAAATACTAATAAATTTGGGGTAAAAAAGCATTCTTAAAGTAGTCATCTTATAACGCATGCAACTTGTTTTTGGAAACAGAGGCGAATTGGCCCTGCGGTGAGGCTTTGAACACTACCTACGAAATAGGGAATCTCGCTCCTTACTTAACCATCTATTAACACACGATAACAATTCCTTAAGTTTAAAACTAACAAAGAAAATTAAACAACCTAATAGTAAGAATTATTTATATCTACATGCGAACTATATTTTCACAGAGAAGACAAGAGTTCAAATATCAGTTTTGAAAAGACACTAGATGATGATAGGCTTTGGAAAGCATGACGGGCTGTATGGCCAGCTCTTCCTTGGTCATGTTATATGGTATTGAGAAGTTGGTCTCCAATTTCCATTAGCTCGATGTTCAGCGGTGGATGATTCAGAGCCAACGTGGAGATTGAAGAAATAGAGCATGTTAACATCAGGGGTCATCTACCACAGTTGGTAGATCAAACGCCATCAAAGCGTGGGTGAGTGGGTTCATGTCAGGATGATGACCTATTCCTCTAGTGTCTTCTAGAACTACATTATTTTAAAACTCTATAATAGCAATAATTGACTTTAAAATATACCTCACATCAGCTGTCTTCCGCGGAGTCGTGTTTATTTGACCGTTTCTACAAGCACTTGAACGGTATCTTTTTTTATCAATTTGGTACACGATTAGCCCTAACCAAATACAATAGCATTGAAAATGAAGCTTTTACCATCATTACAGTACTAAATGATAAAACTAAAAGTGTGCTAAACCGTGAAGGCTAAGAGCGTACAGTTGCAAAGTTACAGAAGGGGGATCTAATACACCCTTCACCTTCTCGAGCAAAATCGTATGTAAAAAAAGGCCGGGCAGGATAGGTTTAAATGACCTTATCATCAGCACTGTATCACAGCAAAGCATATGATCAAACAAAAACTGATTTACTATGTCCATCACTGTGTTACATGCATTCATGGATAATTTTTCCTCTATGACTCTTGGTTTCCCTGCAGAGACTGCAAGGTTAAACAACAGCTACTTATCATCTCTGTCTGTACTTACACGCTGGGTGTTAAGTGACCAACATTATCGTTAGCTAACTTATTTCAAAGGCTGAATCAGCCCGGAGACGTCTTACGACTTCCTACATCTATAAAACATCTTGTACCATACCTGAAAGTCATTCATGAGTCCATATTTGCAACTTCCAATAGCGCAAGTGGTATTTTCGAGAGTCAAGTTTCCAGATAACAAGATACCACTGGCATCCCTTTCCACTACAGAGCCAATTAACCAGCACATGAAGACGTACGAGATTGACGTAATCACAATGGCATACATGGTTCCTTTGGGAACAGCCTTAGAAGGGTTCTTTAGATCCCCTGACAGATTCGCTCCTGCCAGTATTCCAGTTGCAGCTGGGAAGAAGATGGAAAAGACGGAAAAGAAGCCGTTCCCTTCTCTGTATTGAGGAACAAAGTTGCCTTTGAAGAGACTCAGTTGGTATCCTTTAATGCCGTAAGATTCGACGCGTTCACGGCTGGCGCTGGGATTGGCATAAAATGTTCCTATGACCACACTGATGATGGATATGACAAGAATGAACAAAAGAACAACTTGTGTGTATACCACCCACTCCAATCCGATCATAGTGACGATAAAAAGTACCACCAGAGCACCTATACCGATAATGCGAATGTCATTGACGGTGTCGATGATCTGAGTGTCATATTTTCTCATGAGCTCTTCCACTGTTTCAGCGAAACCGACGATGTAAAGAGCGACAGCGACAGCATTTGCAATAGAAAAGACTACCCCAATCGATCCACCAAACTCAGGACCCAGACTCCTTGAGATAAGATAATACGCACCACCTAAAAAGAAAAGTGAGTTAAACAGAAGTAAAGAATATTTGAAAGTTACTGTTAAATTGCAATGACCAAGAAGCTTCAAGAGGGAAAGAAGATGCAAAAAAACCCTACGAAACAGAGGCCAAAACAAAAAGATAAAAACAAGGTTGGGTAAAAAATAAAGCTAAGATATTTCAAAACGGAGAGGAATTTAAGGACATAAAAATTCAAAGAGTGAAGAAACAAAAGAGGAGGATTATGTTAACCTGATAAAGGAACAAAAGACGAAAACTGAAGGCAGGGAGAGAAAAATGAACAAAAACGTGATAAAGAAAGGGAGAAATAGAGGACCTAAAAATAAAGAGAGGACAAAATAAAGAGAGAAGGAGATAAAGACATAAGAGGGTAAAGATAAAAATGACAAAATATTAAGAGTAAGGGCAGCTTCAAGAGATGAAAGCCTAAAAAAACGAAACGAAATATAACAAAAGAGAAGGATAATGATACTGGGATAAAGAAATGAAAGATCCACACTAAGTAGTAAGATATTAACAGATAGAGAGAAAGGAAATAAGCGACAACAAAGAAGGAAAAGAAAAACTGAACTCATAGAAACATAATGCAGACGAAACGATAAACAAACGAGTTACAAAAAAAAAGAATAGGTAGATAGATAAAACACAAAAAATCAGCAGAATATGAACATATAGAGTAATAATGTGGTACATGAATAAGCGGCAAACAAATGAGAAGAAATGATTACTGAACCTAAATGTATGAAGTAGATGGTATATACAAAAATACATCAATAAGTGTATAAAAACACACAGAATAAGAAAAATCCCAAAGCAAAACAATTATGGGATACACAAAGTAAAACGTAAAAAAAGTAGTTAAAGTGGCGAAGAAATGCTTTTTGTTCTACATGTCGTCTGAACAATTAAAATCTATGTTATTTTCTGTTACTTTGCCTCGAATCGGCGCTTAAAGGTCTTGGAAATGAAAGAGAGGGTCTTATACTTACAAAATGCGCAATAACATTTTTTTTGAGATTTGAAAGATTTTTATCAAATTTTGACTATCAAATCTTAGGTTTCCCCCCTTACGCAAAGCCACAACCACGTCCTTTGCGCAGTAAGCAATGCGTGCTGTGAATGCAATGAGTGCTGATGCTAAAGGTACTCGAGGTCGACCCCGAGAAACACGTATTGTCAGAACGCTTCCTAATTTTCTGTTCGAAAGCGACACACTTGTATAAACATTATAAAAAAACAGTTAAGCAACTTCAGTACAGTTTTCAGCGCGGAAATTTATGTAACTTCAGTACTGTTTCCAGCGAGGAAATTAAGCAACTTAGTACTGTTTCCAGCGAGGAAATTAAGCAACTTAGTACTGTTTCCAGCGAGGAAATTAAGAACCTTAGTACTGTTTCCAGCAAGGAAATTAAGCAACTTAGTACTGTTTCTTTCTTAATAAAGATTTGCTAACTCAAAGACAAGTGGAAAGTAATAATAACAGCGCAAATTCGCTGAGAAGCATAACATCAGAGTTCCAGATCGCTTAATTGAATATTTTCAAGTGCTTGCGAGGTGCAGCAGCAAATCTGATTGTTTAGTAAAAAAGATGCTATACATTCGGACGCTCAAGCCTGACTCGAATGTTCAAACGGACTCTGTCCGAGCAAAAGTTTTTGTTTAGATTTTCTTTATTGTGTTCAAGTATTATAAATTATCGTTTCATAGTTGTTTATTATCTACCTTGAAAATGGCATCAAGATGACACCGAAACGTCGAGAAAATACGTTGTTAGTACTGTTTCCAGCGAGTAAATTAAGCAACTTCAATACTGTTTCCAGAGAGTAAATTAAGCAACTTCAATACTGTTTCCAGCGAATAAAGTTAGTAACTTCAATACTGTTTCCAGCGAGTAAATTTAGCAACTTAAGCACTGTTTTCAGCTAGTATTAAAGGCCCGGTCACACCGCCAACGATAACCATACCGATACCGACAAAAAAAAATCGTTGGCCCTTATTTACCTAATAGTGGTCACACTGCGAACGATACCGATCCGATATTTCCAACGATATCTTTGGGGGTCCCAACGATATCGTTGGCGAATCGCTCCTCCAGCAATTTTCCCAACGATACTCCAACGATAAAACCCACTTAGCCAATCAGCGCATAGAAAACAGCAGAGATGAGTTCAAAA
>JAAAKM020000771.1:0-15772 GCA_010016025.2 Alatinidae sp. Z8VKAUB7J3 | reverse complement strand
TGTATGTATGTATGTATGTATGTATGTATGTATGTATGTATGTATGTATGTATGTATTTATTTCGCCATATAGAAAAAAATAGTTACAAAAAAAGGTCAAAATTACAATTTTTAAGATATTAATTACCTAACAAAAGTAAACAAAAATATTTAAGTCTCTTTAAAAAATAAAATACAAAATATCAGTAATGAAAAACAAAGAAATTGTGCTCAAAAAATCCCTACTGATAAAGTTGGCCGAGATAGCATTAAAAAGGTTCAGATAACCTTGTTTCAATAATAGTCCCTTAAACCAAGAGCCAAACACAAGATCCTTGCAGACTTCTGTATAAAAATTCTGATCAATAGATATAGTGATACTTACGCAGGAAACATTTACTTGTTTGCTCAACATGCAAGCATTTTAGGCCAAAATTAGCGTGAGGAAGATAGAGGGATGCACAGATGCGGAATAAAAGCAGGTTAGTGCCCGAGAACGAGGACACCACAGGCCCACTAAAGTGCTGTTCCAGAGTTGTGATCCCACTTGAACTGAGATTAAATCATTATTGCGATGAGTTTATGTATACTTTTCTTCAATTTCTCTTTAACCTCTCCCTAATAAACTTCCTCCTTGGGTTACTCGATCCAGCTGGATGGCATTAAAGGTGCCACTTTAAACTAGTTTTTTGACTCATTCAATTTTGACTCTGGTGTTTGGCGCCAATTCTTTCATAAGTTGCAGGGGAACCTCCACTAGAGCCAGACTCCTTTGCCTTGTTGGTGAACTCTTGATCCAAAGTTTCCCAAACGTATACATCCAGTTGTAGAACTACTTGTGTCAACAAAAGGCAAGCACGACAAGAAGTGCAAGTCAGATGCTACTTATGAGAGGTACTATTATGTTGTCTCCTGACCTCTCTGCATTTCATTGAGTTCTTGTATCTCTTCCACAAACATGACCGCGAAAGTCATATACTTTTCGGTTGGCGGACACGAGGACCAAGCAGAATTTCGAACTGATGCACCTAACGAAGACGTCAAAGGTTTGTGAGTGGTTTATTTATCTTTTCATCACCTTCTCAAGTTTATGTTCGTTTTTGTTATTTTTACAACATATCAATAGTGGAATTTATTCTGTTTGAACTCGCACTTAGAAGATACTATGATACCAGCCTCAAAAGAAATGTTTCAAGTGTTTAGAGAGTTCGTTACGTGATTTAGAAATAACTAAGCGCTGCGGATGCTACGAGATAGGGACACGATACAAGTTCCTTTCTCAAAATTGTTTAACTTACACTAAAAATATCAGCTGTTAATTGAACAAAATTCCCTAGAAATATTCCGGAGATTTAGTACATAATGGTCGCTATTCACACGAGTAACCGTCCTGCCATTTCATGGAGATTCTAAGGTGTTTAACAGCGTATTTAAGATATTACTTAAGAATGTTCGTCTGGAACGTGTTCGAATTTCTCGATTGTACTTCGTTGAACTGATTTTTAGAGAATTCAGTTCAGCAACGATTCTATTTGTAGCACAGAAGATAGTATCAGAACCCTTATTTTAGTTTGTCAGCGAGCAGGAAAAGAAACCTTCGTTCGGTGGTAGCTCATCTCGGTGGTTGGAAACAATTTAGTAGTATCTGATGGTAGTTAACAGAAACTGTCATCATTGCCGTGCTCGGTATGAATAACATCGACTTTCTACGATAAGCAGGTGTAGATTAATGGATTTTTACCTTGTCACTTGACAGCCTACTTAAAACTTTTGGAAGGTGAAGTTGTAAAGAGAAAGATATGTAGCGAAACCACTTGCTTTCTGCCCAGTGAACCTGTAGCGCCGTTCGTTGAAATTGTTGTGCAAGGGCAAGTATTAGTTAATTAGCATGTTTATTTCTTCACTTACGGGGTGCAGCCATAGTCATACTCTTTCCCCTGCCAAACTTCATTTTTATCAATACTTAACCTATACGTAATTCCGAATAAAGTAGTCTACCGTATTTAATACCTTTTAAACCCAGTTGCGTCGATGAATGGGTTTGAGGAAAACCTTCAATTAATACCCACAGTTCAGGGCAAATATACAGCAACGAAGGAGAGTAGAACTACGTTATTTCGTTTTTGCCTCATGCCAGTACCTTCTCTTGGTGATAATACTTCCTCCCTCAAAACATTAGTGTTTTGTCAAGATTTTGTAAGGAATGACTTTTTGTTAGAGGCTTAAATGTGATGTAGTTCGTAAAGTTTAAATCTGCGGTATTCAGGAATGTGATATCGAGCAAAACAAAAACAGATAAGGTAGTGTGTAAAATATTCTCTGAGTAATTCTTCCCGAAACCTTTACCTCTAAAGCAATGTGTTCATGGTACGCATGTATCGTAGCTTATTTTTACCGCAGAAGGATTTAGATGTGTGTTTCTTGCCGTTGTAGAATCGCATCGTGATACTTACCTACGAGGTTTATTTTCTCAATGGGAATAGATCATTGAACAAAGTTATCATTTGATACGAGTTCTGACAAAAGCAAGCCGGTCAATCATCAGTTGCAGCACTCAAAGTTTTCAGTGTTTAGGATATTAAATCTCTTACTTGAAATGCATTCTGGAAGCCACACTTTTTTTATTGATATTTTACAAGGCTGAATAGAGCAACCGGATCATTTTGATGTGGTTGGTCAAGTGTGGGTGTACAGTGTCAACGTTCGTGTGGTGGGGTGGGGAGGTGTTTATAGTACTGACACTAATCTCCCTTAAATGTACCAGCTAGTGGGTCAAGCTTTCTTTTCACACTAAAAGGACAAACTTCCCTCCTACCTTTACTGAAAAAGCTGTAATACATAAGTTTTAATCTGTCACTGTAGCAACTTTATATTTACTCTTACTTTATTCCTCCGTCAAGTTCTGTATCCCGAAGGCTAGAAATAGAGACAAATACCCAGAAAAGTGGTAGGCTTTTGTTGTGAGGTTGTTTATTTATATGGGGAAATCCGAGTGAGTCTGAAAGCATCTACTTAAACATAGGCCTCTTCACCATTTTAGGAAGTTGTCCGCTTTGATAAAAACTTTAGATGGTAATCTTTATATCTTCGAAGTAACATGCCAGGCGAGGTCTAGGGCTCTTGCCAACAAGGGGCTATGGAGACAGGCTAAGGGAGGAAGACCCCAAATATTTGTTAAATGTAAAACACTCTCCATAGCTGCTGTACTTTTGAGGTGTTTATGTTTACTATTTTCCAGATTTTAGGAGATATATATTCCAGATACTAGGATATTATCTTAAGTCTCCTATGAAGATTAAGAAACCCTGAAGCTTTGTATAGATTTACGTGAAAAATATTTTTCTCAATGGTAGCATAGAAAAAAACTGGGCAAAATATGCCAGCTACAATGCATTAACAAACTTGGGTAGTCTATAGCAAACCCAGTCTGTTTAATCAATGCTAGGTCTTTCATATGAGCCAAATATTAACTGAAAATTTTAAAGGATTGAAGCTTAGCAATCTTTCTTTATCTGTAAGGTCTCTTATTGTAATTTTTAGAAGGTAAATTTTACTTGTGTGGTATATTAATCAATATCTAAGGAAAGTGGAAGTGTTCAATTCACTTTAAGACAGTAAGACACGTTATGATTCCGTATGTGTGTTTTACGAAGACAGGACCATTCTATCAATTTTCTATTATTGTGTATATGCTGCTAGATGTAGATCAGACCAGAAAGAGAGTAACCTCATCAGATACACATTGTGCATGGAGAATTTAAATCTGGGAATATTTTGCTTATTAGTTGGTGCAGTCAGACTTTGAAACTATGCAAATTTAAGGTTTTAAAGGGCTGTTTGCAGCTGGTCCCCACTGCTGCCCCTTCTCATCATTGAATTAAATAGATACACCTGGTCTATGTTTGCCTGTGACCATCTATTAGTTTTTACATTCTCTAAATTTTGAGGCAAGAGAAAATCATTTTATAATCATGCTTTGAATATTGTTAGCTGGCTCTAATAGTAACAATATATATGTAGTCAAAACCTTGATTTACTAATAACCAAGCTGTGGCCATTTGGTGTAATGGATACACTCAATTCTAACAAGAAATATAAAACCCCAAGGAAATCACACATAGTTTAAGAGTGTGGACAATAGCAATGAAGATAGAAACTTTGTTTACTGGTCACAGCACCAATTGTGGCCAGAGTGATCATACAGAAGAGACATCTTTTTGTAACGTAAAAATAACAACAACTGAATCTATTTAAACTCCCAAACTAAACTTAACACTTAATTATCATAATATATAGAATGGCTATGTCATCACTATGGTCCACAAAGAGACACCTTGTCGTGGTTTGGGGCTATTTTGCTAATTATAAAAATTAACAATAAAATTTTCTGCGAAGATGATGCAAGATTGCATCGCATACTAAGAAAAAAAAATATAGAAAGATGTCTCTCACACATCGTTTGATTTTTTGTATTATAAGATTTTGATTGTGATCTGGAGTATTATTTGTTCAGGGAAATCAAAATCTAACCATTTGCTTTTGTTTGTAAGTGTTTATAAGACTTATTCTACATCAGTGGGAAGACATGGATTGAAAAGTCTAGCAATAATGCCAGTTTGCTTGTGTCTGTCTTCTCCAGTCGAAATTTGTGATAACTAGAGCTTCTTTTCATAGTCAGATGCTTTTCTTCACATATAAATCAGGTCAGGTACTATGTGGGAATCCTTATTATCTTTGTTTTCCAGCAGAGATTGGTCAGTGCAGTAATTCACAGTACTTTGTGAACCATTTTCACCATACAGGCTCCGACATGGGATGCGTTTCTTTACACATTACTATGTTGAAGTACATCACTACTTGATACCCCAGCTGATGATCTTAGCCACAGCGTTTGGTATAATAAGTCCAATTGTATGCAAATGAACAAGTCACTCTGATTAACCATCTGTGTCCATAAACTTTTCTATTAGAGAATTGGCGGGGTGCTTCAAATGCCTGTTCAGATTGTGGTAGTCTGGCTTCAATGAAAGCATTGAGGTCAAAAATAACTCCATAATTAGAAGTAAAACTGCACTGGTTTTGAGGAAACATGTGTTGTTCAATGTCTCCTCGTTTTACAGTCAACATAAGACAGGTGAAAATTAAAACGTGGCAGTCGGGTAGATTAAAACTGGTGTTTTGCGTTCAACAGTTTGATGTTCATTACAAGATCCTGTTCGCGTCAGTACGCGCAGCAGTACCAACCGACATGTTGTAATATTTTGCAATTCGTTTTTCGCAAGTTATTGCTTCACTCGATCGTCAAGTCTTTATTTCCGCTTCGATGGGTTTTGTATTAGTCCTCGAGCGCGGTGTTCTTGTCCTTTAATTAACTTGATGCAAACAACTCGGGCTCCAGATAGAATTGGTAACTGGTTGTTGTTAGCGCTATTTTTGTTTTCTCCATTTTACACTGGTCATGATTGCACTATCTTGATAAAGGGTCGTTGAGAGTCTTCAATTATACCGTTGCCATAGATACGAACTTAGACTTGTTTTCAAATTGCTTTGTCTTGAACAAAAGCCGCAATCGTGTTTTACGTATTGTTGACGTCAAAGGAAGCACCAAGTTGTTTTGGCACGGCAGCCGGTGCTGTGCCCAGAGGATGGACTGACCTAGATCTGACAGAGCTGCAAGCGTCAAATGGAGGATAAAATAATGAGCTTTCATGTCTGGAACAGGACGGCAGTGTAAATACGGCGATTTTACGTATTCCAGCAAATCGCAGGTTAACAGTTATTCACCTGGAAGTCCATGCTACCTAAAAAGGATGTTTGTTATCCAGAATGTCAACCTACAAAACCTAACAGGATTTTTGTAACACTAGCAAACGCGGTCTATATTGAGGCATGAGCGAAGGCATTTTATCTGTTTCATAGTTGTTGCAAGCATTAGCCCTCGGCATGAAACTCAGGTGTAGAGTCGTTAGCTTGTTCTCTCGTTAATTAAAATAGGAGCACAGATGCCCCGTTCAATATGCTCTGTAGGTGGCCGAAATTCACGAATTTTAATAGCAGACTCAACTTTTGCAAAGTACCTTTAAACTCCATTTGCGAAGATGAAGAATTGTGGTTGCTTTGTTCATGTTTTGGATTATATCCCTTGACAGAACATTTGAAAAAGAGAAGTGATTATAAAATTTTAGCCAAGTAATGTTATTCACCATTTTTTATTACCAAGGCCCAGAATTATATCATATGGAATGTGTTGTAGTGCAATCCCAGTATTAGAAGTTTTCATGGTTTGTTAACTCCAGAAAATTATTACAGTTCATTCATGCCAATTTGTTTTTAAACGTATTACATGTAAACTTTGAAAACATCAACTGAACTCTCTAAAATCTACGTTTACAGGGTTTTGATAAAACTGCTCGTTGATCGTCACAGTGACAATGTGGTTAATAAGAATTCTCTTGCATACCGTCAAGCTCTGCGAAAATGTAAGGATGTAGCCTAGACACTAGCCTAGCATGATTCATCATGTAACTTCCTCTTGTATATATACTCCTGTAAATTCTCTATCTTGTCAGAATCCATGCTTCTTATGATTTGCTAATAGATCAGTAACAGTACGTTATGTCTATTTTCTGCGTTACAACGCGCTACACTACATATTGGCTACACTACAGAACTCTTTAGTTTTGTCACCATATTCAGGACTGAAGATTTCTGCTGGACCGTTTCGCTCTCATATATAACTGCTTCTTATAACAGTCAGAAATGTAAAAAAAGCCTAGAAATTTATTATCATTAAATAACGTATTAGTAAACACAATCATTTGAATTCTACAAATATGTGTAAACAGGTAAAGTTTCCCTTACCACTGACGAGCTGATGCCAATACCAATACCAAATGTTTCCTCTAAGCTGTGTGTACGCGCGGGGCAACTATTTTGAAAACTTACTGCACGGTGTAATCTACATGCTGTTTTGTTATTAAACCGCGTGGTCGGTGCGAAGCAATCCACGTTTACCATTCGCACAATGTCAGGTTCTGCTCCTGCAAAAACTATCTAGAGGGAACGTTGCCCGCGTGATATCGACAACCGAACATAAGTGCGAATTTCGAAGACATAGCCATTTCGCCGATTCGCGATACTCAATTTGTCAGTTTGAACGTTGTGATTAGTGGTTATTAATAGAATGTAGTATATTCAGCATTTTGTGGCAACATCTTTGCTTAGTAAGGACTACTGCTAAAGTCTATTACAGCCCGAAGAAACTGCATGTCAATCTGATGAAATGGCTATTTTTGCATCCATGAACTATTTTTTCTCTTCACTTTCTTTGTTTGAAGGTTATTCGAGTTATTTAAGTGAACAGATTGATCACATAACTGAGAATTCTATCTCACCCTTAAAATCATCTTAAACATCGCCTTCCGGACGATCGCTTTTTGCCCAATGCAAGATTGTTGGGACAAGAAATTTGTGTGTAATTTTATTACTACGAAGATAAAAATATCATATTTCAGGTCTTGCTGCCTGATAACTGGAGAAAACCATACGAAAACGGGCCAAAATTTCGGGAAACGTTCGGTTGGGAGTGAATTATTCATAAGGTAGGCCTATGCTATCAGTCGCTTCGACGGTGGGAAATCGAGTATGATCGAATGCTAGCGCAGAGCGTTGCATGTATGTCCTGATGCTAAAGCAGAGCACAAACCTTTTTTAGATAAAATTCTTATAAGTACATCCGCCTTTGCAAAATTTCGTGCCCCTCCCTGGCTGCCATGCACTTAAAGTATTATCACCTCCAATGGCTAAAGCGTTTAGGTGCCCTTTACGTTACGCTATTCTTCCCAGGAGGTCGGTTGTATAGGCCACTTTGTCGTCGATAAAGTACCTCGCCCCGCGCAACATGCATCTTCCTTACTGCAATATTCCTTAAAGTTTTATCACCCCTCCTTACTGCATACCCCCTCAGACGCTCTTTCCAAGGGCCATCTTGAGAACCACGGCTTTGTACTGTGTTCTCGTTAGATTTAGTCGTCTTACTTAAAACTTAATGACGCCCGCTCGTTTTGATATTGTTCACGCGACAAATTTCGAAATTGCGCTTATCGGTACCAAGAAAAATGTAGTTTAAGTTATAAAGATCTCCAAAAGATGAGTTTATGAAAGACTTCCCAATCGAATATAACAATATTTTTCATGTTTTACCAAGTGATGGGACGTAATCTCTTTGTTTTGCTTGAATTCCAACTTCTAAGCGTTGCTTTTACATTTGAGAGGATTCTTACTAAGAGAACTGCACGGACGAAAACGTGGTTTTGGTGTGTTTCGTGTCAAGTGGTGAAGAATTGGAGAGGTCTCTCTAACGTACACTTATAAGTAATACTTTGACAAGAAATGGTTTAAGTATCAGAGATGGTGTCAACCTCGGTATTAGCAAGAAATAGTGACACTGGTTCTCAAATGAGGGTCGATGCTGGCTAATACCTTAGATCTATATCCGGTTATCGCTAATTTATAAAAAATGTTCAAACCGTATCCACCTTCCTGAATGAAAGTGAGGCTACGAAGCTAAAGCGTTGAGCAACAATTTATGTACCGCGATTTAAAGCGATCGATCAGAAACTGCTTCACGCGAGACCGCATTCCGACACGAAGGATTAGAGCACAATCCCTATAAGGTAGCAATTCCTATTGTTATTATTCATCAATTCTCTGATTTTCTTGAAAGAGGCGTCATGTAGTAATTCCTCCCCAGATATGTCTTATAACTTTTTTGACGGAGGGCGTGACTAAAGAGTTTTTCTGAGTTGACAGTCTGTACTGTAATTGTACGAGGCTAGTCCGGTCTGTCTTTGTCAATGATAGGTGACTTAGCTCGTTTATTTTTTTTGAGAGCTTTTCGTACATATCCCGAGTCCAGCTTTTTGATCTTTTTGTTAAAAATTGTAGCGTTCTAGGTGGTTTAGCGGTTTCGAAAAGTAAGCAACACGACTGCCTGGCTATTAGACGTAATTTGATTTTCAAGCTATAAGAGCATTAGCCTTCTGGAGTCAAATAGTTCTTTTACGAACATGTCCCATCAGTAGAAGAACTGTCGCGCTACAGCTGAATAATATTTGAGAGGAAACTGAATGCTGTCGAGCAGCTGATATATAAATGGCTTAATGACAAGTATTCAGTTTGATATTTACCGTTATGGTCTCTCAGATGTCCAGAAGCTTTGTAATCTCTGCCAAACTGCCAGGAAATGGCGATAGCTATGATCTTGATCACATAATGCCCATGCAATTCATTGCTAGCAACTTGTTGTTTGCTTGCGTTGTTGACGTGGCACTCTGAGTGGAGTCGATATGTTTTGCAATGCCATCTCAACTATCTTCTCAATCCAATTTAGAAATTCAAGATCATGAGGGTTTGTGACCCAAGACCAACAACATCCCCGCCGTTGCTTCTAGTAGTACATGTGAACAATTTGTGAAAGGCAAAACTAAGCAACTTGCTGGCAGAAAAGAAAAGTTGAACAATGTAAAATTTGATGGCTGTATGTATCATACCGTTTTTCTGAGAGTACATTTGTTCTCAGGCGTTCTTAGGCCTGGATCACATACGAGTAAAATCCGGTGCCAGACAAGCGTCTGGGATGTTAAAGGCAGGTTTTACTGCATGCGAACGCTACTACTTGGCTATGAAAGTTAAAATTTGATTGACATATGCCAAAGCAAAAGTCGTCGGAAAGTAACAAAAACTTTGTTCTTTTCCGAGTTTTCTCTGTTGTTTTCCGACTGTCACTTGAATGCGCTGGCGCCTCTTGTTCTAACCCGGAAATTCTATGATGACGATGACAGGTGCAAATTTTGACACCTATTTGATACCACGGGGAAATAAGCCTCCACAGCAAGCACGGAGGTTTGTATCCTGGGGGTGATAATTATTTTTTGAAGTCTGTAGACCGAAATGTCACAATCAACAAGATGGATGTAAACCCCTTCTAGAAAATTCTGACGTGAAATGCCCCGTTTTGGTTATTTGCGCTTGCAATGACTGGATCGGGCATGTGAATCAGTAGAAGTAAATTAAAACGATTCCCTTACTTGCTCCTCCTCTCAGACCTAGCGACAGGTTTTACTCCTATGTGAACGAGGCTTTAGGCTGTTATTTAAGCACACTTTGAGCCTTAAAATGACGAATCTTATCACCGGGGTGGTGACTTCGGTAACAACGCTCTTAATATTCTCCAGCCGTTAATTTACTGTTTTTTTAGTAAGAAAGTTTGGAATGACCCCATTTGTGTCCCGTTGGTAACGCTTCATAATGACGTTTTTAAATTATGTGTCGGAAATAGTCCATTTTTTCGGTCGCAGACTATCTGCGAGACTATCTCCATACTGTTTATCGCTGCTTTGTCAGGTAACATAAAAAGACTTCACAATTTTTAAGCACATGGAATTGTGGTAATGAGTTCTTAAATAGATAAAGGAACAATTTCACGACCCTCTTCCGACTTATTGTGTGGCCAAACGTTAACAGAATATTTTCAACAACATCGTTCACTCATCGTAGAAGCGATTCAAAGACAAGAAACGAAAAATTTCGAAATTTTTCAGTTGTGCACACAGAGCAGAGAACCAAAAGAAAATTTCGTTCCTGAAATGTCATAGAAGTGGTTCGTGTGATGGTGACTTTATGAAACACATAAATAGCCTTTCGTCATATTCTGTAACGTCTGTCGAAATAGTCCATTTTTGTATTCCAACGAACAAAGTAGATCGCCAACAATTCTTCGCAAAGTTAGAAATGTTGCGAAATCAATTATCGAAATGTCGGCAAAATAAGGATCAAGGTTGCCGAACTCGACTTGTGGGCGTAGCACACAGCATTTGTAGTGCGAATATTGAAGTTGGTGGATATGGATTCTCTAATAAACATTTATTGCCCTCCGTAGACTGATATAAAAAGACTATGTCTTGATAACAAAAACTGAGTGTCGAGTATTTATCCTTGACAAAGAAGACTACGTTTCAAAATTAGAAGAAATTTTAAACGATTAATCCAAGTTTTTTAAGCAATGGCCACTTAAGGACTCAGATAGGACAATAACCGTCGAGAAAAGGATCCAAGATAAACTACTTGCTATAAAGAACAAAGGTTCTTTGTCATACGAAATATAAATAGAAATATAAACGAGATCTATAAATATGTTTCACATTGTGGAGAAACCGATAAGGAACACTGATATTATTGAAATGTGACATTGGGTTTTTCCCTACGACACAACAACAACTACTTAAAGCACTAACATTACATATCTGCATGTGACCGCGAGGAGGTCTGGTAACAATCTCTGACATACGCTGGGGAACGCTACGAAAGCTAATCCTGCATTCAGTCCATTTGTTGTGCCTGAATTTGGGCACGAATTTTACGAGCGTGTTCATGCCTATTCTTACGTCGAGATGAGAAGGGGCGACACATACAACACCATTTTTTACCTTGTGATGCATCTCTGGCGGATAGTTTATTATTAACTCGGCTAGTACAACCTTGAGGAGTGCAGACGATTACAGCTCGAGATTGTTTATCCCAGCCTGTAATTATTTCTTCAACAATGATTAATGGCAGACGACGAAGGGGAGTGTTCTTTTTGTATACAAATATGACATCTCCGGGTTTAATAAGGAATTCGTTAATAAATTGCTGTTAAACTTTCGAAATATGTCTCTCTTCAAGGACAAATAAGTATTCTTTTCTAAAGCGATTCGAAAAGTGATTGCACAATAACGAGGGGTCGTTGTTTAGCACTCGTAAATTTGTATTCGCTACTAAATTGAAGCTCCTACCAGAGCATTCAGCAAGAAACTATGAATGGAATCTGTATATTTCTGTCTCTCCGCCTCAAACATTGATGGTGTACGCAAATCAACGGAGCTTAAAGTGATACTATTGTTTTTATATATTCATATCATCAGATATATTGCCGTTATTCGCCCATGAAGGTAATTCTGCGTTTGAAAAACAAAAAAGAAGATGCACCGTTGGATTTTAGTGGCGTCAGTATCATTCTAATTCTCTTAAGTACCTTGTAACATTTTAAGCAATGAAAAACTCCTGAAGTAAGGAATATTGATGATACCAAGGCTGCTGACAGAGTGAAACAGTAAAACTTAGTGGATATGCTATATTTTCTAAACTTGTTAGTGTACACTCAGGCCAGAAGACTTTCAAGTAAAAGAAAGTAAAAGAACAAAACTTTAGATGATGTGCAACTAGAATTCATTTAAAAGCACCTGATGATCAACTCCTGTTATAAAGCAATGCAATGTCATCAAACTTGAGTTTGGTGATTGACTTCGATGACTTCAAAACCTATTAAAAAACAACCTACGGAAACCAAGTTGCAGTAGCTTTACGGCATCAGGACAGGTTGAACAGGTGGAGAAGCACAACTGCTTTTGAGTTTGCAGACAGATGATTGCCGGTGTAATAGTCATATCCTTTGACGTCTTGAAATAAGGGATTGACCGTCATACAAATTGATTTACTGCTATATGAAGTCCGCCAGAAGGTACGGATGTAAATTCTAGGATGATTCAAATAGTTGATGGATGGAGACTGTAAAAACGTGGATTGTGTTCTCTAGATTGGTCATTTGGCTAATGGAACAGACGGAGGTTTTAAATGGGAAGAAGTTATCAAGGGAAAAGAAACGGTTAGATGCGGCACGAGGTCAGCTTATAGTCTTGGCTGATATAGCACTGACAGACAGTAGCTATAAAGTATACGCGACTACACCGGAAACGCTTGTTAGGCCATAGCGACCTTGGTTACATGGTGGCAACGACACTGCATATTTAAAAATTTTTTGACTCCTGTCTTTTCTACTTTATTACTAATTTTGGAAATATGTCTCGGCAAATAATGGACTCGGCATAATGTTGGTGGATAAAATTATTCCTCGTTGCATAATAAAATATCTGCAATCCGCTTACTCATTTATTACTACAGCGTGACATGATGCAAAGACTCAGTACATGGTTTTATAAATACAACTGAAAAGATGTCCACACAATTGAAGTAGTCGCACAAGATGCTTTCAAGGTTTTTGATAAATAAATTTGATTCACATGTATATTTGGTCAAGGGAGGACTTTTACGGTTGATAACTAAAGACCTGTGCTGTGCTTAGCATGTCGTTGCCACCATATAATTGAGGCCGCTCAAACTCAGGGTTTGTTAGCGTATAGGTTGCAGCAATGGATTGCTTCCAAGTTTAAGGAAACGATATAAACTGGAAACTGACGATAAGTTAGTCACTTGTTCTGAAATGGGAGTGGATAAATGTCTACTAGTGCCGCTTATTGATGTAGTTTATATATGCTCACACGAACTCTGTTGATAGAATGCTTAAGAGCGAGAATAAGTTGCAAGAACAGATGTATGTCTTTACCTAACGAAAATTATAATAGACACTTGGCCCACATACAATTCAACGCAGTGGCATTTATGTAACTAGATATGATGAGGTTAGTAATACACGAATCCATGTATTGATTAATGAGATACAGGCTGCAGTTTCCCATGAGGAGAATCTTTTGCTTTTTATGAGATATTTCTCATGTATTGTTCTCCAATACAAATACATTAATTTGGGTTATAGTGTACATGACCCTTATTACAAACGGTCATATTAAAATAGAATTTGTAAAACTAGGGGCCAATGTTCTTTGCTAATCATAAAAATGTTTAAATGGATTTATAAAGGTTAAAAACACAGCCGTAAAGTAATTCAATCCACCTGTTTATTTCCTAGGAACTCGATCGATTAACTCGGTTATATTTGGATAACTCATATTGAAACATTTGAAAAGATGAGTGCATCATGATCATCATCATGATCATCATCATGATCATCATCAGCAGCAGCATCATCACCATAATCATCAACATTATCATCATCATCATCATCATCATCATCATAATCATCAGCATCATCATCATCATAATCATCATCATCATCATCGTCATCATAATCATCATCGTCACCATCATC
The DNA here is from genome assembly GCA_010016025.2 of Alatinidae sp. Z8VKAUB7J3. Taxonomy (NCBI): domain Eukaryota; kingdom Metazoa; phylum Cnidaria; class Cubozoa; order Carybdeida; family Alatinidae; species Alatinidae sp. Z8VKAUB7J3. The sequence continues at coordinate 1,749 of JAAAKM020000771.1, read as the reverse complement.
ACCATTATCACCATCATCATCGTTCCCACTGTCGTCTTTTCGGCCGTTTATGTGACAAAGAAGGGAAAGTTAAAGTTTTGCTTCAATGTTCCACAATTAGGGTATTGAAAGAGTTGCTTCCTAGTACAGAACAAAAGTAGGCTTAGTATTGGGTTCTCTTTGTTTTAAGCTTTTGGTCAGGCGGTGGCCAGAGTAGACCGACTATTGTATACTTTCTGTGAAGTTGAATTGGGCAAGACCTCGGAACTTTGCTTGAAGGTAAACGTAGAAGCTCCAGGAAAGTTACATTGGTCACGGCACCAAATTTATAAAGACGAACTCGAGAGACTACTCTCGTACATCTTTGTAATCGTGAAAACAGCAACTGAACTCGTCTATTGAAACAATACCTATTTACAAGGGGGTAAGCTTAATGATGCATGTTATTGTTCCTATTATCTTTAATTGACTACAATTTGTCTCTAAGGCTAAGTTTGCAAATTCTTTTAATCAAAGTTGTTAAATTTATGTTCTTTGGAGGGACCTTTTAAGGATGGAAGTATTTGGAGCTCCTAAATACACGTAGATTTCCGTTTTAGAACAAATAACTACGTCACGGTCAGTAAGAGAAGCAACGAGAGAAGATGAGCGAGTCTTCGGGCAAAACAATTTAGAACCTGTGTCTTGTTAAGTCTAGTTAGTTGTAGGCTCTGCGTGGGGGCAGACTAGTTGACTTCATGGACAAGGAGCGAGTTTACTAAGTTGATCTGGAACTGTTAATCATTCTCGCATTTTGGGGGTCTTGGTCTAGTGTCATGCGCAATGTATTGGAGGACAATATTTATTGTAAAATATAGCTGCGACGTTAGATGAAGAAAATTTTAACATTTTACAGGAAGGACGCTGTGCTGCCCATTCCAGTTACCAAAACCATCTTCAGCTGTGCTATTTTTATCAGTAGCCGTTTCCCGTTCTAACACTATGAAAAAGGCTCTGACGGGTAACTAATTTTGGTCCCTCAATATATATATAGAGAGAGTAGAAGAAAAGAACGAGATTGACGTTAGAAGCCCTCTTTTGATTACACAGAGTATTTGAAGATGTGTGAGCAGAAGCCTTTAGCTTATTGTTAACCGATACCAGCAGCACGCTAGGGTCTCTGTTGACGCGTACCCTGGAACAAAATTTTATTTTTCTCATAATGTTGCTTACGTTATAAAATGAGTTGATATTTGGGCTTCATGTAGGATCTTCCAGCGCTCACGGCTGCAATTGTTTTTGTGGTCCTCTTATATATTAAAAAGGTGTTCTACGGAAGAAATCTTTACAATTGATTTGAAGTCAGGCTTCCATAATCCCATTTGAAGGGTTTTTGGTGGTTTGTTAGCTCGTTATCAACCGGCAAATTTTGGGGGGGCTTTTTTGCCCTTTTTGTAGTTACAATTTGTGTTAGAACTCTCTCACGCACCTGCGCACCCAGCCCAAAGGAAGGCCAATGATTCAATACAAGTTTCTTATAGACCTAGAAAACAAGAAACAATCAAGGAATCAAGTATTTGGTAATGAAAGTAGGAACAGGTCATTGAAAATCTGGGAAAGTTCAGGCATGTTTTGTCGCATTGAAAACCTGAATAAGGTTAGGCGATTGGCTTTCAGTCAGTGAGAACCTGGAAACTCGTACTTTATTGATCCCACTCGTATTTTATTGATCCCACTCGTATTTTATTGATCCCATTCGTATTTTACTGATCCCATTCGTATTTTATTGAT
>JAAAKM020000764.1:0-15799 GCA_010016025.2 Alatinidae sp. Z8VKAUB7J3 | reverse complement strand
ATGAATTTTATGTCGAGTGGTTGCTTCCGAAATTGCAATCTCTCAGTGCTTCCGAAATTGCTTAATTCCTGTGAGGCCTTGGAGTTCCACTACCCGAGTTGCGCTGGATTCAAAAAATGCACTTCTTTACGCAATCTTTTAATCAAAGACCCATGACGCGCAGTGGGCCCGATTTTGAAACTACCCAAAATAAACAGTAAAACCATCAATGAGGCTAACTAATAAATAAACGGCAGCGGGGTCATCCAAGGGCAATGTCCACTTTTTTGACGCAATGCCCAAGCCGAGTGCTCTAAAAGATCTGTTGTTGTTTCCCGGTTCTTTCTTACACAGCTTTGAAATTTCAGCCGTCAGCAATTACAATGTTCCCATTGTAGTGCACGTGGCACAAGGCAAGTGTTGTGGTACGTAACATTTTCCATCCGACAGATCCTCACTTTAGGTGTAATATAAAAGATGCCGATCCCCTGAACAAATTTATGCATCTTTGAATCTATCTATGCGTGGTATGTGTGCAGTTTCCCAATGGCTCTCATTCTTGATCTTCTACAGACCATTAAAATGCTATTTGTGGGCCCAGGAGGTAGTGCATTAAATCAATAGGGTGTTGGAGGCACCATTCATTTGCTTGAAACTTACAAAAGGGTAAAGATTACATATGCTCGTGATAAAGTAAGCAAGTCCGAAACAGCAAGTCCCGGTTTATTCATCAGAGAACCGGAACCTAATCCTCAATGTCGTAGCTCTTAGGAGGTTTGCCTTGATCCACTACATGGTTATACTTCAGTAAAGTGCTCTTTTCAAAAATTAGTACCCACACCTCAACTTTACAATTCCTCCAAAAATAATGCGGCCAGGGCACCATGAAATCTCATGCAAATCAATCAGAAAGAACGTTTCCTTATCCACAATGCTACACCGCCTCTAAACGTATTCTGCAGGATACATATACGGGTGCACTGATTAACTGTACCGCTTCTGAGGTGAGCTATGGTGCGTCGTCTTCAAATGTAGCTTGATTGCATCAATGCTGCCCAAGTAAATAACACTGTCTGTGGCATGCCCTGCAGTGTTAACAAAACGAATGATTCCGACTACTGTAACACACCATAATCAATCATTCGCAGCAATTCGAAACGATCCTGTATTAGGCTTAAAAACGCACACAGAATGTTCAGTCAAAAGAGACAAAATAAATGCCAACTTCACAGGCAACTGATATCATTTGTCTTCTCACTTATTGCACGGTGGCTTTCTCATAATTCACTCGATGTTTTTCCGAGAATAGTACTACAAATATGACACGATCAATGATTGGCATACAATTTAAAACTATTCGAAGAAATCGGAGTAACTGGCGCATGTAAGTATGCTGACGTCATCGAGTACGTTCAGCAGAAGCAGTTCAGAACGAGGCTGGTATAAAATGGGCAATTTATAATAAATTCTAAGCTTAACACAATAACTGATAAAACTGCTATAAGTAATACTCTCTCTGCACTACATTGCATCAAATCAAAAGCGGAATGGGAACTGTGTCACAAGCCACTTTTATCCAACTAAAACACCAATGCATGACTGCTATCTAAACACAACTGTGATAAAAGGAAGTCGTATTTGCAGCCACAGCAAGGGCTCTGGGAGGCTAAAATACCACATGGCAACGGCAACAGGTTTTATTGCTTACAAAATGTGCGACGATTCATTTCTGTTGTTTCTCCTTATTCGCAGGGCGAAAAACGTCTTTACGGGTCGAGAGGACTGGGCTGAGAATGCCGCATCAGAAAGAAGCATCTAAGCCGAATGAGGGATGCACTTAAGTACTTAATTTGGGATGTACTTGCGTACGCAATTTGGGGATGTAATTAAGTGAATTAGGTGCAAATCACAAATATACTGCAAACGACTGATATTACGATAATATTTCTTACGAGAGACCAGTCTAAACTATGAGGCCTAGTCTTCAGAAGCTCATACCGTTCCTTCAGAAAACGTACTTTTATTTAACTGTTGCTAATAGGGGTTACCACCATTAGCATTGCTCGAGGTTTAGGCTCAACGTACAAACAACTGACATTCACGACTCAAGAGCGCTTACTTACCCTGCAAATGAATCTTTTCGCAATAAAATATACACTGTTCCCATCAAGCAAAGGAAATTCTTTCATCGTCCACGCCAACCTACAACCAGGATTACTTAGCCACTGGAGTTATTAGCCATCCTCTCCTTACGACATTGTGATCAACTCTATTTAATATAATATCCCCTCGACATCTCTGACCCCTTCCCACTGCTAATCTCTGCTCTCTCCCTAACCACAAAATGCTATAAATAAGGATGTCGACCTTCTACTTATCAATGACGAAAATAATTATAAACTACGAAATAACTATATACAAGTTTATTAAATGTATCAGGTTTGTACATTATATTCCCTCTTGGAAATGACCTTTTGTGGGTTCCAGGGCCTGATCTGGGCCCAAAGAATGGACGATAGTGAAATGTTGGCCATCCATTGTACGCGAACACAACAAAAAACAACCACTAACGCCCACGGCATTGCCAGTTCAGCAGAATTGATCAATATAAATATTAACTACGCCATAACAAAATTTCATTTACAATTTTGTACATATTTATAACTGTGACTATGTCATGCGCATTCTTGCTAATCCATTGGAGTCCTCATCCTCATCCATTCATTTTGTCTCTAGGACTTGGCAGCTTACACGTATTCCCTATAGAATGAAAAATGAAGTAATCAAATCAATACTTGTGGTCTACGTGCAACAAATAACACACTCATTCAAAGTGATCCATACATAAATCCGAGAATGCATCCTTCATCAAATCCATACATCAATTAATCAAAAAATCAATCAATAAACCCAACTAATTAATTAATCATTAAATCCAATCCAAACCATCGATCCATACATCAATTCACCAAATTCGCAATCTAGCAATCGATCAATCATTTAATCAAACTCATCCATCCATCAATCAATCAATTCATTGATTAGATTAATACATCCATTAATATGTCAGTCAATTCATCCATCAACCATCCACATATTCAGCTATCCACCTGCCAGTCAATCTATCAGCCAATGTATTAGTCAGCCACTCAGTCAGTCAGGTGGTTGGTTGATCTCTCAGTCATTCAATAACTCGTTACAGAAATGTTTGTAATGTATAAAACTAGTGCCCTGACCTTCTTCTTGGCGTAGTGATGTGCACCTGACAATAACATGTTAGAAGTGCGTCAATAAAAGGTAGCATTTCTGGGGTGTAGGATACTCAAAATAAATCTTGCAAGTCATATCTAATAGAAATTGTCATATTATGTGGGAAAAATTACCCAAGCTATTTAAGAGGCCGCAACTTTCAGTTCACAAACATTATCTACAAATACATAGAAATATACCATCCTTACAATCATAGACATTATGGAAACATAATTGTATACTAAATCCTCTAAGATTCCGAATAGACAGGTAACAATTCACAAGATATAAAACAAACAAGTCAGATTCTACTTTCTGATACTTACGGAGCACCGAACATGAGGGACTCGTCCAGAAAATGTTTCCGTGCACCTCTTTTGTCCAGATTCGGTCCGGAAACAACACCACCGGGAATTTCGCTAATTGTCCATCGTTTGCTATTACCCTTTCGGCCACCTTTCTTGCCATCTTCTTTTTTCCCTGATTTCTTTCCCTTCTTGCCCTTTGTATTTTGTTGCTCGCTCAGTTTCAGCACATCAATGTCTAAGTTAACGCTACCGCGTTTTCCTTTCGAAACCTCAAGTCCTTTCTCCAGCTTTTCAAGTTCGCTTATCGTATCCACATGCCAAGATGCTCTTTTGAGCATTTTAGTAAGAGCACCGGGATGTTTTGGTAAGTTTGAAGCCTGCTTAGATTCCTGATTGGAATCCTCTTCCGCCTTTCTGTCAAGCTGGGGTGACATATTAAGCAAAGCAAACCTTCTTAGTGATCTTGGTGAACTTGACATTCTCTTCAGAGGCTTGGGCATACCAGCTTCAATCCTTTGTTGATTTGATCCCAATGACTTGGTCCTGTTATGGATCGACGTTTCTAAATTTTGAGATAAAACTTGTAAGGCTCGCATGCCAGGTCCCTCTAGGTTCCGCTTTGCAGATCTTGGAGAGGACGGTGTAGATTTTGCTTGAGGTATCACTGGCTTGATGCCATCACTCAAAGATCTAACGTGAATAAAGCCGTTTTCGGTCTCATTGGTTTTTCGAATATCTGTTTCGGACATCGAATGCCTCAACACAGGGGGAGTACCCCGCCCTCTGGTTCCTGAGGCAGCTTTGATTTCTGCTCCATCTTTTGAGTCTAAGTCCCGTACATCAAGAGATGCAGCTCTCTCGAAGTTTATCACTGGGTGAGGACAATGATCCTCTACGCAACATTCGGTAAGTCGCTCAATCAAATCGCACTGAATAGCAACAGATGCGGTAGAATGCAAGTCAAAATCTGTCTGAACTTCAACGGCAATGCCAGTATCTAAACTAGTACAGTTTGTTGACGCCTCCGCTACCATTTTTACGGACGCACAATCGTCGACACATGACTCTTTCAAATCCGAGTTTTCATTAATTGGCCTAAACGGCGAGATATCAGAATCAGTATTAGTCTCGGGGTCATCATGTGATTTGTAAGAGCTCGATATATCAAGGGAAAATAAAACTGGTTCACTCAAGGATTGATCAACACTAACGGAAGCACTGGAGGACGACACAGATCCGTCTCGTATATGATTTCCTGAAGATAATGAAAGAGAAGAGTTACTGTTATCGTCGGATGCAAAACCCTCCAGATGGTGTAGCACTTCGTTATTAGAAGAATTCTCGTTATTCGCTTCGTTAACGATGGGCGCACTGGTTGACGTTTTGACCATCTGCGGGTCTGTCTCCGTCTTATGGCTCAATGCAGTATCTGAATTAGTACTACGGAAGCTATCATTTCGTAAAGATGCGTCTTCCTTATCTGTTGGGAGGGACTCAGAGCGAGATCTCCGCTCCTCCATTATGGACGACATTGAAAGTTCGCCAATGGAGCTATCAACAATCATGGACGTTGGACGCGTACCATTCCAGTAAGAAGAATCTCTGAGACCATTATTACAGACTCTTCCCCTCTCTGTTATAGACGCAAGACGGGGATTCTTTTCCGCCTTAGGGTCAGAGCGCGATCTCGTCACGCGATTATCTGACCGGAGAGCTAGGGTATCGTTCACAGATGGCGTTGAACTACTCTTGTTTTCGATGGTGGATGCTGCCCTTGGTTTTCGATTTCGCAATTCCTCATTACTGACGTTGCTGTGTGGGTTTAGTTCAGCTGATTTGGACCGCGTTCCAAGCTCGTATTGAGTATCCACTGTGTTCAAAGTTCTTCGTAAAGGTTGAGGCGAATGCTGAGGGCTCGGTTGAAACGGTAATAACGAATTATCATCGAAGAAATCGTAAGTTGATCCTTGTCCCATTCTTGCACTGACGTACCGTCGCTGTAAAATAAAACAAAGATATTGCTATGAAACTGTGACAAACATAGGGTGTTGTTTATCATAATCTCACAACATAATCTATTTCAAGGCTCTATAATGCAAGACGGCAATGATAATGACAGATAAGATGTGGCAATCAAAGTCCAAATTCTGTAACCACTTTCCTTAAGACTTTTGTTACCTTACAGTTGCAAGAACAACAGTTCAGTTCCTTTCACCCGAGTGACGCAATATTTGGTCAAAGTACGGAGATATCAGAAGTGCCACCAACTAGAGGATGACTACACTAACGCGACTCCAAAAGGTAGAGCAACTCCTAGTGGGTCTAGCACACGGATTAAAGGATAAATGGACGTAAGGAAGCGGTAAGTTATTCACCCAAACGAATTTAGAAAATCCAATCGAATGTCTTTCACCTTTCAACTCAACGACAATAGTATTACGCCTATCCTAGCGAGTATAAAAAAATTTGCGTTATTCGAATACATGGTAAAATGGCAATAAGTCTTAGCCACAGTCAGATAATTGTACTTGCAAGCAATGGGTAACAACGGGTATCGTTATAAACATTAATTCTAACGCCCCTCAATAAGATTTGCAAAACGCTGACAGCGGACAAAATGCAATTTTTATTACTAATAGAAGAATTAATGACGAGAGAAATCATATAGGATGCTTTGTTTATATATGACTGATCGTACTTTCTCCCTTAATTTAGGAACTCTTGCAATATATAAGAGATGATGGCTTACGTTAATTAGCTTTGGGAAAAATCTCTCTCGATCGCTGAAATGGGCAGATTTGTAAACGTGAAACCCGAATATTACTGGGATGCAATACTGAAGAAATCACTGCGTAGGTATGATTTAGGGAGGATTGAGATACAATACCTAGTTTACCGGACGGCCTTGGGAACGGAAACAATGCCCTCTAAAAACTTTATCTTGAAGAAAAGTTACTTGTCTTACAAATAATATTAAAATCTAAGCCACCTGAGTTTTCTGCCCGTCACAATACAATCCCCGGTTGTCCCGTCACAAAGTTTATCTCACCTTGGCCGTATCGATTGCATGTATCCACTCCTGTTGGTCAGTAGCAGAGCCAACGAAAGTCAGGACGAATGCGCTCGCCAAGACATTGTATTCATTCAAGTAAATAAACAAAAATCCACTGGAGTCTCGCAATGGATGCAGAACCACTTTGCTTAAACGGTACGGCTGCTTGATTATCCGGTACTTATCGTTGCCTCGTTTTAATTTCGTGATCAGGAACATGTCAGTGAAAAGGAACACGTAAACGTCACTCTGCCAAAATGAAAAAAGGGCACGAAATTAAAATAGGCTCAAAAGCAGATCTAGAGACTAATTAATGTGGGTAGAATGTGTAATAAGTGTAATAGAAAGTCTCTAAATTTACAAAACCTTTTAAGCACTATTAACGACGTATAGCACAAATCCTCGTAAAAACAAGAGGGTATCATGTACTTAGAAACTACTCTTTATTCGCTGAATAGCGTACGCTGTGCTATAATCGAGCAGTCGCACAGCCCATCAGGAATACATAATGTTGAAAAGCAGTACAGACCACAAGTCTGAAGTTCTGGTTATAAACTGTTGTGTGTTTAGAAGTAGCCTCCTTATCACGTTTACTAGCCTCGTTTCGACACTACATAACAGGTAATTTCTTAAACGGACAAGATGCAAAAGTAGGTATCGTATTAATGACATAAATGATACCCCTTTACTGCACTATCCATCCACCACTGTGACAAGTTGCAGGTGCTGCGCCGCAGATTCCATCTCTTAAGTTGGTATCATCCTTAAATTCCACCCTCGGTCATTCTTCAGCCACGAACAGCCCATTTTTATTAAGGTTGACCTTAAAGAATTTTCTATCACATCCGTCCTGCTGCTAATGAGAAGCCAGCTTTGCGGTTGATTTCAGGTGTGAAAATCATTCCTGGAGGGTTCAAGGATTTCTAAAGTATTGGTTGGAATAATTTCCCATCACTGCGCTTATTGAAATATCTAAAAAAAGTACTACGAAGATTTTAAAGAATAGACCAAATCGTGTGACTGTGGTATATATCTGTGAACACTCAATCCTATATAATTACTATATAATTAATGCGACCACTGTCAAAGTTCTTCAATCTTTCTCCCGGTGCTTAATTCCAGTTCATGTAATTGTAAACGAAATCTTACCCTGCCTTGCTTCTCTGTCAGCTTCATTGCACCCTCCTTTAGCACACAGCGGTGCTCATTTTCTGCCAGTCCTGGTACACTGCCTTCCAAATTAAAAGCACAGTGGTCCCATAGAATCTAAAATGTGCGAATAAGAAATTGTTACGATATCAGTTACATACCCAGAACAATTTACAATGTCGGAAACAAGAAAGAGATGGTCAGCCACAAATCACATCGGCGTGTTGCGATTGGGTATTGGTCTTACTGTTGGTGAAGTTAAAATTATCTATGGTTGATGATGGGAACAAGCAAGTATTCACTGGAGCACAGCCAAACCAACTAGATATCACACGTTTACTACGTTTTCCAGCTGAAAACCAAATTCAGTTCTTGTAAACAAACCAGCAGTGAATGCAGTTTTATAGCTGAAGTGCGCAACTGCAGTAATTTTGAGCAATGTTCTTCTCTTTTATCACACTCAATTTAATACATGTTTGCAAAAAGACAAAGTAAAAGGCAAGGGAGAAACGTTTATAGCCTACAAATTCTGTTCTTGTAAACAAACCAGCAGTGAATGCAGTTTTATAGCCGAAGAAAGTGACTGCAGGACGTTCTGCGCTTATACGACACATGACAAAATAAAAAGGAAAGGGGAGAAACTTGTATACTACTAAATGGCAAAATAAAAGGCCAGGGAGGAATTTGTATACCGTTGACAATGAAAAGATAGGCATTAGCTCTTGCTGCAGCTGTAGACAAACATTGAGCGCTTTATGTAGCTCTAACAATACCACAGACAAACGGGTGCTACTGTTCTATTTCACAATATGAAACGCAATTGTAAGTACGCACCAACAATTAGAAATGTAATATTACACAACAATATTAAGAATCAGTGATGCGAAGTAGTGGCCTTTCATGCGACTATGAACAAAACACTGCTAATGCGAGCTACAGTCTTAAGAATAATTCTCCTCCTGGGATTAACATACCTTTTCAACTTCATCATTCACAGGATCCACTGGTGTGTACAAATCAATACGGGATATCACATCTTGTAATTTCTTGCGTTCTTGTCGAATACGAACGGTTGTGTTCACTTTACCAACAAATTTTTCCACTTTATTGATCTTGTAAAGGAAATTTATACCAGACATAAGGATTCGTTAGAGAGACACGGTACTAATGTAATACGACACAATACAGTTCTCTACTATGACTAGCATGTTCTTTACTGCGAAAGAAGAAGTACATACGTGTCATGTAGCAGTAATATTATCAGTGTTTGCTTTTCTGTGTATAAATAAACCTACACCAAGGCAAATAAAAATTCCCTTGATTCTGTCGACTTTAACAGCGCACATCAAACAACGGAACTACCTATCAGAAGTCACTCAACGCAACAGCAGCAACAACGCACCTGGCTAACTTCCTTATTGGTACGCCGAGCCCACGGCGATCGATAGAGAGTTCCTCTCCCTTCAACAGACATACCTTTACGACCTTGACACTGATTTCTTTCTGTGCCCTTGGTTGGTGAGCTTACAAATAAGTGAAGCAGATCGGCTTCCAATGAGCAGCGTTAGCAGATCAAAGTATGAAAGCGATGAGAACTATTCAATTGTTTGTTGACCACTGGAATTGCTGATCGCAACTTGTACTTTACTTTCTCGTGATAATAATCTGTTGCTTCTGAGCAATGCCAATGGCACGTAATGAGAATAAAGAACGCAGTACATCACAAGCTCACTGACACAAAGGGTGGCTGATACATACTCTAGTTTCAACAATCCCGCCATTTTCCAAGCATAAACAAGTAACCATAAGTATCAAAACAACCACACCAAGTAGTGCACAACACACTGACACAGACACACAAGAAGATAAATGGGAGTCGACTACACTTCGAAGAGGGATGAATAATATGGCCAATGGCTACAACGACGGCAACGAAAGAGGTGGCTACTATGATATGCAGCTTCTGCATGAAACTCCAGAGGAGAAAACTAACAGCCTTAGGAGCGAGGTAACAGTTGGCAAAATGGAAAGAGGGAGGTTAATGGTCCAACGGGAACACAGATACAATATGAGGCTCTCCACAGAATGATCTGAGGGGAATACAAACTCAACGACGTTGCAAAGGCTTATCGATCCAAGGAAAAAAGTGGTACCATAAAATAACCGAGACATATTCATTCGAGAGGACAATAGCCAGCCTGGGAATGCAGACAGGCCAAAGTGAGGGGAACGTAAAGACAATGTGGCGCATGCTTAAAGAGATATAGAAACCGAAATGGAGCAAACAGGAAATGAACGTGTTCAAGACTGAAAAATCTACCTCCTCTACCACCATTATATCGGATAAAAAGCAGTTTTGCTAGATTTCGTAACCTATCCTAAGGTATGGACACTTTTGTTCCTGCTGGGATATTCTTTGAGGATCTTTTGAAGCTAAAGAATCTAGGACATATCGGGGTGACTTATAGAATGGAGTATGGGTGATTTAAAGAATGGTGTGGAAGTAATTTGGTCCTGGTTAAACCACGAACCGTGACAGAACAGATCAGATAATGGATGGAGACACTTAGCCTTTGTTCCGGTCATGTAGGCAAATAAGAGGAATCCAAAATAACACTAAACAAATGAGCGTGTTAGGGCTTGGAAGAATCTCATTTCACTGAAAATTTACAAGGAGATCTAAGGTAGACAATTCTACATCAATAGTCAAGACGTAGTGTAGTAATTATTCCAGGCTATGTATAAGAGGACTTAACAGCTACCTAAAGGCATGCTAAAGCAATAGAAGGCCTATACTGCTATATACTAAAGTAGGATTTAGTACAAAGAGGATGATTTCATAAATGAAAATCTACAGTCAACAAAGCTTCCCTAACACATACATTGTATGTTCATATATTCATATCATATCATATATATCATAATTCATATATTTTTGCCGTTCTTTAACGATTTCTCATACTTCCATCTTTATAGAAGACGACTTACATTATACCGGTATTGTTTGAGTCACACTCTTATTAAATTTCTGGTTTTCATAACTAACATTTCAAATCCTCTCTTCTCGATAAATTTCTGGTTTGTGACCATGCCCAGAATCACATAAGTCGTTTATAACGGTTACGAGGAACTCGAAAGACACTGTAAAAATTGTTAAGTATACGTGTAGAACGTCAGGAATGTGTACAATAAAGAGAGAATTCCGAGATACATATTTAAAATCTCCACGGGGTAATACAAACTTGAGAACAGATCCGTTTCCAGCCAGTAAGGCTACGGGGCATTGAGTGCATTACAGGAGCATCAAACTAGTATATTTTAGGCTTAAATTCAACTTTAAAGACGTCAGACATTACGCAGGGGAGGGCGGGTGAAAATAATTTCTACGGGCTACAACCCTACTCCCCTTAGGTTACGGCCCCCCTATTAGTATATGCACTTTCAACAAAATTTTTGTTGTATTCTCATAACATGACAGTCCTTTTATGAGTAATCATGTAACTTTACGTCCCACATCCCAATCCCCTCCCTTTAGCTGCTGTACCCCTTTGCATGGGCCCAGAAGTAGACATGAAATGTGCCCGACAATCACGCACCGTTTCTCGCTAAGCTCATCATTTCTCAAATAATACACGTTGGGTCTACCGTCAAAATGTACATCAACTAGCGGTTGTTCCTTTAGAACTTAAACAACCAAGCGTAAAGTTATGAAAACAGATACTAGTAATTTGATTCGGTTTCAGTTATTGTCTGCGGTTGGAAAACTATTTCCCTTAGCCATTTTATCAACCATCGCTGTCCTCCGTTTCGACATGTCTAACTTGAAACGTTCTTGTTGATTAACTAATCTATGCAAGTCAACACTCGACGTGAACACTGTCACCCAACATAACGAAAGAAAAATGCCGTGTTGTAGCGGGCAGTTAATCTTGAATGTCATTTATGTACTAGCAAAAATAATAAGCAATGAATGACATAACTGTTACGCACAATTAAGATCCCAAGCGACTTTTCAAGTTGAAAGGTGTATAAATTTTACACGAAGAAGTTGCTGCTAAGGTCCGAATGTGCTGATATCTCTTAATACTAATGATAAAAAGTAACTTCAGGCTTAATGGAAATGCAACAACGAATACTCAGATTGCATTATTATGCATCATACTTACCATTTCTTCCAAAATTTCCTGCTGGTCTCTCTCCTCTGTTTTCTTCAAGATAGCTTTCAACAGGAGCGGGTACTTCGTGACCCGTTGCATTGGTTTGACCAGAAGATCTGACAGCTTAAGTCGATTGCATAGCTTATGATTCTCACACCACTACAATACAAAATTAAAACAGTAAAACGTTTACTTAAAGGGGGAAGCAATAACTCCATAGATGATTCACGATCTTGCGCTGTAAGCTCATTACTGTGTGCGTTCTGGACAAAAGCCAATTTTCAAAGAGCCTTACAGCGGATTCGAAACAGACGCACATCTACTGCGAGAAACTGATCTACAGCATATCGCATCGAAATTGAGGTAGGGCTCTGGTACAATACTATGCAAATGAAGCTACAACGCTTAACCTGATAATGATGAATTTTAAAGATTATGTAGGGCAATAAGCGCACGACATCGAGCCAATATTTTTTATGAATGTCTCGCATTCTTAAGTTCTCGGTGGCTTGCTGAACAACAATCCAACAAACAAACTAAACATAAACAAAGTCTCACAGCATGGGTTTCCGACGACAGAGATGACATCAAAGTTGTTACAAAACATTTCTATCGGTTTCTCAACAGAAAAACTCAGCAATTTACAATTAACAACATTCACGTTCCATCGCTGGGATTCCACTTCAGGTTACGGTGAAGTACCCAATTACGGTGGTGTGTTTTACATGTCCCTAATGGTTTTTGCCCTGCCTCTTAAGTCACGGATATTGAGACTAAAGTGTGGACATTGGTGGAGCTTTTGTAAACTTAGAGGAGGACCTGCTAAGCATAACGGTCATGAGTCAACATCGGTAACATCCGACCTCTGCTGCAAGCTGCAGGAAGGCAGCGATCACGCAAGTCTGGCGCAGTTGAATAAAAACATGGAATGAAAACGAGGGAGCGCAAGTATGCATTGTGTTTACGCTGCATGCTATCAATCAGGACGAAACGAAAGTGGGGTTGCAAAGAATCTTTGTAAAAATAATCCTCGGTTAGGCAGAGTAGGTTGAACAAATAATGGGTAGACCGATACTATTTGAAGTTAGTTCTGATGAAAGCCGATGTTGTTTGTTTGGCACCTGAACACTCTTGTTGTTACAGTTGCCAAAAGAAACACCTACCGTGTCTTCTTCATAATAATCTATTAACCAATGACATAACTGTTCTCCGTGACAAAGCTCACTGTATCTCATTAATTAGTAGAAACAAATGAGGATACGAATACAGCGTTAAACAATGGACACTATATCTCCGCGTACTGATGTACCCGTTCCCACTGTGAATAACTCTGATAACAGAAAAGCACAATAATATCACATAAATAGAGTAATTGAGTTACCTACTCACCTCGAGATACTCTCTAAATTTTTCAGATTCCTTCATCTTTGCTTTCAAATATTGTAAACAATGATTCTCTTCAGTGCAATATTGAATGTACGGAAAGAAAATCTCTGAAAACTAAAACGAAAAGAAAACGCCATTACGTGATGGAGCTGGCTTTAACCTCTGCAAGAAGGAACTAACTACTGTCGTCACGAAACACAGGGATCAAGATATTGGCTGCCACTACTTCGGTAGGGGGCGGGGGGAGGGTTACTCTTCAAAACTGCTACAGAAAAAGCGCCGGTAAAATGAAGAATAGTAAAATAACATAAACTGGACACTTGGTAGAGCAAAAGGACGCGAAACAGTGCAAACGTTGTCTTATAGCGGTGTAGCGCTACATCCGCAGCGAAAGACTCGAAGGAGTACCAAAGAGATGAATATACTCCGGGATGGCTTCCTGAAAGCGAGGGGATAACGCAAAATAACCTGTTTGCTTACCCAGAAGAATCCATTTTGCAAGACATCTGGTAGCAGCGGCTTCTTATCCTCTCGTGCCTGAAATAAAATAGGACGAATGGATTGTCAAAAACGAAAATGCTACGTAGATGCTTTTAAAAACGTAGGAGAGCTTCACGAAACTTCACGTAAACCAATACTACATGAAAGGAAGATGCCATTTCATACATCAGACAGTCTTACTTTGCTTTTTCAGACCTGCCTCGGGACCAAAAAAATTGACTTTCTCAACAAATGTACAATAACAATGATAACAACAAACACATGACTGTATTCGTACAGCGTTCTACGTCAATTACTACCCAAAAATATTGTTCAATATCTTTTGCGGTTCGACTTTCCTGTCACTGATAACACCCTTATGGCATATTTGCTACCTTCTTTCTCTAGAAGTCTAAAGATTTTATTACCATACATGTTGTGCGCGACTCAATGACCCTTGAAGCAAATTCCAAAATATTTGAAAAATTCGAATGTAGGAAATGCAACGGTTACGCTAAAAATTATCGCTTTTGTTTTGTAAACAGGAACCGATAAATGTAGCCAGTCTCTCAATCAGTGGGCATATATAGCAATTACCCTAAACAAATAAATATTAAAACCATCAAACTGGTTAGCTGGAACATCTACAAAAACACTCCTAAATTTGGACTACCAGGCGGTGGTCATCAAGCCATTGAACACAATCCACCGCTTGGCAGGACCGCTTCTCATAGCGTGCGCAGTTACATACGGGCTAAATTACATTCAACAAATCTAGTACATTTTTGCAGGTCATTTTACTGTTTTAACATAAATCCATACGACAGCATACCATGTCAACAAATTTCGTACAATTTTTGTGGCAAGTGGTACATAATTAGAACAAATGCTATACCCAATCCCTGCCAAAGACCGAGTAAAAGTACGCTACTCCCTACCCTCAAACATCAAAGCTACAACAATATCGTTACCTTTTCGACCACAGGCATTAGGTGTTTTTTCCAAAACTCCACATTTGCGTTATAAACCTGTTTAATGTTTCCAAATAACTTGTCAGGTTCCACCTGTCACGTGTATGTAAAGAAAAGACATTACTCCTATGAAAACCAACACCTGATATTATCAAGGTCTTTTAACAAGAACTAACCGCGGCTTGAACTTCCCATGTTATACTCAGACATACCATGAAGCCACGTGTTTTCCCACATGTAGAAGCACAAAGTGACTGTTCAATGTATAGGTTATCAGTTAATATATGGTCGTCAAGCTCTTCGGTAGTCTAGATATTGTGGATTTCATTGACACATACTAATTGCCATGAAATGGCGTCTTGCAAGGGTACAGTCCTTTGCCCTACAAACTATACTATATATGACTAGATGCAAAAGACAAAAAATGACAGCATGCTTTATATCATTTAAAACAGAGTCATATTTATAATTCCCGTTGACGCACAGGGTCTGGACCTACCACCAGCAATTCGTTGACCCATAAGCCAATTCGTCATTTATTTAACCTCATTCGTTGTAAAACTATCTTGTGAAAATTATTGTTAAGAAAGTGTCACGATTGCCAGTATGAAATAAAGCTTTTTTAAACCTTAAAGTATTTAAAACTCTGAAAAGAAAATATTTGCAAGGAAAAAATCAATGTTTTGGCAGTGAACTGAGTACTATTGAGAAAAAGGATTCCTTACGACACTGCTTTGTGCAGGTAACGGATATACTTCTTTTCTGGGATACAGTTCTAGTGGGGGTTATTTGCACTCCTCAGTTATTACAAATAAAGTGCTGAACAGTTCTGGCGTTTGAAGCAGATGTAAGTAATCAAATTACAATGCCCGAAGACCCCAGTCTGTTAAACTCGGTATTTGCTGACAAGCGGTGCCCCGAAATCGATACCTTCAAATAGACTCTTCTTCTTTTTCTTTCGGCTCCTTCCTTTTAGGGATCGCCACAGCAAATCCTTTGTCTCCACACCAGTCTATCGTTTGCTTTCTCCTCCGTCACGCCAACCACCCTCATGTCCTCCCTCACCAC
>JAAAKM020000763.1:0-15800 GCA_010016025.2 Alatinidae sp. Z8VKAUB7J3 | reverse complement strand
TAGTCCGGCGAGAATGTCATTGTTTGCCCGTATCACACAGTGTTTTCATGGGCCACGGACTACAGATCACTGCCCGTGGTTCGCAATTCAAAGCTTCCCGTTAAATGCAGAGTGTCAATGCAGAGTTTACTACAAATTTTTGCTGTGACTTTGGTTTTGCGCCCGCATTTCAAAGCTGCCCTTAAAAGGAGGCTGGCCGCAAGGGCAGAGTTGCCTGTAATGATCACCAAAACCATCATCTATCATCACCATGGATCATCATAAATCGTCACAATACATAAAAATCTTTAATCATCATCATTGCATCAACGATCATTATCAATCATCAATCATCAATAATTCTCATTTACTTTCTTGACAATTTTCTCACTTGGTTTATTAAAGCGGTATCATCTATATTTTCCTCTTCTTTTTCCGAACATCAACTACATTCATAATCCACTGATCTCCTAAAATTCACCACTCGTCAATGTAATATAACCTTTATGTTCTTCCAAAAAGCCACTGCTTTGCTTGATTCCTATTGGTCTTGAAAGCTATATGAGCGATATTTTTTTAATCGTTGGATTTAAAAACAAACTAATCTGTTTTGCACAGACCATTTGTCGAATCTCTTCATTAACATGTTTATGGGTAAATTTGTCTTCATTCCATTGATGTTTCCGACTAAATCCTCATCTTACAAATCTTCTTACGAAATTCCCTCAAATCGTTTCAAGCCTCTTTAAAATGTTGTTCATTATTCTACATGCTTGCACGAAACAATTAAATCCAAATCACTACTACAAAATCTTAAATCTTGTTTTCATGTTAATTTCTGTTGGTAAAACAGTTTCTGTATGTTGCGGAAAATGTCCATAATATCTGAAAGAACACACTTGTTTCTTTGTTTCTGTTTCAAATGACGATGATTTACATTTTGGTTGTTACATCACATAAGTATGCCCAGAAGCAATAGCACACAGTTATTAAACCGATAAATATGTAACTCATACTTTTGAAAAAATGGTTTCTACTTTAATTTCTTTCGTAAGATTTGATACGTTAGTTCTCGGAAACCATGCAGTGTGTACTTTATTTGCTTCACTGTAAACAAGAGTCTTTACTGTCTTCTGCTTCCTATCTTTCAAATCTTAATGAGGAGATACTCATATATCACTAATAGATACAAGGACAAAAGTAAGTGGTATTTCTGTGGCGAACCACAGAAAACTAATGCCTTTCAACACAATTTGCTACGATGAGCTTCCCAAACGTTCTGACATTTAGCGGCAACCCTTTTCTTCTTCTGTATCGTTTAAGTCAATGCTCACTAAGTCATAAATAATCCATGTAGAGGATACAGTTGCGGGATTTCGTATCTCAGCATCAGCAATTACTAGCAAGCAACGAGAGCGACGACACGATATTTTAGGTCATACCGGCCCTTTGTAATTTATACAATAAAACAAAATGGATGAATATTGCTACCAGCACATTTTGAGCATAAGATTTTGACCCTACACTAAATATTTTAATACATTTTTCCCCCTTTCCCGGTTTCAGATACTCTAGCAACTTTGCAAATCGATTGACCACTGTCTTAATTTATGGCAACAAACTTGAGTTTGAAAGAAGTTTGAATATCGATCCAATAAACATTTTTCGTGAAAAAGTTTGCTACCAGCACAGTATGGGCATATTTTTTTACTTGGCCTATCAATCCATATTTACAGGGATTGTAATTCACCTTATGTTTTTTCAAGCTCGGTAGCGTTCCACATCTTGAGTGTGGACGTCTCTTTTGCTAGTATTTTAACAAAAGGTGATTAGACCATAGGAGACTAATATTTATTCTTAAAATTTCAGTTGACATACAAAGATTTTTTAACATTTCTGTAATTTGTTATCATGACCATTCGAAATTGGGTATTGATTTCCATTCACGTAATCATACATCACTATAGAGAGGGAACTGATGATGACGCATTTTCCTGTGGGATGAGGGTGGTTGGTTTACGACGAATACCGCCAACCCTTACATGTGTCGACCTACTTTCTCTGAGTTCTGTAAATAAGCAACTGTTGGCCATAATGAAATTTTCTATTTGTGACGGGCAGGAAAGCGTAGGTTCAAACCTATGATGAAAGTCTATTAACAAATTACACCAACTATTAAAAGCTCTTCATCAGACACTAGAGTCGCAAGGTTCACCAAGAGGTTGGGTTCATGGCCCATTGCTTGAGGAATAGGGGGAGAGCGGGAGGAGGAGCAAATGCTCGTCAGGTGTTAGGACTCAAGATCATTAGACCAGACCTTTTTACATTGTTTTATGACGGAATTTACAATTTTACTATCCACGCAAATATTTTAACTTGTTGTTTATAACTTCTATAGATTTTAAATTTCCACATGCATATTAGAATTTTATTGGAATGTCTTGTTTAATGATGCGCTTGTCAAATTTTATTCACTTGAAAATGGCAACAGGGAGTGCCGCAACGTCGTGTGGAAGAAATCAGATTTACTATATTACAAAGTGGTTTTCATTTGTAGTCTTGCGTGTACTGCGAGATAAGAAGACGAAAATTAGAAGGAGTCGCGGTACGTCTCACAAAATGTATCTGTGACATTAATTAAATAAGCTTTGTAAGACCAGTAGGCATAAAACGAATTCTTCGTATTACAAAACCACCCTACACCTTGACCAGGGTGGTATGTCCTCAGGAAAGGAACGTCACATCAGCCGGACTTTCGATAACTTATAGTCCGCTATCGGTATTAAAAAATGGAATAAATATACTGTAGGCTTCAAAATCTCTTTGTAGGCATCGTACAGAGTCTTATGGGTAAATGATGGGGCGTGCAGACCAAGCATTTTGGCGCACGAAATTGCGGTTTTTGCTTCTTTTAGTTAATTATGTTGGTACGTATGCTGTAACGAGTCATACTTCAACTTCGGTTTTAAGAGTACGACAGCCTAGTTGTCCTTACGATCGTATTTTTTGTGCCCTGTACTGGTCACTGTAGACCATGTCGAGTGAAGCATACCAGCGTCTTCATTTTTTAATGGCATTAATCGAAACAGAAAAATGGGCCTTTGCCAGAAAAAATGTGTTTTTAAATTTTTACCTTCTTTATTAATACGAGTATCAAAAGAAAGTTTTCTATTAGTCCGTTTCGTTGTGACCTCTCGAAACACAACAAATACTTGGTATATTTACATAACAAAGTTTTGGCATTTCACTGCAGGATATCAACTGTGACTTGTGCCTGGCCAAAAGCTTTACCAAAGTAAATGCATTACCTGCGGCAAGTTTAAATGGTACGCGCAAAGTTTTTAACATTTTTAACAAATTTGAGGCGATATGTAAAACAAAGGAGGGAACATTTGGAGGTTATACTTTCTGTGTACACTGTAGCCATCAATTTTCGAGAGGCAATATTTAAAATGCCTCGTTGTGAACTAAGCCTGTAAATGACTTAAAATAGATGTTCAAATGCTTGAAAATACCTTTTTTATATTTTATTCGATAGAGATTTAATGGCATTTCGAAGTACACAAAGTAGGTCACAATTTAAGTTCGCTTGTACCATAATGTTTAAATTTCCACCAAACACGGTCTCTCAGGTAACATCGCGTCGCCTTGGTGGGATTATCTAATCCATACCAACCATAATAGATTCTACTGCAAAGACAATAACGGGTACTTTCAAAGTGCAAAAACGAAAAAGGAGTAGTACCATTTACTTACAATGGTTTTTCTTTCTGACTTCGTTTTCTACACCAGGATCTTTCTGCACTGAATGCCTCAAAGTTTCAGCAGTTACCGCTGCGTCAAGTAACGTCCCATCAGTTTTTGCTTCTCCTTTATCGACCTCAATCGTTGATGCTTTCCACAGAGAATGCTCCTGCTCGTTTAAAAGTTTCTCTAATTTTCCTTCCATCCCTGAATAAGAGTCATTACCACTTTGTTCCTCCTCCTGTATGGTGTCCTAGTTGGTAAGAATCAAGACACTGATCTTGTAAACAAAGGGCAGCAGTCGACGGCCAGCTACTACATTTACCTGTCCACTGCGTATATCAACCATGTACACAATCGTACAATGACATAAGTATAGTCAAGGTACTATCCGGCTAATAGTTGTCAGCTCTTTAACTCTTTGTGTAGTCCAATAACAGGCGGAAAGACTCATTATTATGCCAAACTTAAGCCATCAATCGTGGCATTGAGCGAGAGTGTTATCAACCTACAAATTGAAGGACCTACTCATGTTAAAATTTAAAGCCTACACCGGAATCATATTTTAGACTAAAAAGCGCAGATGCTCCAACTTAAATTTAAATTCCTCACCTTAACAAAGAAAAGAGACATTATCGGACACCATATGGTTTTCTCTTAACAATTATACCTGTAATCTGAGGGAACTTAGCGCTTTACACAGGTAGCCGAGTGTAGCTTTGGCAGTGTTAAGTCTTCGTTGCACAGTTACGGTGGTGGTTAAGTATGGGTTTCTCATAATTTAGTCATTAAAGTACTAATATAAATGAAAGACCTCAAAATTAAGATGAATAGAAAGCGAAATATTAAACGTACCCAACCAGGTCCTGATTTAAGTTCGCGCATTATGGATGCCATACCAGCATCGGTGCAAAAGAAAATCTCCTGCGAAGAAAACAAAATAGGGTAACCAAGTTAAGTATCCCTTCCAAGTACTCATGGTTACTTACGGTAAAGAGGTGATTGCATGGCGGGATTGTATGGTGGGTGAAGCTCTGTTGCGAGGTACACACCAGGAACGATTGCAACGATGTTTGGTGGGGAGAGAAGGGAGCGAATGAGATTTACAATTTAAAGAGGGACTCAATAAATAAGAAGACCGAGGAAAAGTAATTGAAATATACCGGTACTTCCATTACGATCTGGTGCTCCAAGAAGGGAGCGGGACGCTTTTGAACAACGATGGCAAGAAAGACTTGGGTGTTGGAAAAGTATTATCAGTTGTGTAGTTGGATACTTCGCATATTTTACATGTATTCCTCTTTTACCAACCCGGAAATTATTGAAGAACGAATGTAAAGAGGATACATGGTGAAGAAGTTAGCAGCAATAGGTGGGACATCTGCTTGACTACTGGGGTTGACAGATAAATGCATTGAACGGGGCCAAGTTGACAAACAGATACATCGGCATATATGAAGTAATTGATGTTACGTTGAATATACTTACAGGTGTATGGATGTGTGGATCGATGGACTAACGGACGGGCAGGTGGTTGCCATTTAACAGACACAGGTATATAAACGGAAAAATACACGAGATTCCGGGTCAATTTGAGTGACCAATATACTCTAGCTGCCAAACAAACATCGTAAACAATTAACTAATGTGATGAAATATGAATTTCATATTTATGCCCAAAGTATAACAAATGTTGTATTAACCTTAGACATTAAGTAAATATTTATTTGGAATAATCAGTCACAGAGGAAACTACGGGCCAACTGACAAAGTCGTAAAGTACTTACTGCCAAAAGGTGAATCTGCTGCGACAAGGTATTAATGCAAGTGGGCGGAGCACATTAAAGTGGAAAAATTCAAAAAGTCCAATTATTCGTGCTGTCTATTTTGCGGGGCTATTTTCATTAAACAATTGTGCTAATAAACGATTACATTTATAACAGAAGCAGAAGCGTGCAGGCATGTCATTTTTTTGTCTCGTTGTTCAACGGGAAAAAAAGGTGTCCAATGAATGAATCATGAATTACAAGAACGAGCTCTGTATCAGACATGTCAATTTTTAGAAGAAAATTTAGGCATACAGTTAACATACAGGGAGTTGGGAGGATGTGACATCGCAGATATGCAAACAAGCGTGAGAGCACTTCAATTTGGCACAGAGGAGCAGAAAAAAAACTTCCTTGCATATTTGATAAATCCTATTCTATTCTGGTACTAACCTGGCCCTGGACAAAAGTCTATATCAAGAATGAAATTCTGACAAACATGGGAGATTGCTGACTTTTCTTTTCACGTTGCCTTGTTTTGGTTCAGGGGGACTGCAAATATGGACCTAAAATAGTGAGGGGGAAGGCAGATGGTTGGCGTAATGTTGCTAGGAGAAGAAACTACGATCTTCTATATTTGAAGGGTAATAGTTTAATAAAGAAAAATGTGAAGTTTAAGGAACTCTCTCTCCCTCTCTTTGAACGTTTTGGAAGGCACAGCTCTGCACAGCATGTACGAGTTTTGATGTAGAGAGAAAGTTTTAATAATACGACGTTAATGGACTGAAGTCTCATTTACTGAAGTACTGGAGTTCCCAACACATTTCTCTGCCTTGAAATTTGTCTGTAATAAAAAAAATTGTGTAGTTGGACATACGGACGAAAAAGTGTATGTAGGTCCATGTATGCATGAGAATACCATTGGGTCTTTATTTCTCCACTTTTATGCTATTCACTAGGCGTATATTTTTTTCTTTAACTCCGTGTTATGGTGCACACCACTACTATTGTACTGTCAACGTTAACTATTGCTTTCTTATGACAATTTTAGTCTGTCTTTAATTTCAAATATAACTTAAGTCAGTTTTGTGCAGATAAAGTGAATTTAACCTAAACAACGGGGCTTTGGGCAGATGGTAGTGAGAATTTCCTTCAAGTGTGATGGGGGAGAAGCCCATACGGGGGGACCAGGTGACAAAAATGGGGGACCAACCATGGAGGACGCCATGAGTCTATTTTGTTAATTCTCTCTACAAGTAACTGCAGGAATTCCAGAGACCTATGTTCGTGTGTCATGAGGCTAAGACAACAACTGTTAGTATCCCCAGAGTTTCAGTGTTGTAACTTCTCTTCCACTAGATGATTATGCCATTAAGCTGTAGTTGCATGACGTTTTGGAGACGATCAGATAAGGCGTCACGCACAGATACATAACAGGTCATGGATTGTATTATAGCGATAAAGGCGTTAAGTAACAGAACCTACTCCCCAGCAGACGCTTATCCTATCAAGGTGCGTCGTACAATGTGTGAAAATTAAACAGATATGAAAAAAATGTGCACGAACATTACTGTTCGAGTGATTATAACCAGTTAAGTAATGACATCTTGACTTTATTAAACTCAACAGAATACGTACACACATTGGTCAAACAAAATAAGGAACAGAGGACATACGGCACGGAATACAGCCTTGTGAAAGGTAAAAGCAGTCTTCACATAATATGGCATGTCCTCTGTATTCTACAAACAAGGTCTAGAGTAATGTGACATGGGTTTCAGCATACAAACACTCCTGGTCACGACATGTATTTTTATACAAGCTAAACCCTGCATGGAAAAACGCTAGAGCTGCCGGAAGCAAAAATCACAGTATTGCCAAGGCAAGATACAATTAAAACCACGGCTCGCCGGGGCTAACGAGCTGGCGCAATACATAACAATTCTTACCAGTCCGGTACTTCGTTTAATCACGCTCAATAAGAACTCAAGGGTTATGTTGAATTCTTACAGCTGCAATAGTGTTGTAAGATAAGTGGGGAATCTAGTTACTCTTACATAAGGTCTTACATGAAAATAAAGTTGGTTAAAATGGTTAATAATAAGGGTAATGGCAGACTGGATCACAAAAAGTTCGCGAAACAAGGATGTAAGTAGAGATCTTCGGCTATATTGAAGTAGCCACATAGGGGGCAAGGATGATATACTTATTACTAATTCTCGTAGTATCAGATCTGCTATATAGACAGCTGAATAATCATGATATCATTACTCTACAATGTTTCCGCTGAAGCAGATTGCGAACTGACTGGAATGGGCTATTGAGATTCCGGCCATGCATAACAGTTGATAGTTCCAAACCTGACTAATCGTACACATTATCCTGACACCTGTGTTGCCTCCCTCACTTTCTATTACCGTCATGCCGTCGGGATCAGGCGTGTCTTAAACCGCTTTATAGATTAAGGGCATCAATTTTGATTATCAACATTAATGAAACAAACTATTAGAAGAGGCTCTTCCACTTTGATACCGTCCAAAAATTGATTATTAGTCATAAGGCTCTCGGAGTGCATCTGAAAGTTGTCAAAATTTTTCATGACGGACTGGTCTAATTGACACATTTCGGTCCATAGAGTGTAACGGGTAGTACTTATGTACTGTAAAATTTTGCTTTGATGCAACATGGTATACCTTTAGATGTCAAAGGCTTTGTTCTTTCTGAATGCTGCAAATCATAAACCGATCATACGCTAGACAGCTACTCCGCTGTCTTTTCTGCCAGCTAGCCTGTCACCATGGTAGGCAAGTTCATGAACCCGATTGACTGGCTTGTCATATTCACGTAGATAGCGTTGCGTACTTCCGTCAGTTCTCATACTTGATGTCTCGTTGGCGTTGGTAGGCACACCACCTTCAGCAAAAACTCGACTATATAATTGAAGACACTTTACAGTTCATCGCTCGTAACACTAATCGCAGGTATATCATTGCAACAGCTGTGATTAGATAGTAAATGACCACCCATGGATACGCCTGACTTGATTTATGACAAATAGAGATCAGCTGATGTGGGCACCATGGATTGCAATTTGCCTGTATCAGTCTAATCTTCCAGTATCACAACAACAACAACGTAAATTGATGAATTTTGAAAGATTTATTCTTGTTTGAGCGCATTTAGACCTTTACTACTTTAAACTAAACGTTGTAAGGAAGGACTAGAAATGTAAAAAGAATGGAAGGGAACGATGTCAGGTACAGATTGTAGCAATAATCATTGTAATCAACTTGTAACTCATGGAGACAAAGAAAATTCTACAGAACAGCATAATGCATGTCGATGCAAAGTATTCTGAAGATATACAGTTTCTCAGGCACAGAACTCTTTCATAAGCCGACATAAATACAAAACAACAAAAACTGAAAAAGGAAAAGGTTTACGGCAAGGCGCGTCAGGCAACAGCCATGTTAGCTACAAAATAAAAAGGCTGTTTATCAGAAACACATGGCTTATCGTGTAAACAGTGACACTGAGACACACTTTCCTTCGATACGGAATTCCTTATTCTATAAAGACTAGGGTAAAGTTGCTTTACAAGAAGGCACGGTTCCCACATCACTCTAATCCTGTTGTCGCTTACTATGTCTTAGTAATATCTTAGGTAGCCTTATTTCCATCACGGACACTCCATTTTTTGAAACATTTTACTAATAAAGAACACTCAAGGTTAAACTTCTGAGCAGAGCAAAAGCATAATGGCAAATGGAAGTCACCAACAGAACATTACAGCTTACCAAAGCAAAAGGGCTCTCAGTTTATATTATAGCATTTAAGAGGTAGACTCCAATGTTCACTAAAAGACTAAGTTTGGGACTGATAAGGAAATTTGAAGTTTCTAATCGAAAAGCCGTTACAGTAACAATGCATTAGCTACCTGTCAAACGAAATGACGATGAAAGAAATTTACAGCAAGCCAACTTGTGTTACCTAAGAAATCCCAAAACACAAACTTTCATTTGCCGTGCGAAATTTCAATTCTCATCTTGGTAAAGATGTGGGAAAATGTATGTTCTATGACGATACAAACTAGAATAGGGGGTTTGCGAAGGATTAGCTTAAAGGGACTGGGATCATGATAACATTGTAATTCAGAGTAAAATCTTATCGGTGGTAGGAATTGGCTCGACTCGCTATTAATATCTTCATGAGAAAATGGTCGGAAGAAGAAAGTCAGAAGTACCTTCTCTCATTCTCCATTCATTCTGTCTCTTATACGACTAACATGCTCCAGTGAAAAGTAGCTATTGCGATAAAATAAATGACTACTAATATCTTTTATGACTCTCGAAGTCCGCGATTCCCAACCTTTGCCACTCCTCGTAACCCCATACTTTCTACTCCATCTCAGGGTACCCCTTCGCCCGTAACATAACCAAAATCAAGAAATAGGCCTCTTATCAAATGCCATGATCATTTTCCTGTATTAGCATAGACAGCATAGTACACTTTCACGGAGCAATATCCTGCTAGAAAAAAACTCATTTTCCAGCTCATTGGCTAGCTGACGAAGCAATTGCCTGTTTGAAAAACCCATTGTCCAGGTCATTGACTAGCCCACAGGCTCATGAATTTTGGTCCGCACTAAACACTGTTCATGATATATATGCCATGGCTGCTGCTTTATCATACACGGTTTTTATATGGAATAAGATACAACAATTTATGGTGACCCATGTTTTGCGTACTGAAGCCTTCCTGGCAAGCAGATTTTGCCAATGTTTGCCTCGCATTTTTAAATGGCTATTGTTTTCAAAAGAGGGCAGAGCACTGGGAATGCTGAATAAGGATCGACATATGGAATAAGGGCAGATACAACAATTTATGGTGACCCATGTTTTCCGCACTGAAGCCTTCCTGACAGCCAGATTTTGCCAATTTTAGTCGGGCTTTTTCAGATGGCTATCGTTTTCAAAAGGGGGCGGAGCACTGGGAACGGTTAATAAGGAATCGCCAGCCGCCGCCGGTGGATCGCACAGATCGAGTGGGAAAACCCAGTTTCACTTTAACTTCAAAACGGTCAAGGCGTAGCGATGGTAGGAAATTCATTGGCGGGTACTGACGCCTGCAGAAAGATCAATGAGAGGCCAAAGTTGGAGTCAACATGTACCTCAAGATCAGGACCAAGTCCCATGAATTGCTGACGGAGATGACTGTATCACTCGCCGATGTTTACAATACACTACCGTTCTAAACAGGTTTCTCAGGTACCGCCTGCGGCGTCTACGTGTACCCCTTGGGGGTACGGCTACGCTAGGTTAGGAACTGGGGATCTAAGTGAACTAACATCAAGTAATGACGAAAATCGACCTTAAATATTCGTCAATTTCTCAATTTAGGTGTCCCTTCTAATAAAGTGTGGCATCGAACTTCAGTAATGTCGCTTCCCAACCTATCAATATTTCGATGTTGTTAAGAGTGTCTTTTGGTGGAATATTCTCCCTTGAAAACCCATTCCTAACCTCTGAAAACACAATGTTAATGGCCAAATTCGTGAGGTTTTCGCAATTACAACACTTTTCTATAATACATCCCAAAGTACAGTACTGGCAAATGGCAAGTGGCAATGTCTACACGTCTGTATGTCTGTCTATCCATTTGTCTGTCTGCTTTTGTCTGGCTCTCCACCGATGATAACTACGCAAAAATGCCTTATCTATGCATACTGATCACTGATTTTGTTAGTCCAGCAACCCGCCGCAATTTAGTCATCTTTCCATAGTCTATGTAACTGTCAAAGAACCTTGAGAGAATGTACTGAAGCGAAAATTGACAATGTACACTTTTTACTTTAGTCCTCGAGGGCTATAACTGACACGTTAGCAACTAGCAAACCTTGTGGTCAATGCTTAGCAGCTACCGTATTCTTTAAGTTTGGTATCTTGAAATTCATTATTGCATCCACCACAACGCATTATTTACCATAACACTCGTTCCAACATCGCACGACCACATAGTCAACATATGGGTGTAAACAGTCCACATCTCGATCGGCTAATCATCTCATATGGAGAAATGTAGAGATGAAATGAACGCAAATCTTTAAGGTTGAAAAACGATGGTGAAAAATTTCATACGAACTTTGAAATATAAGAACATCCATATGAAAATGTTTACTATTCCTTCTTTCCATCTAAGAATAAATACGCATGAATATACGTAACAAGCCTTAGTCTCCCAATTAACTATTTCTGTCACTATCCAGTGTACAGTTGCTGATCGACCGGCAACCTATATTGCACTGCAATCATACGTGTTATAATCGGCTTCGTCCAATAAAAATCCATTAAGTACACTTTTAAGGCCTTTTCACAAATTCTCGTTGTTCCTCGCTTTATTTACAGTATAGAGCCAAAACAAATCCCAACTTATCTCTTTGGAAATTTTTGACGCCTTACAGCTCAAGTAGAAGAACCACAAATTTCTAGCAACACAACGTATTTTGCATTGACAGAAATACTGTTCTATCCTGTTGGAAGATAAAGCCACTCGAATACACTGATAAGATTACGAGCACTTTTTCAATGCGACTTTACAACTTCTGACACGTTAAACAGTGGATTACACTTTCGTAGCTCGTTGCAATATCTTGATGGTTCTACTATTCAGCCATTTGCTATCCATAGAAAATAAAGGATTATTAGCTATGACTTTACTTTCGTATGAGCTGTTTCGAGCTTTCGTCCGTGTTTTTTGCAAAGTTTAAAAAACGACTTACCAAGGCTCGTATTTCATATCATTACCCTCTGGTTTAAACCTATATTCATGGTGCATAAGGGGCCCCTTTTGATCACAGACATTTAAAGAATTAAGGGGTAAGTAATAAAGTGGGTTTACGTCGGCTTATATGTTGGGATGAAACCTAAGTTTAAACCTTTTAAGTTTTAGGAGAAACTCAGTTACCATACGTTTCATTTTACAATGGCTTTAGCATCATGGCAACTCGACAGTTGGGACAGGAGGCATTACTTGCAACTTGAAAACTGAGGATCCTGGAATCTCCTACTTAATTATTGACTACATTCTGTGCTGCATTTCTTCATACCAAAGCCACAGATGCATAATCCCGGTACTGCGCTTGTACCTGCTGATTAGATAACCAGCAATAGGAAGCGATTTCGAGGTTTAATGTTGTAATGCAAATTAGGACTGATTCGCTTCCAAAGTATGAAAGCAATAAGAAGTTGCCTTATCTACACGCAATAGTACAGAAGACTTTAAACTTGCGATCCATAAAGGTTTATTCAAAACAAATTGGTGTTAACGAAACAGTGCGTTCTCCAATGTCCGAACAAAATATTGGCATAGCTCTTCCATGACTTGATAGTTTGACCACTAACGCTTACAAATTTAATGATCCTGAGTACCTGGCACAATTCTTCCTGTCATCACTACTAAAGCTGATGGCTAGGCGTGAGATATGCCTTGGAACAAGCACTGTACTAAGTTTTAGGCACTAAATACTTAAGTCACGTCTTAATCGCTTCCTGGAGCCATGTGGTTGTCCATTCTTTGTCTGTCCAGTCAGCTTGTGTTTGTACAAGTTTACAGATCTCACTTTTATTGGTTCCACAAGCCACCCGTCCTTCTATCCTCAGTGTGTATATTTACGACCTTGTCCACCACTATTATCAGTGAAATTGGATGTGTTTTCCTAAGCACTTGTCCGTTTTTAGGTCTAACAGTCTCTTTACCTATCTTCCCATCAGTCAGTATTTCCATTACCCAACTCCATCTTGGATGTGTTGGTTCAGGTTCTTAGCCATTTTGTCGTCATTTTCACCGGTCTGTCCGTCCACGGGCCTCCCTGTTACACGCCTTACTCCTTAATCTGTCCTTCCATAAGCTTCTTTCTTCAGGGGTCTGGCTATTAACCTACTATTTACGTGCGTTTATGTCAATTGTACACCCATAGATCAGATAAGTCACAGCATACATGACTAACGTACCTATATTTTGACGGTCGCTATTGACTTGCCTACGAGTCATGCATACTTCGTTATCTAAGTTGTGTAAAACATCCCCAGCTTAAGCACGAAATCAGCAGGAAGGATTCAATTGTAGCACCATTACCGTAGCAGACTTGTGTTTACGGGAACGTAATCTTGAGGCAGCTACGGGAATTCGTCATGGAGCATTTCATTACCATCTTGTTAAAAGAGTTTACTAAATCATTAACATCGTTAAAATTAGATACTGCAGATGCTCTCAACTGGACGCAGACAGTTGTTATGTTGGTGCCTGTACAGTCTTAATTATTAAAAGCAACTTCCAAAAAACTCCCAGCTTTCCGCTGAGTTTCCTTGCGGACAAGGTTATGAACTATGTTGGAGTTATTAGCATGTCGTCCTGAAATGATGAATAATGTGAAAGCGTTCACAAACATGCGTTGCAGATGTCAAAGTTATTGATCAGCGACCTTATAATTATCCTCAGAACAGCCCCGAGGGCAGCCTATAATCACTAATTTAAAGTGCCATAACGGAATTTACTTCGTGTTGAGTTGCTTGTTAACTACAGCGCTAGAACCTCCCAAGTTTTGATTCCTAAACACTTAAATACGTCATTGTTTCTGCCGGTATTTTGCCTGTATGATGACTCAACGAAATTATATTACTAACCTTAGTGTCCAATTCATTGGTAGGATCTGTATCACATAGGGAATATACGTTAAGATTGTATAACTAAGAGTCCACCTCTGCTAAATAATTATCCCTCCCCCAAACTTACAACTGCCGAGCCCTTGTCTGCCTCTATAATGACAATGGTCTTATCATTTGCCAATTCATGTAGGGCTTTTATTTCGTCCTCGCCTACATTATAAAAGTTACCGCCCCCAACCTTAATTGACATAACGTCTTGTTTTGACTTACTTACTAAAAGGCCAATGGCCGGGTCTACGTTCTCGGGATTGAAGTTGGATTTCTGCCTGGCCCACTGGTTCACTTGCTTTCTACGCCAGAGGGTACGGGTTCGATTCCCCGAAGGGCCATTGGTGGCGACAGGAAGGGCATCCGGTCTAAACGTGCTCTAAGGTCCAACAAAAAGTCATTCATATTCGGTGAAACAAAATTACCGTTAACACTATTTAAAATGCTACAATCAATATCAAAGGTAGGCGTTGAGTCACTTAAAGAAATGGCTGATTGCGAATTAATAAAACTTAAATTACTAACATCACTTAACCTCACGTCCTGCCTTATTGTTACATTCTGAATCTTCGCTCCGACCATTGTTCGACCCTTTACATGTTTCCGCCCAATGCTTACGTCTTGTATCCACGTTCTGTACTGATCATTTATAAAATCAAACCTGTTTAAAACAGCAAGCTCTTCTTGATCCCAAACTCTATCCGGTATTTCTTTGTCCTTGTACGGCGTGAGTCACATTGCCTCACTTGTAAATGTCTGTACATTGATTCAAACCATGTCGTAAAGGTATCGGCAACTGTATTCTTAAATGTATTTTGAATCGTAGACCAAAACGGCTCCTCCTGAGCTCGAAGTTTTGAACGATAATAAAACTAAGTTTGTCATATCTCTCTCACTCTCTCTCTATATATTCTCAGCAGACACATTGCAATTATGTAGAATTCTCAACGAGTGAAGCATTATCACAATAGCTTGCAATTTTAAGGGCGCTGACCGGGTTGGAACCCACGACCTCATGATTGGTAAACCAACGCCTTAACCATTGGACCATCAGGTCCAAATCATCAGGATTTGGTACTCAGCAGACACATACCAATTATTATATAATTATTACGAAGTGGAGCATAACCACAATAGCCCTCTTTCTTTTTTCACTGAAGGAGCTGAGGGGATTCGAACTCACGATCCATTGGTTTGAAAACCAACGCCTTAACCATTATCCATCAAGTCCAATACTTAAGGTGAGAAATTTTCGAGTCAATCGTGTCTTGTTTTCGCCTACACTCAATGGGTAAGGGGAAATTCATTAATTATAGTAATTAACTGTGTTTCGGTTTTGAGCCCTTATCGGTGCCAGAGATATATAAGTACTCAGCAGACACATATCTATATTTATATGAATTCTCCTCCAATCCTCCTCTGACAGAAGATTGACACTAAAAATATTCAGCCTTAGCTTTCGTGCCTAATGGTCCAATGGTTAAGGTGTTGGTTTAGTAATCATGAGATCGTGGGTTCAAATGCGGTCAGCTTCCTTAAATTGCAAGCTATTGTGGTAATGCTCCACCCTTTGAGAATTATACATACATACATACATATT
>JAAAKM020000759.1:0-15807 GCA_010016025.2 Alatinidae sp. Z8VKAUB7J3 | reverse complement strand
TATTCATGTACCCTATTAAATTTTTGGAGTACCAAAAAGCAGGTAGTAGTTTGACAAATGGATTTTCCACAAGTTGTGATGGTATGTTGACTTCTTTGTTTAAAGATTTAGCTGCTGTAATTTCTCAGTCGCTTTTACATATTTTATTTCTTGTATAAAAATGCATTTTTCCTGTTTTTCTAAAAATAGCTAGACAGAAAGTCTACCTCAGGTTATCTGTTTATGATGGCAGGAGGTCCAGTGAGCTGGAGGAGTAAAAAGCAAGCTTGTGTGGCATTGTCCTCAGCAGAAGCAGAATATGTTGCTCTGGCATCAGCTTCGCAAGAAGTTGTATGGCTGCGAAATCTGCTCAATGACTTGCATTTACCTCAGAAACCGTCTACAATAATCTACGATGACAGTATGTTAGCCATAGCAATGACAAAGAATCCGCAATATCATGGACGAGCTAAACATATTGATATAAAATATCACTTTATTCGAGATCAAGTGGACAATGGAACTGTTATGCTTCAATACTGCCAAACTGAGGAAATGTTAGCTGATTTGCTTACAAAAGGACTTTGCAAAGAAAAATATCAAAAGTTTGTGCATACTCTTAAACTAAGCCCCTCATGGTAAAGATGAGGTTTGAGAGTGAAGTGCTAGCAACCTCTCCTCTGCAACAAATAATTTGCTGTTTTGCTTGTGTTTTTTCACTTGTTTTACTTCCTTTTGTCATACATTTTTGGGGTATGTTCCCATTACGTTGTTAAGCTTATTGATCAAGTTTGGAGTGCCTCGCACACTATTGAACTGTTCCAAAAAGACTTTGAGGAGCAGTGTTTTGAAAGAGACTTACAAGTACATTTGGAACTATACTTGTATGGACTCCATATGATTTGCATTTAGGCACATAGGCCTCTTGATTTGTAATTTGGGCACATGCCTCATGGTTCTCAAAAACGAAATAGTTTTCTGATGTTACGTTAAGCTGAAGTCTACTGTTTGCTTCCACTCTAAGGATATTTAACCTTAGAATTTCAGCAAGATTTCCTTCGATTAAAACAGCACGCAGTGAGTTTTCATTCATGTATTTAATTATGATAATAATTTTTGGACTTATGCCGATTACTCTGAGCATCTTCCAGAGGGCATTTCTCCATACAGTATCAAATGCGGCCTTAAAGTCTATGAAAAGGCTTTTCCTTGGCCTTCTCCATAATTTGTATTCATCAGTTGTACCTCGTGCGGCTCGAAAACTATATTGATTCTCGCGAAGTTTTGTTTCAATTTTATCTTTCATTTTGGCCGTCAGAATCCGCAAGAAGATGTTTCCTTTTTTGTTTAGAAGGTAGTAGAAATTTAGATATTAATACGGAATGGTCAGAGTCGATGTCAGCAGAGTTAAAAACGCGACAATTTTTTATTGACTTTAAGTTTTCCTTTTATACTATGATATAATCAATTTAGTTGTGAGTATTGCCATCAGGTAAAATCCAATGTCACTAATTGAAACCTTCTGTGCTTGTATAAGGTGTTGACAAGTTATAAATTATTAATTGCACAAAATTTTAACAGTCTATCTCCTTGCACCTTTCTTATTCCAATGCCAAATTTCCCTGCGACAGACGACCAACGACAGAGATGGCTATCTTTTCCTACTGTGGCATAAAAATGTCTCCTGATACATCGTTGAAAAGTTTTAGAAGATCACAAAAGCAAAGTTGAAGGAGAGTACTTTCGTTTGACCTCAACTCAGAGACATACTAAAGAATTCTGGCTTTAAAACAACTTTGGATGAAGTGGAACTGTGGGCCTGGAATGCTTTTTTCTGGGTCTGCCAGAATTTCTTTGGAAATAAAAAGGCAATGGATTGGAATAAATTAGAAGATGGAATAAATAATCTTTCGAATTGTTACTCGTCAATGAGGTGTTGCAAAGCACTGAACGTTCACTTCCTGGACTTCCATTTGATTTTTTCCGAAAAACCTTGGATCAGTGTCAAAAGAGGATGGGGAGCGATTCACCAAAGAATAAGTGCTCTGGAAAAACTGTACAAAGGTTTTCTGGAATGACAGTATACTAGCAGATTACTGTTGAACACTACAAGAGTAAGCTGCAATCAACCAGCTCAGGAGTATCGTCAGAAATCTAAATCACAGCATTTCTAACTCGTTTGTATGTTCTGTAAATACTGCACTTCTTTATGACTGAATTCCTTCTGTATGTTCTCTTTTAGAATCTAAATTAATTCATTTGCCCTTGACCAAATTCGTTTTTTAAATTCATTTGCTAAAAGGATGTCCTATGTTTGTAGGCTTAGATTCTGGTCCATACGTTATATGCAGATATCAGCATATATACCGTATTTCCTCTCAAATTAGCGCCGCCCTCTAATTAGCGCCGCCCTCTAATTAGCGCCGCCCTCCAATTAGCACCTCTCTTCTAATAAGAGCCGCACCTAGAAAAAATGGCTTTAATTAGAAAAAGAGAGAAAAACATACAGAAGGGTAATTACATATTAAATACAATTTTAAAGTTTCTGAATAATTTTTTATCTTTCATAAACCAGGCAAATATATAATTTTCGGAACTCAGGTTCATAAGCAAGCTCTAAATAAGTCAATAGCCCTTTTCATTTATTAATTTCATCGTCCAAGGTCTCAGCAATTCTTCTACTTTTCGAGAAAGCAAAGACTTTGCTGCTACCACAAGACCAACTTCTCGCTTCCGTTTTCCAACTACATGGCAGATTAGGCGATTCTCTTTATCAGCTTCAAGGAAAAAGTGTAACAATGATGAAAGTTCTGTTGGTACATGCCCGACTAAATTCTCATCCGCATAAACTCCTAAAACGTGTTCATCATAATCACGGGCTTCTTCGCGAGTGTCGAATTTGACATCCAGAAATTCACCTGGCGTCGGATTCCAAATATTTTATACACATGGTGACCACGAATGTTTGTACAAAAAAAATTATAAACCATCTCACTCTGGAACTCTTATACTTCCAGCCATATTTATCTGTAACTTCTTCAAATATTTAGAATCGTGTTCACAAAATGAATTTTTGCTTTTTTGCGATAGCAAATAATATTTGAATGTATTCGAATGCTTTCGTGATATTTGAACATATGTTTTGAAGTAAAAAGCCATTGTGTCAGAACGTTGCTGAAAAAGGAAGCACTTCTAACAAAGGGAAAAAAAGTAAATCATATACAATGGAGTTTAAATTGGAAATTATAAAGTTTGCGGAACTCAATAGTAACAGAGCAGCATCGAAAAAATTTCATGTTGACGAAAAACAAGTACGCATATGGAAGAAAAAACAAGCAAAACTATGTCATGCACGAGCGCTAAAAGGCGATTCTATTCAAAAGCGGCTGGAAGGAGCCGGGCGAAAGGTTACAGAGGCAGATGTCGAGGAAAAAATATTGAATTGGATTCATGAACGCAGGGAGAATAAACTCCATGTTTCAAGAAAACTGATAATGTGTAAAGTTAAAATGTTTTTGATGAGAGTGTTGGAGATGACTGATCAAGTGGATGGCTGGAAAAGTTTATGAAAAGAAACTGTCTTTTCTTGCGACAACGAACTACAACAGGTCAAAGAGATCCTGCGTTTTTAACTAACAACTTGTTACGTACGTTTGGGAAGCCCGCCGCTTAACTGAAAGTCGCCATTACACGCCTTCATCAGTGATTGCAATGGATAAGATAACAGTTTTGGCGGATATGCTGTCCCAAACCACATTTGATAAAGTTGGTTTAAGAGAGATTAGTCTGAAAATAACTGGACACGAGAAAGTCAGAATATCAGTTTTTGGTGGAGCAAATGCATAGAGAGTTTCATTCGCGCTGTATCGTTACTTCCTCATCAAATCCGTGGATGAACGAAGATCTTATCCTTCAGTATGTAGAACGTGTGATTGGGAGATTCTCGTTCACACCCAGACTTTTAGCTTGGGATTCATTTCAATGGCACTTGATGGACTCCGTTAAGAAACTATTGAAAGGTAGAAAAGTTGATTCGATAATTATACCAGGAGGTTACACAAAGTTTTTGCAAGCGCCTGACGTATCTTGGAACAAACCTTTCAAGGTTAAGTTTACCAAATTTGTACGATGAGTGGTTGAGTAGCGAGCTTTGTGAGTTTACAGAGGCTGGAAATCCAAAGCCTCCCGAGGACGGAAGATTGTTGAATTTGTTCTTGAATCTTGGGCAGCACTACCTGAAGATCTCATCAGGAAATCATTTAAGGTGTGCGCATTGGATCTTGTGGTTGATGGAATCGAGGATAATTTGATTCATTGCTTCAAACAAGGATCACCATGTGCAGCTGGCGCTTAGTTATTAAGGCAACAATTGATGGTTCGGGGTAATCTTTCTCTGACGAAAAATCCATTCGAGAACGCATAAAAGTCATTGATTCTGTTTCGTTCATTGATTCTATTCATATTATTTTTTGAGCTTCAAATAAAATTTATTTCTTAATCATTTTGAATTTTTTATAGGCGCCGCCCTCTTATTAGCGCTACACATGATTGGTGAATATTTAAATAAGCGCCCAGGGCGCTAATAAGAGAAAATGTGGTAGGCCTCTATGTATACCGGTACTGAGAAATTGATACATACTACATAAAAATGGAGTACAATTTTGAAATCAGCATAAAAAGTGCATATGTGTGTGTTTTGTATGAAATTTTGTTGACCAGTGCTATTAAAACCAGCATAAAGCTGGCCTTTATAAAAGATGGATGGTCTTTTTTCCTTCATACTGTTTGTGCCCTTCAAAGTGCGATTGTCAACAACCATTTTCGTTGAACTACTATTACATCCTTCATAAAATGCACCAACCTCGATCTTTTTCAACCCATTGACAGTCCACTTAATAAGTTTATTAGCTTCAACAATATTCATATCTCTTTTGTGATGCTTTATAATCCGCCAAACCTAAATATACTGTACGATATTTGAACAATAAAGTAGTTAGCGTTATAGTTTGGGGACATTCTCCTAATATATTTCGTTCTGCAAATGGAGAAAATTTTAAAACTCAATGCTTATTTATTGAAAGAGGGGCTCAGCTTCCCTGACCCCCCTTCCACGGCACCCCAGTCAATATGTACCTAAAGGTTTGCTGTAGTGACTGACACAAAATAAACAAAAGTCTGAAGAGAAGTTATGTATTGCTTTAAATGTCGTAAGAATTTTTCTAGTCGATCACGATAAAACACAAGCCTTTTAATGTTCTTTGTGCTTGTCCGTTTTGAACATCTTTCTTAGAAATGTGCCCAAGTAAAAGTCATGCATATTTCCTGAAGTGTGCTTATAATGGATTTGTGAAATAAATACTTACGTACTTTTTAAAAGAGCTTAATGTATTTATCATAGAGAGTAAGTAACTTGGCAACCTCAAAAACTGATAAGTATAGGTCCTGGTCCAGATGGATTGCAAAGAACCTTAGAATTAATAAGTGTACCCGTATTCATTGGAAATGGTGAACCTCTGATTGAAGTGCTCTTGTTTTAGTTACTATCTTGATCAACTAGAGTGTACTCCTCATTGCTGATAATCATACAAATTACTCTCACATTAAAAGACTATTCAAAAAGTATTGGCATCCTGTTCCGAAGAGCTCAGATCTTTAACTAGCTAGAGGTTAAGGTCTGCGAGACCATCAGTCTATGTGACGTATTTATCGATCATCAATTAAAATCAGTTATTAAAGCCATGGACATGTGCATATTACTTTTCTTCTACTAAATCTTAAGACTTCACTTAAATGTAACTTAAATTAGATTTTAGAGTCTTTAACGTAACTTCAAATTTACTGTAAATT
The DNA here is from genome assembly GCA_010016025.2 of Alatinidae sp. Z8VKAUB7J3. Classification (NCBI taxonomy): domain Eukaryota; kingdom Metazoa; phylum Cnidaria; class Cubozoa; order Carybdeida; family Alatinidae; species Alatinidae sp. Z8VKAUB7J3. Next base: position 9,981 of record JAAAKM020000759.1, on the reverse strand, counting down.
CTATGAATTATATTGCATTGTAGTGTATTGTAGAATGCATAATTAGTCGTTAGGACAGTACAAAAAAGATTTGTCTGCTTATACCCAATTAGTCGAGGTTTAGCTTTTAACAATTGTTTCCATTCTGTTTAAACAGATCATTTCCTGATACCAGAAAACTATAATTCGAAAATAAGCTAACGCGTCAAAGCATTTCCTATTATTTTATTATTTTACTCAGACAATTGTTTCACCGAATGGTTGCCTACAGAAGCAGGTCATAGCAAATGACCTAAGATGCAGTGGTACAGTTTCTCAATCCTGCAGTACTGTTCTGAGTTTTCTTGCTGTTCCAAATAATTCTTTTTTAGCTCTTTTTCTAATATGTTGATCTTCAACTCCTAAAAACCATTTTCCAGGTCAATTGACCTATTAGAAGAAGCACATTCGGGACTAGATGACAACTCTGTAACCCTCATAATCTCAAAATCTTATACTTCAAGTCTTAGTATTTATTAATTTTCTCTCTCTTTTGATACGATTCCAACGTCTCCAGGTACTGCTACATCAATCATAGTTGACCGTTTACTGTTCTTGTACACAAGAATCAGATATGGCTTGAATTGATGGATTCTTGCATCAAACTGCAATTTCACATACCCCAACAATTTTACCGTTTCGTTTCTATAGCTGCAGATGGCTTGCGGTCATACCACATGCTGCTCGTTAAAGTTTTAACCTGCCACACAACTCAATATTGAAACATCTTGTCATGCCTAGGCTTGTACCTCTGCGCCTTCACATTCACTTGTCAAGTGGCTCCTTGTTGTCCCCACACCCTGAAAATGACCAATGTGATATTTCACATAGTGGGTTCTTTCACATGCTTAATCAGGTGCAACTAATATTGTGCATATAAAACCGATGCCTCGTTTCCAGCCTTCATTTATCTTTGTTTAGCCAGTCTCAAAAATGAAACGATCAACCTTTCGATTTAACTTCTCCTCCATCACTTCTCTGATAAACTGTCAGTGCATTAGTTTTTCTTTTCAAAAGCCAAACTACTTTTCACTCTTTCGTTTCCTGTACTCCTCTTTGCTCAATATACCACTTTCCAACATTTGCGATAAGGGAATTGACGCCAGTAACGCTAACACACTTGCTGCATTTAACGCAATTAGCGCCTCTGTGAGTTCTGAACTTAAATGGTTGCTTAAATTTTTGGTTCGAATTTTGGAGGGAGAGATAATGCGGACATGATTAAGGTAAGGATCCCAAGAATATCTGTTTCAGAAGAACGCAACTAAAAAGTCAAAATTTTGTTAATTGTTAATGTTGTTAGTATAACCCCCCTTGACGCGTATCTGTAAGGAGGGCTGGGGATTTCTGTTGCAATACTCTTTGTTCACTTAAAAGACAAAAGTTACTCTAGCGACCATGAGAACTTTTGAGAGAAAATGGGTCATGCCGTTGACTTACAAGTGTAATTTTACTGAGCAGTTTCAATAAATGGGAAAAAATGAAACATATCTTTTTTTCAAATGGAAAGAGTATGAACATGGTCTATTATTGAAAAGTTTGAGCTAATGAAAACTGTTCTACTAGCTCCTGTCATTAAACGTTCTGCTGACGAGAAGATTTAGCCAATATGGCACGTGAGTAAAAGAACAGCTCTATCTCCTTATTTAATGGCTAAACAGATAACGAGAAGAAATTGAATGCAAAATGTGCCAAGTTAATAGAAAGAATGCTATAATGTTCTTTCTAAACTTTGACTGTGTAAGAGTTGCTCAGGACATAAGCAACATCATCGATACAACTTCCAATGTTTAATTTACTTCAGTCTTTTAAGAAATTGGAGATTCTGAAACTTTGAAATAAGTCAATATCAGACTGTGTTTGTGGATCTGATCAATTTACAAACAGTACCTGTACTATAGTTGCTATCAATGTGAGGTTATGTTCAATATTACTTTTGTTACTATTGCTTCTCGAACTATATTCACCGTAGATTTTTGTTGCACTGAGGGGCTGTATTGGAGGCGTTTTTTTTAGTACCAATCTACGTTTACTTTTTCAAAAGCAAAATAAAGACGACAAAAGAATAACAAATACTATGCAGAAACTGGAATTGTGACTACAGCTATTGAAATTAATGGCAGCCATCATCAAATCCGGCACAGTATGTTTGCTTTAAAGAAAGCCTGGGTGCTGCAGTAAATATTCGTCATCAGTAGGAAGGCAAGTGCCTTGATAATACAATATCATTGGAACGACCAAAGGAAAACATACAAAATGTTCAGGGGGTATTCCCACAGAGAAATTGCAATCTGATAGAGATGAAAATTAATGGAAAACAGACTACCTGTTTATACAGACTGCATGTTGTGTCGTACACGAACAGCAATTGATGCACTGAATCTTGGAAGGGGGTAGATATTAGAAGTCTTGATTGTCTACATTAGATTTTGGCCTCCTGCTCTGCATAACTGACCAGGGATTTAAAGGTGTAAAGCATCATATCATGATCTGCTTTGATCTGGCTAATATTAAAACATTTTATCACTAAGTCCACTAGAGAGAATTTTTCTAAAGTTAGGATAATAGAGTACCGCCTTCACTTAAGGAATTGTTATCGCAAAAGATCCTCCATTTTATGGCAAGTTGTGCGAGTGGCTAAAAATTGTCTGTATATTGTTCATCACGAAAGGAGTTGAAGGAAAGAGTGCGTCACAAGATAGACAATTGTGCCAATGCCTACACAATGAAGAAGATGAAGTAACGTTTACTGAAAGCTATACAGTAGGGTTTATGACTCTTATGACAAATTTAAGGAAACCATAACATTTTGCTCTGAAATTGACAAAAGTAAAGTTCTCTAAAAGAAATTTATTGCTTTCAAACATTATTTTACAGTATTCCAAAATTTTTTTTTATTTATAGCATACCATAAGTGCTCAACAAAAATTAAAAGGCAAAGCCAGCAGTTTCCATTAGCGATGTAACTCCCTTTTCATCAACTGATCAACACACGTATACCAAAATGTCGTTTTAAAGTGTTTCATTTGTCGCTTGGTTTGAGAGAGAAACTTCTGTGGCAAGTAGCTGCAGAAGTAGCTGTTGTTTAAAATCCTGGATAAAGCCCATGTCGCAGGGTTATAAGCTCCTGGTGCGGTTTAGCCTCAGAAGAAGGGATTGAGTGCATTGAGTTTGCTACTTACATCAGTTAAATGCACAATGCAGGTATCTCAAATCGGCGAATGTATTCCTCAAAACTTTCCGGCAGTAAGCATACACAAATTGACTTAGTTCACTGTTTGAGACACTTTGACTTGTCTTTCAAACCACTTACCTAAGTTTTTGCCGACAGTTGTATTTCAAGAGAATAAGGAAAATTGGTGAAAGTCCTCTAACGATTCTGGGTACCCGGATGCCTGAGAACGATCAAAATTGAATACAATGCCACTTAAAGTATCTATTTCTTCTTGATTAAATTGCGTAAGGAGCTTGATATTTAGCTCGTAATAATCGGAAGCTTGTTATAAATGGAAACAATTTAATAAAAAAATATTTATTCTTACTGGGGCCTGCTCTTACGCTTGTTAAAAGTAAGATCTTGCTATAACCAAACCCCATTATATGTGGAGTATACTGTAGCGATTATAATTTTTGCAAAGATTGAAAGGCGTGAAAATCTAGTATGCTTCAAGATATAGAGAAAAAATCACCAACAATTGGCAATACTCAGACAGGAAAATTAAAAAGGCACAAGAAACTGTTCAATGGATGATAAACTCTATTGAAATAATTAAAGCTGAGATCAAGGAACATCATTTTACACTTTCAACCTGACAAATAATGACATATTATATAAGGGAAAAGACTGCATGCCCTACAATTTGTTTTTACTGCTGAAAGCATTCAGTAGTGAAACTTCCATAGGTTTCCATAGGCTATCGAACTTTCTTGGAAGTGTAGGTTATATGATAGGGTGTTGTGACCTTCAAGAGCTGTTAGGAATTGGGGTGCTAAAAATGTTGTTCTCCATTGATACATTCACCTCTCTCTAGTGCTACGGGAAATTTCTGCAGTCTGCAGTAGAGGGCATGCTGAACCACACCCTTAAATTCTCTAATAATATCAACAAAAAGAGATTCCTTCCATCTGAAACAGAGTGCGATGCAACAGAGAATTTTGCAGAGAAAGTGCTACTGAATAATACTTTACGTAGCATTGGAGATCTCTATAAGGCTATCCAAGGCAATGTTACCGCTGAGGATCTAGTGCCATTTGCATCTTGAAAATTTTTAGAAAAAGGATATACGTAATAAAAGGCAAGTTCCAAAATTAGCAGGTCTTTGAATACCTGAATCTATATCTTTCATTGGCTTTGAAAATTTTAAACCGTTTTGCAGCGACACGTTTTGCCCATCATGGAACAAGCAGTCGTCTGTACCTCCAGTCCATACTTCGGTTAATCCACCAACACCAATGGCTGCACCAGAGATTTGTTAAAACGTTGCTTTACTGCATGCAATTCCATGTACAGAAATTTGTAGGCTTCTGAAAAGATTAAGGCACAGATTTAGTTGAGATGAGAGCACTCGAAATAAGGGTCAGGTAGTGTTTGACAAGAGTGCATATTCACCATGTTACTAGGCCTAAACGTGACTTTGAAGCCTTCTTGAAAATGACGGAATGGCCTACTCAATATGATCTTTCTTGTGTTATGATTGACGAAGGAGATCTCTTTGAACCCAAATTAATGCATGCCAACACAATAACGTAAACTGTAACAAAGCAGAACAAGATAGACTGGCGATGCAAGTCAAGCCGGACAATGTGAATGTTCTCAATAAGACAGACAAACTTAAAGACCAAATTAAGTCACTTGTCACACTACATAACACAATAAAGATGGAGAAAAAAAAGATGAATATTGATATTGCACTTCTATTTCCAAGAACAAAGACTATGTGAAGAGCCACTTCGCTTGTAAGCCGACTGCAATGCCTGCATCCCTGTTCAGTCATGTGTTTAAACAAAAACTAGTCGAGTCTGCAATGTCTCAATCTAAGACCTCCGATGAGCTGTGAGCCCGATATTGACACTACATTAACAGTAAAACCACAATTCAGACTGCATCCATTTCCTGCCAAAAGGCCAAGAAGAAAAAAACGCGAGTCAGCTCTACGAAAATCAGTGGTCGACAACAAGGTGCAACAGTCGTAACAGCAAGTTACAAATAGTTTAAACAATTTCTTTTTCGATGCAAAACGTACGGTGTTAAAGAGGAAGGAAATTACACGATGTAGTTTATCAGGACATGCGTCTAGTCAGGGAATATTTAAGAATGTGTCATTTTGTATTTGATAGATATGTAGATGGAGACTCTAAAAACTTACAAGCATCTTCAAAGAAGTTTAATGTAAAGTCTCCGGCAGATCGTTGGATCGTTAATCGTTAGACACAGAAGGCGGGATGTGTTTCTTTCTATCAAGAGGAATAGAGGTTCGACTCATTGAAATTGTCAGTAATTATGGTTTTTTCTCGTTATCCATTTTCAACATGATCCAATGGCATGGTTTGATAATTATCGTTAATAATAGGCAATAAAAGGTTAATTTAATAGTTTTTCGTGTCAGCTCATAATAATGTATCAATGTTTTATTAGCTAAATATTAATAAAACCATTTTAGCCAGAATTCTCGCAGTCTAATAAATTCTATGTTCATATATAGGGCCAAAATAAAATCAACTCCCTACCATGCCAATTCTCCAAACTCTGTGATAAGGGCTTTTAAGCCTGTTAAGTATGTTCTTGGCGATAAATTACGATTCTAATGATACCAACTTTAGCTTGTTCGGGATTTTTCTGTATTCATCTCTCCAATAACCTATACTACCAAGGGATCTGAAATTAGCTGGAGACCACTAGAACTTTGGTCGTCGATACTCATGTGATGTGGGTCCAAATATCACGCTAACAAGGCAGAGTACCCAACAAAATTTGCAGATATATCTATTTTGTTCAAAAGCTGATGAGATTCATCATCTATCTCAAAGGATGTTCTTAAGAGCATCTAACAAGGCAGGAATTACATAATAAATGGAGAAATGCTTTTCGTGACATTAGAATAGTCATCGTACACAACAGCAAAAATGCTACAGCAGTGTTATTCTCCTCTGTAAGGGGAAAGATTCGTTTTTGCTATATTACTGTACCCATTTAACACTAAGGTTATATTCCTGCGCACACCAGTTCTAAGACAACGGTTGAACAATTCTTCGTAGTCTATTCTCGTATGACTTTTTCAGGGATGGCGACGTCGCAGCCCAGGAAAGATGTAGAGATAACAAAACGTGCTTACCTGGTGACAGTTGGTTTTCTATCTAGTTTGCTGCATGGTGCCAACACAAGTAATATTAGATTCTTATACGGTAGCACCCTATGATCTATTGCATTCTTGTGTATTTATTCATATAGGAATTATATATCAGTGAAGGTCCTGCCTAACAGAAGGCACAGCGAAAATTATACACAACAAGAGCAAGTATTAGGTTAAGGATATAATTGATGTTTTAAAGTTCTTACGATCGGTAAGAACTGGACTTTTATATGTCTAAAAAAGGCCATCAGACAGCTTATGCTGTTGGTTTTTTTATCCTCTAAACCAGACAAATCCGTAAAAACATAAATGTTTTATAAAACGATTTGTTGTACTTTTCAAAACAAAAGGAGATTTTTATCTGTTGGAAAGGATCAGCGCCATGAACAGCTTGGTAAAGTTGTGAAGAGGAAGGAGGTGTAGTAGGACCGACTAAAAATGACAAACAATAGATTTGATGGATGACACCATGAACCGCTGGTTGCAAGATTAGCATAAGAAGGCAAGATAGTATCTGAAATGAACAGAGTTGAACTGAAGCTTCACAGACATCCTAAATACATATGCCCCTTAGAAGCTTGTCAGGCATGATGTAGAAAGTTTACTTTCCGGATTTGTAAGGTCGAAAATCTGGGAATTATATATAATAAAAATCATGTAGATCAAATTCAGGAGGATATGCACGAACACTATACTAGGAAGTAACTTCTCGCAATAAGAAAGTCTGTACTTGCCTCTGATCAAGTAAACTGCGAAGGTATCTTGGAACGGTAGTAAACTTTCAAATCCGCACTTCTGCTACGGGCTTCCTGATTGACGAAAAAATATCATTGGTCTTGTTTAGATCTATATGCATAGACGAGCAATTCTTCAAGGAGAAGGATATTTGGAGATAGGAAAAACCCGCTGGAAGTTTACTACGACGTAGAAATAAAGCGATTATTTCAATTTGAGAGTTAGAGTATCATGAAGATTACCAAATATCTAAGGATTGATATTCTACATGCTACTTGCAGGAGTTCAGAACTTACGTCTCAGCAACAGGTTTACATGATTGCAATATTTTGCAACAGATTGCATGCAAATGTCGTTAGGGGCCTGGCTTAACGTTGATCAAAGCAGTGTCCGTCGGGGTGTCTGAAAAATGGCGTCGACCGGTAAACCTTCACTGAAACAATTCTTGGTAGCAAAATCTTAGAAATGAAATAGCAGAAATAAAAGTCCCCGGAAATAAATACCTCCACATTCTTGATGAAAATGTAATAGCGGTACGCACTTGCCTAGTACTACTCGGGTTTACTAGTTTCTTTTTGTGCATAATAATTTAAATACGAACAAGAGAAAGTAATACAATGTATACTTAGGAATTTACTTTTCATGCATACGACCCCTGAAGTTATAAGGAGCCAAAGTAAAATTTACAAAAAATGGTAAAAATACGTTATTGTCTTTAGAAAAGGAGAGACTTAGTGAGAAAACAACTTAACCAAATAACATTCCAATTAAGAAGGACTCGCTTTCAGTATATGATTGCAGCAATAGGCCTACTGAATCTTTCAAGACATGAACCAAGACAGAAAAACGATTTGTTAAATTACATGACAGTGTTTGTACAGCTTTACAAAGCCAAGGGGATCAGGGAAGAAGAGATTAAGGACCTGGTCTGTTACGACAAACAAAATGAGTTTTCATCTCTTAGCCCAAAATAAGGAAGTTAACTTTGGAAACGTAGACAATCTCCTATGTTAAAAGCTGAAGTTTCATACTGTAATCGAGGGGCCCAACATGACAGCTGTGGTTTTAGAAGGCTCCTTTTCTATGAACATTTTTGTAAACGAAGAGGTAAGCAAGGTTAAAAGCGCGGAGCGTTTAAGAATGTAAAGATTTGAGCCCCTTTCTTTTCTGTCTTCCAGAATTTGGTATTTTCCCTTCGGGACGACGATTAAAAGAGTTGCTTTGGTTCTTTTTTGGAAGAATTACGTTAAGGGTGATCATATGATAAACAGGTTATGTATGCTTTTGATAAAACTGTTGTGTCAAACGGTAATTTTGCCTTCCAAAGGTTATCCCATTACCAACAAGAGGAATAAGACACAGATTTATCTACCCATTAAAAATATGGCCCTAAATAGAGTCAAGGAATGAGATGAGAACACTCCATTCAGATATGCTAGTTATTTCTTACATCTTTTCTTGATACTTGCGTAGGAAGCTTACTTTCGATCAGTGTTTCTCAACCCTTTCCCAGCCATTGCCCACTCTCCTGTTTGCCGAACCCCATATGTACCCCTGAAGTAGAAAGAAAACAAAGAATGAAGAGGAATATTGTTTATGAATTCATATCATTAACAACAGTCCTAACAATATCCATAATTTGATAATGAGATTTTTTACACGTCCGTAATCAAGATAAATCCTTGTGACATTCATAATTGACATCAACCAATATTCAGCAATATTATTCTTACTACCCCCCTTACAAAATCAAACTAATTAATCATAAATTTTTCTTATTGGCAAATAGGCATTTATATATCATAATTAAATTCTCACGTCGATCGACATCAATTGTGATTTGTCCTTTAAATTTAGAAAACTTCAGCGTGAAGGTTGTGCTTGATGTTGCCGTGTCAGACTTCTTATGTCTGACAGTATGGTGAGAAATAATCTCAGGTCACCACGCTTGGAGATTGCTAGTCTGTTTCTCTTCTTAGCGAGGATCTCAACTACAGAAGAGAATCCTGTTCAATGAGGTACGTCGTCGGAAAACTCAAAACATAAATGATTCCTGATTTCCATAACGTTGGGAACCTTTCTGCGGCGTAGCACCAGGGGCCACAGTAATTTTCGTCAGGAAACGAAGCCTTGATCTCATCATCAGACCGAAGGTCAATGATATCTTCTTGCAGTTCAGTAGGGATATCGTTATCATACAAGGCATAGATGCGATTCAAGAAAGCCACCTGACTTCTGTATCCAACAAAAGTCTTTCGAAATCCTCATCATTATCACTGCATAACTGTTGAAACAGTCGATCACTTAATGAATTTGCTTTAATGCGATTAACACATTTGATGACAAAATCCAGAGTCGCGTGCAACTCTGCACTCTAGTTTTTTGCGGCTAGATGGTGTCTATGTAAAACACAATGGATAGCAATTAGTTCTGGTATCTCCCGTTTCATTAAAGCAATAAACCCGCGATGCTTTCCCGCCATTGCACGAGCTCCATCTGACACACACTGGATTATATTATCCATAGGTATTTTATTCTCCCCGTAGAAATGTTTTACTGCTTCGAATATAGTTGAGACCCGCGTATCTGTAGGGAGAGAAATTGAACAGCATTTCTTCCTTGCTTTCGCCTTTGTAAACAAAGAGCACATATCCCAATCAAAGGGCTTCATTGTCTCTTAAAGTTGATTCATTCACTTAAAGTGTACCTCCAGTGGTCAGAAATTTTTTGATATTTTGTTCGTTTTCTCTTGAGGGATCGAACTGTTACTTTGGTTTTCGTCGTACGCGCACCTGTAAGTAAATATACGTGATTCTTTAACGAAGTTCTCCCAGAACGAGGCAATTTTTGACGTCACAAGGGACAAAATTGACGTCAC
>JAAAKM020000758.1:0-15808 GCA_010016025.2 Alatinidae sp. Z8VKAUB7J3 | reverse complement strand
TTTACCTCGTAGTAGTATTTTTTTACCTCATTTTCGATCAGTACCAGTTTGGATCCGATCCCAAGCGTTTACACGGGCACGGATCCAAACTGGTCGACTTTCATAAGTGGACCCAAACTGGTAGGCCCTACGGATAGCAGATCCAAACGAGTTCGGATCCACCAGGTCCCGTGTAAACGCGAGGCCGATCCTTACCAGTTTGGATCCGTACCCGTGTAAACAGGGTCTTAATCATGTTATTTGACTTACATTTTAAAGGATTAGAAGTACCGGTGTCAATATTGAAATTTTAATAAAAACTAAGAGTCTGAGAGCGTAGACGCCATACACATTTCAGGATTGTTGTGAACGCAACGGATAGCGGGATTCTTACCTCCAGCACTATGTCGAGCTTTCTTCGCTTCATCTCGTTTAAAGCTGCTAGGCTGCCTTTTTTCTTGCGAATGACTGGTGACTGTATTACTGGTTTACTAACTTCATCAAAAGTATCCATAAGTATTATCTGATTTTCCAACCATAGTCAAAACAAACGTGGCAACTGAGCAAACAGATAAGAGAAGTCTTGTTAATGTCACGCGATTTCAAAATCGAACACTGATTAGATCAATGGACTTTGGTTTTTGCAAAAGAAATACTCTGGCGTTTATCGGCATTTGCAAAAAATGTAAAGTGGATTTATAGCGGTAGTTATCAGGTTTTGTCAAAAAATGATTTCAGGATCCTAAAGCGGGCACACAAACGAATAACATGACAGTGGTAGATCAGTTTTGATCGGGATGGCTCTTATCGGTTTTTGCAAATGAACTCTTCATATATATAATTCTCAAAGAGTGGAGCATTACCACAATAGCTTGTAATAAACGGCAATGACCGTATTTGAAGCCACGACCTCATGGTTACTAAACCAACGCCTCAAGCATTGAGCCATCCGGCTCAATGCTGATAATATGTATACTTCACCGCTTTAACGACCATAAATCACAGTTTCGTAGTTTTCTTAAACGGGGAAAGAAAATGTTTACACTAGAGTGCGCTGTTTGAACATTTAGTATAATCTAGCCACCAGGGTATATCAGACTTTTCAATTTTCACCATAAACACTTTAGAATAACATTATTGTACATAGCTATTTTAGATTACTTGGTGTTTTAATTTTAACAAGTTTAACCACAAACACTTTTTAGACTAATATTATTATACATAGATTCCTTTAAATTGAATGCTGTAAAGAGTAAATTATTGTTTTTAATCTAATTTATTAGCGACCGTATACGGTAATTTGTAAGCATTTCTCGATTTTATTGTTTTAACGAGGCACCAATGGTTGGTGCCGATGGAAAAATTTTGAAAATTGGCAGTTCTAGATGGCCAGAAAACGTCACTCCCCCCCATTTGTTGACTAAATGTATTCCCCAACTATTTCAGCTCCAAATTTGCGGTCCCCCTGAGTTGAAAATTTTATTCCCCCCAACTTCCTGAGGGGGGGGGGACGCTATGTAAACGTCTTTACCTTTAATTCATTGAATTCTAATAAATATTGTATAGTGGTAGATTTAAAATTCTAGCCCAATCTAACTCAGTAGTGCACGCATAATGCTAAAAATGTTATATTTCCCCTTCCTCATTAGACTTTACTTTTTGGCTCTGGCCGCAAAATGAGTCCAGGTGAATCGGATGCCCAAAGACAAAATACATTTACGTTTAAGACTGACAATCGAATAAGGGAAAATGGCAGGTTAGGGACGTTAGAGGCTCACGTATATACTATATTACTCTGTGTGTATATTATCTTGTTTCCAACTATTAATAGATGTGAATACTGTCAGCGTAATGTATATAGCTCAATTATTGAGTCTGAGGATTATGTTAAATGACAGGAACGTCAAATTCATGTATTTTGTATTAATTTTAGATTGAAGGTTATTTGGTTCTTCAAATATCAGAAGATGATTGGATTCACATGAACTCATATGTTTTACTGTTCTTTTTCTTTGGCATTGGATTGTCAGTTGGAGTGGCAGTTGCAGTTAGTGTCCTACTTTATTATCAAGTAAGTGACTAATCATCGTATTTCGTAAAGAGGAGGGAGACTATTCTTAATAAAATAGTTTGGTATTTTTTTTAATGGGAATGCATCGTTAAGCCAAAGCACAATAAATGATTATGATTAATTAAGATCCCCTTACCCCTGGAAGAGCGAGCATGACAAGATTGACTTCAAAATTTCTCACCTTTGATTAAGGTTTGGGTTTTCAAATCAGTGGGTCTTAGTTTATATCCGAGATTATTGTAGATATAGGATACATTCGCGAGAAATTTGATTAGAGCTGGAGAACAGCCATTATTAATAATTTACAACATGTTCTAAACTTTTATGTGACCAAAACAACTCAGACGAGACCTTACCGACTTCTTTCGATGCTTGGCATTTGTATCCTCTGGTTGTCGGCATAGTTCGTTACGTGATCTTTTGTCCACATGTCCAGCTGCATCTTTTCATTTCTGCCACTTTTAGTCTCTTAGCCTGGCAGTTAGTGAAAGGCAACATTTTCTTGCGCATTTTCCCTTTAGTTCTCGAGGGTACGCGCTTGTCGCTGAGAATCGCACAATATATCGTTTTTAAATCAGAAATTCAATGTAGATTAGAGTTCCCCTTACTTTGCTTATTATTTTTGTGATAAATCTCTAATCTTCTTTTGAAAAGCAACTGTTACTTCTATGACGTATAAAAAACCTTGTGAACTTTTACGATTAAGACGCGTCGTTACTCTTCGACATAAATATTAAAGGAGTGCGGAACCAAGTAAACCACAGTATGATAAAGGATGATTAAATATAACGAGTAGTTCCAAATCATGTCTCCAAATGTATTGAAGCCCGCCAGAAACGACGTGTTGCAGGATTGCTTGGAACACAAATAAAAAAAAATTCTGATTATTGATCTTTTTCTAAAGGCAAAGATAGTGTGGGTAGCCTGTTATTAATATATCGGCAGGCAAAGTTTGATATTACACGAAGGGGAGCTAGGCCTTTTTTCCACAATTTAACAAGCTGTGTACAGCAGTTTTGAATCAGTGCCTTGAAAACTAAGCCTTGTGGTGTAAGCAGCGCTCCCAAGCAATTTTCTTTCTAATTTCCTTCAGTATCTCTTTGCTTGATTAAAACCATCGTGTTTTACATTTTTACATCTTGTTTCATGAAAAGTGTAAAGTGTATCAGGATCCAAGGCATTTAATAATTTCTTACGGATTACTTTGATATCAAGAAATTTGGTTTTAGCCTAAAGCGGAAAATAGTTAATTTTACTTTACCAACTTTATCAGAATTCTCTTATGATCCTTATGATCTATTTCAAAATACACCGATCTGGATTGTCAATTGAACAGTGTTAATCGACCAAGCATATTGTCAGACGAAAGAAGCTCCGCAAAAAATTAATTAGGTCCGTCATGCAGAAAGAAGTTTGAGATAATCATGGTCAAAACCTTGCAATTTATCCCCGTCTTGCCGAGATAATAGCTACTCCAGTTTGCAAGATTTTCCCAGGCACCCTTCCAGAATTTCGGAGACATAAAACTGTGAAGAACTGACAAGGAACCGCCAGTTAAAAGTGCAGATTTTCTATCATCATAGATGAGGACTACTTGGATATTCGTTAACTGAGCACAAAAGGTATTCCTCAGATGGTTTTGCATGAAATATACTATTATAAGTTCCTATATTTTTATTATGGTATTAGGCAGTTGTTTTTATCGAAGATGCTGATTTCGATCAGCCCTCCAGAAAAGCGGCTTGCGTCTTACCATTTCATTCTAACATTACTATTTTAAGTTCTATAGAATTTAAAAGACGAGCAACTTTTCGAGAGGGCAAGTCACGAGAAACGTATGCATTGAAAGTTATATCGTGCTTATTCTTCGTTGTTTCACAGTTTAGTGAAGCTATGTTTTGTCTAAGGATTTGTGGAATAAGTAACGTCTGGAGCCAAAATATAAAATTTTCGTTGTCCTGTTTTTGCACTGCACAACTTAATAAATCTACAGGTGCAAACAAACGTATAGGAAGAGTGATTTTTCTCAGCAAACGCTTACTTGAAGCGAGCATATTTTAGAGGAATTGTGAAACATGAAGAAACATGGCCTGCTCTCTAACTTGTTAAAGAAAATGTGCCCGATCGTGTATATGCGCAAAATTTACAGTCTTAATAACAACTTCACACGGCAACAACTTCGCGACCACATCTTTTTTTAAAGTTTCCGTTTAGACGATTGATAAACCTATAAATGCTCTTGCACTCCTACATGTTGTAAAGTTGATTGACTTCCAGCCTTTGCACCCGGGAAGCGCCGCAGGAGACAAAATTTGGATCTGTGTATTAAATTTACCTTGAAGATATCAAAAACCAGAAAAACTATCCACTTGTGTAAATCTTTGGACGTAATTGTGTGGAAAAGTTCCACTTTTTGCTATTAGGAAAGTTTGGTATATGTCCACTTTATCTGTCATTGTACTCCAAACACACCTTGCACTGAACGCTTCAAGAAATTGGACGGAATTTGCAATGAAGATGAATGAAGATCATCTATGTGGATTAGGATTGAAACCGCACGCTTTAAAGAATTCGCAAAGTAATCCAATCCATACTCTTTGTTGGGTAGTCTCACGCCAAGATGACCTAACAGTGTCCAATATAAATGTATCCATGCCTCAATTTGATCATCACTGCATAAATGCCACATGAAATGCTAGGAAATCGCCTCTACCCAAGAAGTCTATATCATTTCGGTAGTACAAAAACATTGACATGGAACAATGCCGTTGAACAAAGTGACTTAATAACGAAACCAGGTGACACGATAGAACAGTTAATTCAACAATACATCAGCACACTTTCATATATAATTGACAAACATACACCTATGAAGCCAAAACTACCACAGTTCGACCCGTTACACCTTTATTCTCTGACAAGATTAAAGAACTAAAAGCTCTTAGGAGAAGGTGTGAGAAAAGATAGGGAGCAAGCCGATGTGGAAGCTAGTAATGCTGTAAAAAATAGATTAGCAAAAGCCAAATCTGGATGTTTCCTTGAACAGGTGGATAAATTTGAAGGTGGTCAGAAGGCTCTTTGAGGGTTCATTAAGGAAATCGTAAACTCAAGAGGCAAAAGCCCTTTTCCAAATCATGAAGGCCTAAATGATCTCCTCAAAGAGTTTTTTTTCAACCAAAGTTGCGAAAATTAGAGAAAATCTTGATGTAGACTTAATTAATGAACCCACAGCGACTGCAGTTACATCTGCTCAACCAATTCATGATCCACCACCCCTGCGCCCTTTACATCATTTTCACCTGTTACTAAGGATCAAGTAAAGAAGTTTCCCCCCAAAGACCAATTGTAAAAGCTCATAAGATTTTAAATGGAGGTAATAAATACACGGATATTTGTATTACTCAATAAGATGAGCACAATGATAGAGTTTTAACAAGGCAGCGTTTTCGACAATGATACGCAGAACATGCTCTGATAAGCCCACCGTTCTGCTGAGACTTAGATGTTTTCAGTGTTGACATTGTCACAGAAAAGCAGCAGAAAATATAATAGTCCCAATATTTCTATGCTTGGTTTCTGTTGGAGATGCATCGGTCCGACGAACAGTTTTAATGTAAATACAAACAGATGATTCTGATTCATACATTTGTGCATAGCTGCCACGAGAGCAGCCAAATGATCATGGAAGATGAACTGCCACATCGTCAGCGTCTTCAACTAATATCTACAAGGTCTCTGATATCTCTAGAGTATCTCTAAAGTCTCGATCGTTGGTTAAACTCGAATGAACACACGTAGTTACGTATGCCATTGCTAATTTATATGGTTTTATTAAGATTTTTGGTAAATGAAATAACTTTTTTATCATAAAAAGGTAAAGTCCATAATCAAGAATGAGACGGGAATCGAAGCCTGGATTGTGGAAAAGGTATGTTCAACTTTTTTTTAGTGGCACTATGTTTAAAACTGCTAGAAAACTTGGTTATATGCTTTTATATCAAAGTAGTAAATACTTCGAAGCCTTTCACGTTGAATTTAAAGGGTTTTATCGTGACACTTTTGGTTAAATAAGTGCTGGTATTTATATGAAAAGAGTAACGTAGTCAAAGTCATTAGTTAAAATTCTTTTACTGACAAAATTTTTCTTAATGGAATGCGAGTTGTATCATTTTGTTAATGTACTGTAGACATCAAGAATTACTTCAAAGCTATTTAGAGTCTTATTTAGAGAATATTTCATTCCAAAAACGTGAGACATAAAAGTATTCATGACAAACAAAGGAACCAATAACAATTATAAGAAGTCTAATGGTCGCTGCTAAACAATTTCAAACGGGATATGTTTAAAATGTCTAAAAAATAAATTATTTTCACAATTACATATGGTAATACATGTTTTGAATGCCTCCTTTCCTTATTTATATTTTAAGGACGGTTTTCATTACGTTGTGTTTAATTTTCAGCTACTAACTAGTTAAAAAGTACTAACTACTAACTAGAAATCGGAATCTGAAGTAATCAAAAGCGATAGCTACCCCTAATTAGTGTTAATTACCTTTTCAATAGCAGGACGGCATCTGAAATATATTTGCCGTTGGATTTGCCAAATTCATGAAAAAAGTTTCGAGTTTTAACCCTTCGAACTTTTCACCAAAACTGGTCAATCTATTTATCAGGGTAACCTGACAGGACCACGGGCAGTGACGACCAATTTTATTTACCAAAGTTTGCTAGATAACAGTTGGGAAAAGTCAAAAAGTGTCAGCAATTTAGAGGCAATCGTTAAAAATTTCACAGCTGCGGACGTACTAGACCCCCCTTCAAACGCAACGTGTTGAAGAGTTTAGATATTTATGTAGTCAGATCATAAGTTGCTATCAGGTTTCTTCAAGAGCTTCCCGATTTTCAAATTAGGAGACTTTTATTGAAATGCGGAAACATGAACTTGTTTTATTCTTCGTGAGGTGACTTAAAACCTTATTCCAAATAAGTTAAGTGTTCCTTGATGCAATGTTCTGTTAATAATGTATTTATTATGAAACCTTGTGCAGTTGGACACGTTGTAAATCTTGACTTCTTAGCTTTCTAGATTTTCTTGAAAACGGCTCTGCCATCTTTGTACCAAGTAGTGGAATTATGCAAATTTGTTTTCAGTTAGATTGTAGATTAATTGGGTATCTGTTTCAGTAGACTTCTTAAATCTATTTTCTTGCAATTGATTGGCATTGCAAATGCCTAATAGATATACCAACTACATAAAGACATAATTTTGACCTAGTGAGTATAATAACATCGACAAATTCTAATTGTGGCATTAAGAGCCATCTTCTGTAGAAAGTGTGGCAGGTAAAGTTAATGGTTATATTGATTGACGTCATTTTATACTACATGCCAAGAAGATTTTGGCATCAAGTATTTCGATAAATAAGTGGTAAAATATCTATAAACGTGATTATTTTATTGACATTAGACATATTGACAGGCTGTGTTATTCATATTTTGACAGAGTCCACGCCATTTTTGTTTGTTTAATGATACTTTCTACGATGACAGTGAAAGCCATTTCGCTTGCAATATATGGGATTCAGAAAAACTAACAACTGGAATGATAACGTGGATAACAAAAGGCGAACAACGATTTTAGCAAAATCCATCGTTTACCAAATCAGCAATTCAGGATTTTGCCAAATCTTGTCACTTCTGCAAACAGAAAAGAAATAAGTTTGCGTCCCTCACGGTACACGGTATTCGTTATTATCAACCATTAATCTGTCCATTAAATCTACCTTGTATATATGCCCCCCAAAGCGCTCATGCTTCAATTTATGAAACGAACTTTACAATCCTTATTCAGTTCTAAGCAAAAAAAGCTTTCACTCCTAAAATTTCCAGCCAGGTTTTGACAAATTTGTTTCAAATTCAATTTTCAGTTTTAAAATATATAGAAAGCTGCTCTTTTACAGATAATATTTACGGGCGACATAAACGATAGTGAATAACTACTAGTGGCAAACAAAACGAAAGTTGTGTTTGTATGAACAAATTGAGTTCTAAGAGCAGCTGTATCGTCCCTTTATCTAGAACAGTGTTTATCAAAGTTTTAACGCCATCGCTCCCAAGACTACCGAGATACACCCCTCTCACGCCCTACAGATCTTTATATTAAATCATTGTGCTTAGTACTAGAAGGTGCACGTTTAAGACAGTGAACAATTAAACAGAACTACTTAGGTTCTGACATTCACAAACAAAATTAAGATTTTAGATCAGAAATAAACACCTTATCCGTGATCTAACTCGATTCGCCCGGATTTGGGTACCGCCCCCTTGAAGGTTTCCAGCGATCCAAGGGGTACAACTTCGAAAGAAATTAGTTCTCTTTCGCTCATGGGTTTTGCAAGGTCTTTTTTTAGGTTAATGTATTTTTCGGTTTTGTATATTGTAGTCACCAGTGCTTCTCCAGCATAAGAACTCCAAATACTTTTATATACATGGTGACGTCTTATAATACCTTGGAACTTTGCTCTGTGATAGATTTCAGAGTTGCGTATCTCAATAGCTCTTGCCATATTTTGCATGTTGTGATGTGTAGATGACTTACTCCATGCAAAAATACCACCTATGATGCCATTCATTGCATCAACCAAATACTGTTCGATCAAAACGAATGCAGCTATTGCATTGCATCAGAGCAAAAACATTCGAATTTGTGGCTTGAAAACTTCTAAACAAATTCATTGTACGCTTTTGCTGTGAAGATGATCGATCGATGAAAATCGTCAAATCAAGCAATGTCTCACAAGGGCGAATAAATAAATAAATACACTATGGAATGTAACACAAAAATAATTAACCATGCTAAAGAAAACTCTTCTAATGGAGCTGCGAGAAAGTTCAAAGTCGTCCGCAAGCGAGTTCGTGAATGGGTCAACCAAGAAGATAAAGGGTTAAAATGAAACGAAAACTACTCAGAATTAAAGATGGTGGACGTAAGCTTACAGACTACGAACTAGAGAATGAAGTTCTAAACTGGATTCACTGATAAAGAGAAAATATGCTTCGCGTTTTCAGAAAGCTTATAATGTTTCCGGCAAAAGTGTTCTTCGATGAAAAATGTGGCGATGACGAGGCTTAAAGTGAGGGCTTTGTTGCCGGCAATGGTTGGTTGGTAAAGTCCATGAAACGCAATCACCTTTCTTTACGCAAGTGAACCACCATCGCACAAAAAGGTCCATCTCATCTCGTAAGTACGCTTGTTGGATATTTGATGCATGTGCGAAGATTATCAATAAACTGTCGTTATAGAGCTCTATAATTCCAACGGACGATACTTCTGATTGGCCTGACGTGGTTGGTAACAACAACTATTAATGCAATCGGTGCAAAAGAAGTGGCCCTAACATCAACTGGTAACGGAAAGGTATGTTTGATCGTTTGCCTGATTGTGAAAGCTGATGTTACGACAATGAACCCTTTCATAGTTTTTAAAGGTATCAAAGGGGAATCGGCAGTCCTTAATGATCGTTTTAATGGTCGATGTGATGGGATGAAGAACTTGTTCTTTTATATCTAAAAAAAGATTCTATGGATGTTTACTTTTTAAAAGAGACTATTAGCCGGTGATACATTTGAAGCAGTAGAGAAGTTGTTGAAGGAAATGAAAACTGATGACGCTCTTACTCGTGGATAAGGTCCTGATGTCTCTTTGAACAAGACATTCAAGGGTACACAATAACGTAACGACTGAAGGGTTGCCGTGTATGGTATTTTGTTACGAACTATTACGAAGGGGTAGGGGGCCACAGCTCTTTTGTTAAAGTAGAGCCAATCTCCAAGGTGATAGTTATTTCAAAGCTTAATAATGACTTTCTTGTCTCTTCACATACGCAAAAGTATTAAAATTCCATCATGTATGCCAAATAAACATGCCTGTTACATCTTTTCTGATATATTAGAGCACTAGTTTGCCTAATGATTTGTTATATGAAGTCAATGGGTACCTTGAAGCATGAATAGAAACATTGATAGGAGTCTTAAGATTGGAAATGTTAGGAAACAAGAGGGATGGATGGTACTAGATTTGTTGCAAGACGTGTCATTATCGCAAACGATAGATCATTGTTATTGGAAAATGGCGGTTACATCGACTTCAGTACTGATTGTTCACACCAAGGTTTGTATCGTTTCGAAAAACTTGGTCAAAAACTGACAAGTCAAATGGCTACCACTGCAAAGATACCAATTTCTCCAGCTTTACTAAACGAAACAAAACTGGATTTTTTTAAAAAAATAAGGAACCTTCAATCGTGGCATGAATTCCATGAGGACCTCATAGTGAAGTTTAACCAAACACCTCTGTCTTATGTTTGCACAGGAAAGGGAACCGGTAACACTAAAGGCGCCTCTAACGTTCCGCTTGTTGGTAAAGGGAAAAGAGGCAAATAACTGGTTCTTTCACTATCACCATGTTAGGCCGGCTTCTGTCAATGCAACTGATTTATCAAGGAACCACTGGTTGCTGTCTTGCAAAAGAGGCAGAGTTTCCACTGCTTATCAGGGGGCTAAACTGAGAGATTGGCAGAGTTTCCAGATGATTGGAATGTCACATTCACTGCAAACAACAAAGAGCAGGCAATCGAGCATTTGGCAAGAGTGGTTTTCCCGTTTCTCAAAAAAAGAAAGACTCACTTAAAATTACCGGAAGGATAAAGAGTGATGCTGATTTTTTATGTCTTCAAAGGCCAAGTCACGGGACAAGTCACCAAGGTAATGGAGGAGAACGGCTGTGTGGTACATGTACCGAACAACATGACTGACCAATTTAAACCATTCAATCTGAATGTAAACGGCCACGCTAAAGAGTTTATAAAGAACAAAGCCGATGCACGCCAAATGGCTGTTGGGTCTTTACGATCACCTTAGAAATAGCTCTGCGGTAATTATCACATCTTTCGAAACGGCAGAATAAAAGATGCCTTGACCATGGAACTACAATCAGAAGACCTATTCGCTGATCTTGATTGAATGATGCGCACAAAACATCACTATCGAAATCAAGCTATTCAGTTCATGTAGTCAGTACGTTGTTGTTCAGTGCTTTGGACATGTTTTTGAGTTATTTAATACATGCTCATTACATTGTAGTCTTCCTTACGCTTTTTGTATTCCTAATAACATTTTTCAACAGAAAGAATTTTAAGGAGCATCAATCAAAACACTGTTTACGATCTTTATCTTTTTTGTTCTCTCAAGTCTCATAAGTAGATACATAGTACCTTAAGGGTATTATTTTCGCGGGAACCTATTGTCGTCGATTTTTTTAAGAAACTTTGCCAAATGTCAGGGGCTTAATTATTGCAGTTTTTGCAGATTCTTTTGCAACGGACTTTTCGCAGGACTTTTTGGGTGAACTTTGGAAATTTTATGGAGAGTTTCTGTGAATTTAAAGCAAAAGGAAGAAGAAGTACATGTTAAGGTTTAAAGGAAGTTAATTGAGATACCAAGAGAACTCAGCAGAGAATTTTCTTTTATTTGAAAAATTGAGTACAAATGGTCTCAAATTCTACATTTTAGTGATTGGTTTTTCCTTTATTTTCACGGGAACTGAATTTTTCGGATAGAGAAAAATGAAATGAAACTATTCGCTGGCATTACTTTTCACAAAAATTATGAAAAGCCACGAAATCCGCGAAAAAATATCCTTTAAGGCAGATGTATCATCCTCGACTGACTGACTGACTGAAAATTCTGTCCAAAGTGTTTTGTCCGAAATTGTAAGAAATATGTCCGAGAGTTTTTTCGCCGAAACTTTAATCGCCGAAGCATTTGGGAATTAATGTGCTCAGCAGACACAGGCAATTATTATATATTCATCATGAGTGGGGGATTACCACAATAGCTTACTTTTTTCACTTGAAAACTCAAACCTTGTCAAGTCAGTCTTGTCTTTTTTATCCTCCACTCAGTGAGTACGGGGAAATTAATATAATTATTTATTGTGTTTCGTCTTGAGCCTTCAGTGCCAGAGGTATATAAGTACTTGGATTGTGCTGTTTGCAGTATGATGCTCGACACGAAATAGGGAACATACCAGAGTATCCCTATCTCTGTATCTTATTAACAATGCAATATAAACGGTTTAGGTCATAACATTTCGTAATATTAGTAATGGTTTTTTTGCTGTTGGAAGATAGAATTAAGGAAATTTTTAGGAAGACGTAGATAAGATATTTCACTAGTAAGATGAGATCGAATCCAGCCAATTCATATTGTTGAATTACACGTTTTGTCTTTTTTCAATGCAAATTCTTGGCACTTGTCAATCTGAAACATTGTCTGCCCAAATGCTCCATTTGAAAAGATGTTTGACAATACGCTCCGAAAGCGGAAATATCGCTGATTGGCTATTTTAGTTCCGCCCTGGATACCAGGTAGCAACCAATATTGAATGCTAGGAGAGCGTTATTCAAAACAACGCGAGTAATGAACCAGTGGCCGTAAGATCAATCAATTGACAAAAAAGAAGCTAAATACCAAGAAGTTTCTTATCACGATTTCCTGTCAAATAAGAAACAAGAAAAAGCATAGAAATTAAGAATTCGTGGAGCTTTGAACCCTCAAAGTATTCTTATGTCTGCAGCGAAGACTTTAGACAGAACGGTTTTACCGTACAATAGGAGGATGTATCGGCTATCTACCAAAAGCACAGGTTAAAACAGGGGCGAGACGTAGTTTATTTCTCCGTGGAGAAGACGATGCAGTAAATGACTGCACAATTGTTACCGCCGTGAGAGCACGCGAGCCTCTGAAATGGAGCTCAGGGGAGAAAGCGGGTAGCAATGTACAAGTGGGGCGTGTCGTATAACAGGCTAGTGGGCTCAACTGAGAAAATAGAGTGTAAAGGGGCGATGATAGTGGCAATGGGTTCACCGAGGGACACGATTGCGTGTAAATTAATTTCGTTTGGTTACCAGTTTGTTTAGCAGATTACACGAATGCTTCTTTTCTGGTCACAGTTGGCGACTGTCACTTCATGTAAATCATTCAATGTATTGAAGCGATTAAATCAGAACGGCGATGTAGCAGCGGATGAACGAGTATGTATCATGGTTGATTCCAAAATCGATGAAATAGAACTTGATCGAGAGCTGTAGGCTAAGTGTAAGATTAGTAATTGCTTAGCAACTAAGGGATGATAAATGATATAAATACGAAATAGGGGGGGGGGGGGGCAAGAAGGAGGTGCCAAACAGGGTAAATGATACACGATTAGGCCAGTGTTTTCGAACATAGCATCAAATAATGCTAGTGTGCTAAGGTGAAAGCTACATGTGAAGTACCAAATATCGGGGGAGGGGGAGGGGGGATAACGTGAATAGCCTATAGCTAACTGTCCACAAAGGTATAGCTTATATGTGTGAAACTAATGTTTAAGGGAAAGCAGGATGTTAGTTGAGCACACATGCAGCTAACCTGAAGGAAAACAAGTTTATTTAGGGAAATGAACACTTAACAGTAAGGTATTGCGTATGAACACAAGACGATAAACTACCTTAGATGATACCTGAGTAATATTCGGTAGGTAACTGAATTAATTACAAGAATATCTTAAATGGTTATCAACAAACGACTACTATCTTGATTGATTAAATCTTCAGCAAAATAATTTCATCAGAATCCAATAACAAGTTATAAATGCATACGGCATTCAAAGAGATGACAGTATTCTCCTTAATGCTGGGGGAGGTGTTAACTTGAGGGGGTATCTAAGAAATTGGTTATATAACTTACATCATACGTGAAGCCAAACTGGGGTGGGTATCTATTTCAAAAGGTATGTAACTAAATAGAGGCATTAATTTGAAGCATCAACACGATATTCTATGATTGATCATCTTTCAAGTATAACGTTGAAAATAGGTCCTCTAGATAAAATTTAGACAATTTGAATAAACTTTTAGAAAACCAGTCTGATCTAATCTTATATTTTTTTATGTCTAAACAACAAAGTGTTCCCAGTCTGCCGAAATAACAGCCATTTCTACTTTGATCTGATACCAGTAATCATGTCCGCTGTTTATAGCTCAACTCTCAGTAACGTAGAAGTCCTTAAGAAACGGGTTTTTACTTTTTCAGGACGAATCACATCGTCAATTGTGCTATCTTTGTACTTCCATGACCAATTGATCTAAACTACCATGAGAGCTACACTTGCCGTGGAATATACTATTGCATCTGAACTGCATCCAAAATACCCACATAAAAACAGTTGTAGTCTGTTTTGCACCACTGTATTCCCAGTATTCTCAACATAACATTTTAATTCCACTTCTTCATGCATCTGCACCCAAATGATGGGGTCTTTTTTCTCCAAGTTGTACTCTTCTTTCGGTACTTTGATGAGCGATGTTAGGAAGGGTTGACTTATGCTTGAGTTACGTTCAATGGCTATTAAAACCATGCCAAAAATTGCCACCTGTGAAACTGAGGCGTCTCTACATGCCCCAGTGATGGCTTTGCCGCTGTGCTTTCTTTTTTTCTGCAACCAATTTCTGGTGTTCTGGGGACGCCAGCACGTATAAAACCCTTCCCTTCTACACTGAGGACGACGTTTTAACACCTATCTTTCACTGACGCACGTACCATCGCAGAAGCAATGTAACCATTCATCCTGACATCTAATACGAAACTGGAACTCAACTTGAGTTCCCCATTTGAAATACAGTTTGTATCTTCGTAGAAAAAGCTCAGTAATCCCGACGAATACATTACTTCTTCATCAGCCATTACGATTGTTTCTTATGTTTTAGTTCTGGTCTTCGTGAAGACTGTCTAGTTGCTACCTGGTATCCAGGGCGGAACTAAATTGTCAAATCATTAAAGATTTCCGCTTACGGAGCGTAAAATTGATTGTCTTGAACTGTGGTTACAATACACGTATCCAGACTGAACTGCTGCGCTTAAACGATGAAAAGTAATATCACATCAGTTCTGAGCGAACCTTGACGGGAAGCTTCAGTGCTGGTTCGTAGTTTTCGGTCAAA
Source organism: Alatinidae sp. Z8VKAUB7J3 (assembly GCA_010016025.2). Taxonomy (NCBI): domain Eukaryota; kingdom Metazoa; phylum Cnidaria; class Cubozoa; order Carybdeida; family Alatinidae; species Alatinidae sp. Z8VKAUB7J3. The sequence goes on along the minus strand of JAAAKM020000758.1, from coordinate 715 downwards.
TATACTTCCAAACGATTTGTCCCTTGATACTGGGGGAGCTGAAAGAATGTCTAGCAAATGCTGAGAGCGTGGCTCTAGATATTTTGTACATGGATACGTGCATAAAGTTAGTTTTGATACCAGAAACAGCGAGGAGATTGCACTACCGTGCATGCATAACCGATCGATGCCGAAGCAGAGAAACCTCATTCAAACCATTTTTCAATCGGCAAAGCCAAGCAGGGGGCATACTTGTGTAACCATAGAACTGATATATAATTTAGTTGTTAAGAATTTTATACAGATGTGAAGGCCCGAAAGTCTGTTAACATTTGTAAACAAACAAGTGCAACACACATGAAATAGGAATATTGTAGTCACGAAAAAGCTTTATTTCTTGCTTTACCAGTAAGTCGATTGACCCAAGTCAATAATATTTGTTGGCTTAGTACAAAAACAGTCGAGAGTGAGCGAAACTTTATACTTTATAATATGCAGGATTGCAAAGATCATTTTTTGAGTCGTCTCAGCGAAAGCTTAAACAGAGTGCAGTCACGAGGTGGCTGCTATTTTCTAATAACACATACTGCAATTTCTTTGCGCCGAGAAAGGGCTGTCGTATTGCTGTGTAAGTACGTGATTTCTAAAAGCCTAGTTTATGACGAAAGGTAGAGTTTGTACGCAGTGATAAACACACGTTTGGCATCAAGATCAAAACTTTAACAACTTACTGACT
>JAAAKM020000756.1:0-15818 GCA_010016025.2 Alatinidae sp. Z8VKAUB7J3 | reverse complement strand
CAAATTCTTTTTTGTCTACAAAGCAAAGGTTTTCTTGCTTTTATGTGGACTGACTCCAGAAAGGCCAAATGAAATGCAGACCTGGCCTTTTCTATGATATATATAGAAGCAGTCATCCTTATAATATTTGGCACAGACTGGGTTCTCAAGCAATTGCTGCCCTTGGAAGAGTCACATTGCTTAATAGTGTTTTTGCACTTTGAAACCCGAGGTGGTTGATTCCTTTTAGAAGTTGATGTTTGGAGAATCAAAGATGAAACATGCAGCTTTATTTGGTCAACCAACCTGAAAGTCATGCGATCAACATAGCCAGCCCCACACTGGCATAAAAGTTGATAAACTACAAAGCTTGAATTTGTGGAAGGCACACAATCTTTGTGGTTGTTGTTTAATGCTTTTTTTAGTTTTATAAACTACAAGCAGAGGGACAGTGCCAAGCTTTTAAGTGCATAATGTATTTGCTATTTCATGCAATATTTGGAGAGATAGACTAGACAACATAATTGGCATACCCACGAATGGGGACGGCACGTCCATGATAGATGCCCACCATCCACTACTGATTTCCACCTTGTCATTTTTTAAGTGTAAATTCCAAATGATGTAATCATTTGGAAGTTCATCAGAGAACTTTGACCTTAAAATGAATGATTATGTGTCTAAATTGTAGTGTTATCTTGGTGTGAGTGATAGTAACAAGGGAAATATGCAGAACTAAGGTCACTAGTTATATACATTACTTTTTGTCATATTATTTTATCACATTCTGAGACGAAATCATATGCTATTCTGAATAAAAGGGCTTTTTGCTGACAAATCTGGTGGGTTTTTTAGAAATAGGAGTCTTCTCTTCTGAAAAGGGCCCCTTTCTTTTAACAAGGTGCACCTTGTTAACTTTTCGAAAATTTGGAATCACAATGCTCCCCCCCCCTAGCCCCCATGCTCCTCCATTTGTGCTTATGATTTCCATTAGTAAAATTTCAACCGACTGGGTGTATGCATGAAAAATATGGAGACCGGAAAATCTAATCTGTAAAGAGGCAACAATTTCTTTGGTCAGGCATATATTGGCTTGGGTCCTGAGGTCCATAATTCTGCACCTGGTATTAAAGTTGAACTTCAATGGGTATGAAACGCATTGAAATGCCTCATATATGCTCTTGTAAAGATGGTCAAAGACTGTTTGCTGTTGATGTTGATGGCTAATCATATGCAGTTGTTAAGAAATTCCATCACTCTTGATCATGTTGTGTAAAGTATATAAATGTGATACTGATACTTTGGCAGGCTTCACTGAAGCAACTTCTACCCTCATCTGAGGCAGCATCAGGATGGATTCTGCTTCAACCTAGAGATGTTAAATCAGAGCAGTTCCCTATCCTTGTACCATCTTATGAAGTGGAGGAGTATATTGCCAAGGGGAAGCTCAGCAAGAAATCAGGGGAGTCATTATTTGATGGAGCAAATGTCCAACCAAAGACTAGTAATAAGAAAAGGGTTATGTACAGGTAAGCAAAGCTGTTTTGATTTTGCCCCTCAACTTCAATACCACAGTAGACTTTGTTTACAGACAGTAACACATATGAATTACTTATTATCTGCGCAAATTTACCTGTATATCATGTGTCAAATGTATCAACACTATTATATTCTTGCTGCCCCAAAGTGTTAATGCTTCTTAGTTTGAACCACATGAATTTTTAGCTTGCTTTTTATGATGATCAAAATTTGTACTGCCTTAAAATGTGATAACTTGATACTAAAAATTTAATCTTATACATTGTTGATATGCAGGGATGGTGACATTTGAGCCTCAAGTTCTGACCAGGACCTCAGTGATTCAAGACCCTTCTCAAAATAGCTGCTATAGCTATGAGCACAGCAGTCTGCAAACTTCATCACACATTTGGCATCTCCGTTGTCTCTAACCACCCATCAAGTCTCTCTGGTATGGTTCCCAGCAATCCCTCATGTTTACTCGGAACTGTCTCTTGCCTGTCAATATCAACAATGTCTGGTCAGTTGTGCTTCTAATGACTGGTTTATCCCAATATATGATTATGCTGCCATCATCTCTCTCAGTAACTGTCTGGGGTACATGCACATACCAGTAACTTTCAGTCACAATACTGTACTTTTGCAACAATAGCCAGTGAATGTGTTTTGCAACCAAATCATGTCTGGACAAATAACTTGTTTGCACCAAAACTTTGCACACACTGGTAGCATGCATGACTGTTTTGCTTTCTTCTCCACATAAGCTACACAATGGTTACACTTCTGGGCCTCCAATGGCACTTTTAATAGCATAAACACTCAATGCCTGTTCATGTGCAGCATAGATTAGTCCCCCAGTCTCCGTTTTAAGGTGACCTCCTTTGACCCACTGCCATGCCCTCTCTGTACTTACTTTCTCCACATCTTTCTTGAACTTGCCATGCAACGGGTTTTTGTGCCATTGCTTTCTCTTTTCACTTACCAGTGTTGCTTTGGAGTCTTCTACTCATTTGTCAGTCATTTTCTGCTGCTTGAAACAAATTTAAGCATCCACTAACTGCTCTCCTTTACATACTGGTCAAGGCTACATCTTTCTAAATTCTCACAATCTTTACAGCTTATGAGTCCTTGACCACCCTCCTTTCCTAGCCTTGCGACACTACTTCTTGGATGCAGACACCCATTAATGGTCATTATCCTTCTGGTCTGTTTTGTCCAGGCTCCTTAACTCTTCCTTTGTCCATTCAACAATTCGAGTGCCATACCGAATGATTCCTACTACCCATGCATTAATTCCAGCAATAACATTGCCTCCATGCAGCTTCAACCTAAGAAGTCTATTTAATCTTCTGAGATACTCTTTTCTAAGACTTTCTTTGATTTCTTTGTTCAAAACACCATCTACCTGAAGCACTCAAAGATATCTGTAACTATTCAGGTCAATCTCCTTCATCCATCTCCCATCTAGCAACTCAATACCTCCTGCCCTACTGCTCACTCCTCTTTTCAAAGCCATTACTGCACACTTGTCTAATCCAAAAGTCATGTCTATATTGTCAGAGAAAATTCTAACTGTCTGTACTAAGCAGTTCAAGCCTCATTCACTCGCAGCATACAACTTCAGGTCATCCATGAAAAGTAAATCGTTAACTTGTCCATGACCCTAAATCTTGTAACCCATCTCATTGTCATTCAAGATGATGGATAATGGTGTCAGCACTGTGACATTCGATTCAATGAGATTTGCAGGCAAAGAGTAGACATGTATCATAAGCTTCAAGACAGAACTATCTGGATTTACATAGAACAATTAGATAAAGGTTGATTCTGAAACTGAGGCTAACTAATAATGTCCTCAAGTCTTTAAACTAGGCTTTGTCCAATTATTCTAATCATAACAAGCACTATCACAAACAATAAGGGAGAGAAAGGATCTCCTTGGAAGATCCCTCTTTTTAAGTCAACCATCCCCAAAACCTTGCCATATGCCACCAACTCTGTTCTCCAGCTGTTCATACTACTTTCTAGCAAGGTGACAATATGGTCAACGATGCCCACCAAGGGAACTGCCTCAAGTATCCATTCATGAGGTACCATGTCATAGGCCTTTTTGTAGTCAATCCAGCCCATGGCAAGGTTCCTCTGGTTCCACTTACAATGTTTCAAGAGTTGTTTGTCTGTGAGCAGTTGATCCTTAGTCCCTTTTGACTTTTGTCTACATTCGTTCTGTTCCTCAGGCAATAAATTTGTGTTTGATAGATGTCCGTACACTTTTTCAGCTAACATGCTCGTCAACAACTTCCACATCAGTGGTATGCATGCAACTGGACAATAGTTGTTAGCAGCATTCCCCTTCGTCACATCTTTCTGGACCAACACTGTCTTCCCTTTTGTCAACCACTCAGGCACTTGGCCCGGTTCAACACAGACTTGAAGGTGTTCAGTCAAACTGAGATGCAAAATCGTGAACCTTTTAAACCAGTATCCTTGGACACCATCAGGACCAGGTACCTTCCAATTTGTCATCTTCATTATTGCTGTCCATACCTTTGCCAATCCAACAGTTATGTTCTCTTGTTTCCCAATACCTCCCAATTTCTCTTTTACCGTTTGGAACCAAGCAGCCTGCTCATTAAATTTGCCAGGGTTCAACCAGATACTTTTCAAAAATTCTGTTGCTTAATTTGCTTCAAGGGCTATATCTGCATCTTCATCTCTATTGGGTTCCTGGTACAGTTTCTTTTGATTGGTGGCAAACAGTGAATTTTGACGATGGCACAACATCATGTCATTGGATTTTTGCTGCTGCTGCTGCTGCTGCTGCTGCTGCTATTTTCTCCTTCAAGAAATTGATTACTTTGATTTCCAACATCACTTAGTTTGAAGTTCCTCTCCAGTCTCTTCAAATCTCTCCTCTTGTATTCAAACTACCATTTCCATCTCGCTTCAAGCCTTCCCAGATATTTACGCATATGACAGCATTTGTTTTTCTTGAACTACTTCTTTCATTTCATTCCTACTCATTGACTTCAGTGATGGAAGGTGTCTTCTTTTATTTGAATGCATTATTTCTCTCAGTCTACTTAAAATGTTTCTCTCTTAAGCAGTGACCAATTTAACTGTCTTCTTTCTGATAGACACTTCCATACCTCTCTCTTTCTGAACACTCAGTTCATGCATTGTGTCCTGCTCCATGGGTTCTTGACCCTCAACTCCATCTCTTGAAATCACTTTCAACTCTTCCTCCAGTTCAATAATTCTTTCACCAATTGACTACTCAATCTCATTTCTCTCTAACTGTGATATCAAGTTTAACTTCTGTATGCTTTGCACTTGCATTGTAAGTCTGTTTTGTTACATCTCACCCACCATCTTCAATCCATGCTTGTCTATTTCTTTCCAATATAACCTTTTTCATCCTTTCTCACACTCGCATAGCATCGTGACAATAGCCTATTCTCTTCCAAGCTCCATTTCTTATTTTGTGAGGGCAACTCAATAACCGCAGATTCAGAAGTTGCCCCTGTTAAGTTCTGGTCCAGGGGATTCAGACACCAGTTCAGCTCCCGCAGGGCTCCCAAGCATCTCCAGATTTGTTTCGTTATTTATACTCTCCATAGTAAAGGTTTAGTCCTTTCAAGGGGGCAGACCCAGTCTTTTTATTGTGACACTATCACTACACAGACTGCCTTCCAAAGCTCTGGTGAGAATATGTATATGTCTGACACTGATGAAGGCTCAAAGCCGAAACACAATAAATATTAATGTAGTAATTTCCCCGTACCCACTGACTGGAGGAGAATTTGCGAAAGATTGACACTAAAAATCTCCGCCTTAGCTTTTTAGCCTCGATGGCTCAATGGTTGAGGTGTTGTTTTAGTAATCGTGAGGTCATGGGTTCGAATCCGGTCAGCGCCATTAAATTGCAAGGTATTGTGGTAATGCTCCACTCTTTGAGAATTATCTATAATTGCAATGTGTCTGCTGGGAATATGTATATGTCTGGCACTGATGAAGGCTCAAAGCCGAAACACAACATATTATGGTTGAGGCATTGGTTTAGTAATCATAAGGTCATGGGTTCAAATCCGGTCAGTGCCTCAGTGCCATTATATTGCAAGCTATTGTGGTAATGCTCCACTGATTGAGAATTATATGTATATATATATAGCTACTGTTGCATAGCTGGAACCCTGGCAGATGCTACCACTCTGGATCAGAGTGGACCAGGGAGCTGTGATGACTCCACATTCCCCAAAACTTCGGATCTCCCGAACCAGAGCCTCATCATTGGTTACAGTTTAAAGTTGTACCCAGGATGAAAGAAATGTATCTATATATCTATCTTTGTTCTTGTCTTTAGTGTAAGTTTTTTAAGAAAGGTGACTTATGACGTTATTTCCCTTAAGGATATGGTTCTAAAAGTCATCATGGTTATAATTTTGTCTGTTATTTTATCTTTTCTTGTCATCAGTATTTATAACTATCAATTTAGCACAATTAAATGGTTTTTGATAAAGAATTGCGCTTTAAACCGAGGACTCTTTTTGATGCCAAAACCCATGGAAAGTTGCCAAGTGCCAATAAGAAGGAGCAGAGATTATTGTCAGTTTTGAAAACTGTCCTTTCCCCATGATGATACTATAATTTGTTTAAATGAACATCTTTTACTTCTTATTTATGTTCCAAATTTGTTTTGAATTTGTAATATAGGCATAGGTCAACTATAGAGCACAAGTGGAAATTTAAAAATATTAAACACGTTACTTTCCCTCTTTTTCTTCATGAACAAGATGGCTCAATGTGGTGGAAGACAGTTACATGCTTTCTACCCAGCCTTCTTCATTGCCAAGTAATGTTGATAAGCAAAGCACAAAGCTTCTTAGCTATACACCTACCAACTGGAATATGGAAGAAGATGAAGAACTGGCCCAGTTTCTTGTGAAGAATCTGTCTACACCTGATTACTGTGCCAGAGTTGCTAATAAGTATATTGAGTCAGTTGAAGTGTCAACAGTAAGTTGAAGATTTCTGTATAATCTGATTAATATTTTCTTTTGCTGCAATTTAGAACTTACCATTTCCACCACGGGGGTAACCTTCATTGTCAACGTAATTGGTTTCAGGTTATGCTTTTTGCAGATGATTGAGATGACATAATGCTATAGCGCAGTGCCCTATAAGATTGAGGTTGCACATGTTATGGCTTGATATCCAGTAAATGCATATTGTTTTCATGTATATTCTTATTAGTACTACTGATTTTTCATCTTCTATTTACTTGAAGCAGGTTAAAGCATTGTCAAAATACTTGACATGCTTAAATATTATATCTTTTCAAAAGAAAACTATATGGAACTAAATTATATGTAAAACCACATTGTTTCATTGTGATGATAGGTTATTATTGTTGCTGATAATTTCATTAGCTTATATGTAAATTACATAGAAGCGCAAGACCAGCCAAAATTTGTCCGGAGCCAAGATTTGGGTGTGATACAGGAGTTTGGAATGGGCAATTATTTTATCATTTTAATTACTAAGCCATGATATCAATGACAAAGAAACTCCCACAAATGCATTTAATGTGAGAGAAACATTGTACAAAATTTAATGTCATGGTTGCATGTCGCATTCAGACATCAGAGAGTTAATACCTCAGCATGTGAATCTATTCTAGGAGCAAGAATCTGCACACTTTTTACTTGATGACAACCCTGATACATTTTGGGAATCGGATGGTACACAAGGTCGTCATTACATTCGCCTTTTCATTAAACCAGGAGTCATAATCAAGTATGTTAAATACTAAAGTTTTATGTTAAGTTTTAGCGCTCTGCTGTATCGATTGCAGTGTGATTGGGAAGCATTTTGGAAAGTCAGTTATAGAACTTTAGCCACAAGAACTTATTGGAATAAGATACATTTTATATTAAATTACTTTAAGGGGGCAGGTCCAGCCCTACACTACCCCATGCAGTACTCTTTTTCCCATGCAAACCTGGCCTAGCCTACCCAACAAATTCAATGGACTAGGTTTCTGTACTTTGTGTATATTTATTAAAGAAAGAGATTAACATGATGAGACCTACCACTTTAAGTTTTATTGAAAAAGAGTAATTTTTATAACTTGTGTAGTTTAGATTGGTTTGTAGTGTCACTCTGCAGCTTAGTGCAATATATTTTGTTACAATCAGAAGGTTTCTGCCTTTGATTAAATCTAACATGGATTTTGTAATCTCATTTGTACTTTTCCTCTTTCCATTATTTCAAGCTAAGAGTAATAACACTATCTCAGAAAGCTCTGTGTGATTTCTCTTGTTATCTTGTCAACAAGCACAGTGAAATGTATAATATATTTTTTAACATGATTAAAATGTATAACTATGTATAACTCAAATGAATTAAATGTATGTCCGTACGATCCTTTGCCCAATCCTGTTTTAATAATTTTCCCTTAAAATAATGTGAAGATTCACTACGTATGTCATGGTTCACGTTTCTCCTCGTGACTGACAGCACATTGTATTCCTACAGTAAGAATGCATTTTGAGTACTCTCATTATGTAATATTTGACAGCGGTTTCTTGTAACAATACTCATGAAAGATGTCACATGAATCATGAACTGTAGCTGCTAGAAATTATGGACTTGGCTATCTTATTATTTGTTCCGATATATGCACGGTAAGAAGGCCCGGTTTACCGCCAATGATAACGATACTGATACCGATAAAAAAAATTGTTGGCCCTTATTTACCTGGTAGCTGTCACACTGCAAACGATACCGATCTGATATTCCCAATGATATCATTGGCAAATCGCTCCTTGAGCGACCTTGTCAACGATACTCCAGCGATAAAACCCTCGTAGCCAATCAGCGCGTAGAAAACAGCAGATATGAGTTCAAAATGGAGGACAACAGAGTCGATCATGTCTGTGGAAATCAATAAAGTTCAATAAAGGGTTTACAGATGCCGAAAAGCAAGGGGATATTTGGATGACATTGGCTGACAGTTTGGTCTTAATTAGTGTTAAGTATTTAATGTTTTCTGTACTTGAAAGTTTTGGCAGTGGCAGTGTTGTGATACATCGCAAAGGAAGCTTTGTTTATACAACTTTGTGAAAAACATCGGACGCCATTTAATACAACGGCATAGGGTCTTTTCTATGTGTTGAAGTTAACTTTTACTCTTACATAAGATCGCAATTAGAGTGATCCTTTGTTAGTTTGTTCCAAATCATGGGCAGTGTTTCCTGTGTATGGTCAACCTGTTCAAACGTGTGATGTTTCTCTCTCTCTGCATGGCGTTCAGATAAAACGCACTTAAAACGGAAATAAAACCCTGTCACAGTATCTCTTTCCCTATTAACCGGCCTTGCTAACAAGAACAGCGACAAGGTAGCCTCTTCATTGCTCGTACAAATTTCACTGCCTGTCATCACGATTCGTAGCTGCACGTACATCGTCCAACGATATGTAACATTGGTGATGTGATCGCTCCTAAAACGATTTATCGTTGTTGTCAAAGGTCCCAATATCCGTATCATTGGCGGTGTGACCGGGCCTTAACCCCTGTAATCCTTCCTGCAACCTTTCCTTTTGCATCTATTAGAGCTTTGCCCATTGCACATGCACTTTCTGGTAATGAGTACAATTTTTATTTCTTGTTTGAGAATGGTAGCCAAACATACATCTATGTATAAAAAGCTATTAGTCAGTAAACGGTTTAATGTTGTACCTTATTCTGCAATGTTGAAATCTCAATTCAGTTGATCATAAAATTCTCGGAAGTGAATAGGCAAATAGCCAACATTCCTGCAATGTATTACATACAGTATCGAATTATTATAGGACTATTATAGGGCCATTGCACTTTTATTTCTTTTCCTATTTCCGATTTCAAGGCAACTACTAATTGGTGTAGATGAAAGTGATGACAATTATATGCCCAACAGAGTTCTTGTCTTTGGAAAAGATGACCATGGTACCCTCAAGCAGCTAAATGATGCAAACATCAATACGTATGTATTCTTATATATGATATTTATATTTGTTTATAGTATATACTAAAACTGCAGATTCGGTTTATAAGCTAAGGCTTTAAGGATAAGACAACTTGACGAGCATTTCAATTCCACAATTACACCTCTGAGAAGGATAAAACCCATTCAACACTTCATTGTTTGTGAATAGTTGTTATTAGAATGCTTTATGCTTTCCTATTGACGAACTAGTAAAATTTACAGGGATTTCATCTGTAGTAGTCTTTAACTAAAGGAAGCCCATTTTTCTTTCAGTTGTTATGGAACTTCAACATATTATAGCAATATTTTGCCCCATATTTCTTTACTGCAAATTTAGGTTTTTACACGAAACGTTGAAGAAAATATTTTCTGCTGATGGACCTAAATGCAGGCTTCTTTTCTTAACTTGAAAAATTCCGGAAGATAAAGATATTTTCATGTAGGCCAATGGGTCGAAAAGTAGGGCTATACGCAAAGCCCCAAATGATTTGCTTGCCAATCTTTATTCTAAATTTTTTTTGCTGTTATTGTAGGTCATTCAGTGGTGATGTTTGCATTTTGGAGAATATGACAGATTATTTTAAAACCATTGAAATCAAGGTTAAAGAATGCAAAGGTATGTAGCTAATGTTCCCTTCTATCCAATGTTTTAGTGATTAATCATCTTAATCACATGCGTCTAGTCATTGTACTAAAACTCAAACAGGTGTAGCTAGTACTAGGGGTTATGCTCTGCTGGGCTATATGAGAGTACCTACTGTACGAACCTCATAGGTGGAATTGGTACAGTTAACATTGTGGATAAGCATTGACACACTATGTTGTAATGATGAGAGGGTAGGCACTAGCTAACTTTTGCTAAAATGTCTTCATGGCTATCGAGGTTTTGTTCATCAATCTAAGAATTTTTTTATCTCACGTTGTACTTGACCCAGAGATGAAAGTATAGGGTAACTGAAGGATTGATTGTTATTAATTTCAAATCTTTTTTTCATATGTCATGTATCGCATAGCGTATGAATGAGTAGATGCTCGTAAATCTAATGTTGCAGTTGAATTTATGGTTACTCAAGAAGCTGAAACGTTATACATCAGATCCTTTTTTGACGACTATCATTTTGGAGAAAATTCTTTTGTCATTTTCCTTCGTATCCAAAATTCATTTATTTGACATTGTAGGAAAGATTTTGTTGATCCAGAAGCAGGCTTTTAATGGTCCAGGAAGGGTGAAGGTTCTTAAATTATGGCAGATTCTCCTATAAGTACAGACTACCAAAACTGGTTTCTAGAATGAAATTTCCGTCTACCCATGCCCATTGTGTGCTGTGTCTCCTCGGTGGCTATGTGATAACTATGATTGTCTAATTTTGGAATTCAAGGAATTCTAGTTGTTACTAGTGTCTTGTCGCCCCGAAATTTATGCTCTTTTGACGCTATTTGTTACGTTAGTGTCTCATAACATTATTTGTAGATGTGCAAAGCAATACAGAGCAAGATGGTGAGAAGTCGGTTTGTATTCACGTGATATCGACACTTAGTGGAGAAGACCTAGGTTTAGCGAGAATGAGACGTTTCATTGAATAGTGGGATGAACATATTTTCAACAAAATCAAATTCAGAAAAGGAGTATGCCTGTTGAAAAGTGTATTGTGCACAACTGCATGTTAAAATGGATGCTGAAGAGTGCGTAACATTCATTGAAAGAGTGTTAAACGTTGTTGGATGTTGGAGTGTTGGAGTGTTGGAAAGAGTGCTGGACAGTGTTAAACAGAGTGCTGAACAAAGTGCTGAACAGAGTGCTTAATAGACTTCTAGCTGTGTAAGGACAGTTTTAGCAGTGTAAGGGCAACTTGCTCAAATTGGGCTATTCAGGATCTGCAGAATGCGTCTGTGGAGCTGAGATCCAGAACACGAAGCACATTATATCATCTTGCCCATGGGGACCATCTTGCACAGACAATGACCTAAGAGTCGTTAATGACACTGTACGCCGCCGGCTAGAGAGATGGAGCGGCACGATATGATGATGATGAGCTGTGTAATGTGTCAAGCATTTACCGAATCAAGGCCTTTAGAAGCAATCTTTCTGTTAGGAAGCCTTTGGAACAGATTATTTGCCTGGAAAAAATACTTGAAGTGTTACGAGCTCGCGTTTACTGTGATTTCATCTTTGTTAGTGCAACTCTTTGCCCTCTTAGACTACGAGTAGTAATGCGGTGTTATCTCACGATCTTTTTCATCACCATTGCAGTTGCTTTTTAGGTTGTACTTACTTTATCATAGTCTCGTAAATTCTGTTCATATCAACTTCTTTTGTCTGATTTGCAGAGGATGGGATAGATTGCAGGATTCACAGCATCAAAATTGTGTCCAGTAAACAGAAGCAGGCGGGGTTGAGTCGTGATCTCTTTAATGTAGACATGGTCAGGTAATTGTTAACAGTTTGAAGAGAGAGTTTTAAATCTATCTTGAAACGCCCTCATTTTGTACATTGTATCCTTGCAAGCGTAATGTCTTGCTTCCTGCTAAATCATGTTACTCTTTTTTACTTCCTGTTCCTGTTCACAGGCCAGTTCTGTACTTGAAATGACGAGTGTAATCGATACACATGTTGGTTTTCTAGTGTGTTTTTAAGGTATCATATTCAAGGAGGGAATATATTGGGTAGGTCTAAAACGTGAATGATATTTTGGAAGTAAATCGATACACTAGGCAATGCTGAAAATTTTATACAATAGCTGTTTAGTTCGCTAGAAGCAAAATGATCATGCTGGCCGTTGGACTCACTAATCTTAATTACTCCTACCTCCCTTGTTGCGTTCGTTGCCTTAGGTTCGTATGATTACAACCATAGATGGGCTTATAATTTGAGATAATAGGGTTGTGTTGTGTAAGGAGGTTATGCAGGAATTGTATGATTGGAAAAGTTTGCATCAGAGAGGCGCATTGGAGAAGCTAACAATGAGGACGTGTATCTTTTGGAAGTTACATTCTGGAGAGTTATTTTTGCAGTAGCGTACGTTCAGGACACCATGGTTTGGATGAGCTTTCTGTGCTCTTTATAACACCTAAACATTAAAGTGCATAAACTCATTATGTAGGTGTACAGTAATTGTTGTCCTTTCGTTTTGAGATAAACTACTTAACTGATTGTTTTGAGTCAATATAGAATAGAGACAACAGTGGTACGCAGTATTTATTCGTTTTTTGAGTGTTTTTGTGGTAGCTTGACGATGAACACACGATGCAAACACAAGGCCGAATATTTGAGCCGAAATCAAATATTTGATTTAATTTTAATATTTTTTGGTATTATATCATTTGGTAACTGTTTTCTTGGGAATGAGACGGGTCGGCATTTCTGAACAATGCGGATTTTTAAGATGTTGTTAAGACCCACTGCGTCAAGTCAATTGTTGCATTTGCAAATTTAACAAGAAGAATAACACTGTAGACTCAAATCTATAAACATGTCTTTTTCTAGATACCCTAAACTGGAGTCGACAGACAGAGATTTCTTGTATCGTCGTAGCCAAGCCCTACTAAGGTAACTGTCAAATGTTTGTTACCATACCAGAGTGTCGTATGAGAATACAAGATCCTTCAGAGCGATGACAAGGTTGTTCACTTTTTGATATGAAGATTTCATGAAGGGGAAGCTAAACCGATACAAAATTTCCCCGAGGATAAATTAAATAATGCCAGGGAACGTCTGGAAATCTTTTGTGAACAATTTTGATCCTTCAGAGCGATGATAATGTCGTTCATTTTCTGATATGAAGATTTCATGAAGAGGAAGCTAGACCTAGACAAAATTACTCCTGGGATAAATTAAATAATGCCAGGGAACTTCTGAAAATCTTTTACTCCATTATTATGATGAACATTGTTAGCCCTTGTAATAACTTTGAAATGTTCTCTAATCTCTTGGACGCTTTGTTCTACGGACATAAATGGCCTTAGTACGCCGAGTATGAAGAAATCTTTTGAGTAACGTAGACCGTATTCTGCACACCCGTCAAATCTATGGCCACGTCCTCCACCAATGTAACAAGACTATCGTGGCTTTCGCAAGCTAGAGTGACTCAGTTCTACGCATACGTATATATTCAGTCCCTTCAATCTATTGGAGGAACTGTGATATCTCTCACAGTCCCTTACTCACAATCTTTATCATTTTACATAATTATATTTAATATACAAGCAATGGACCAATCGCAAAACAAATACTTACATAGAAGAATTCGATAGACTGAGAAGAAACCAGAAGTGGTTTGCATGTTGATATCCGATTGGTAGCTGGTAAGAGGACAAAGGTTAGTAACCACGGCGAGGAGAAATCACATGTTTCATTTAAATAACCATACTCGATGGTAACACTAGTATGGAACACTGTAAGTGATGATGATGGTTTTTGATGGTAATACTAGGGGGTTGTGATTCTTAGAAGTAGCTCGTTCATGCTGCACTAAATTAATTTTCTCTGTACTACGAGGTATCAGGCAGAGTCAAGTAAAAAGTGATAGTAAACTTTCAGGCCTACAAAATCTACAAAGCATACAATATAACAGCGTTTCTAATTCAGCATCAACGCATGTATTATACAACCTTTTAAATAGAAGTTGGCAGCGTGCTTCTTTTCTTCAACACCAGCCAAGTAGGTAGTCGTTCCATAAAAGCCCTCTTGAATGGATGCCGCTGCCCTAGCATACATCGAATTATCAACTTTGCCATTATTTACATTTGTGTAGTTATTTTTCAAAAGGAAGTGTAGCTGTGGTTTTGTAACCAAGAACTTTAGATGCTGCACTGATCATAGAATAACCATTCTCAGATTCCATTTCCCCTTCGAATGAAGACCCTAGCGCCTGGTACGGCAGTAACTGATAATAGACAGTCCTTTCTTATAAATAATACGAGTTTTAAAAAATTAGAACAAAAATTATGGAGAATACCTTGTAATAGGCCTTAGACAAATTGATTGCTAGTTTGGTGATTCTTCCTTGGTCCAGTCGTGTGGCTCTGAATGCCAGGTCTCAAAATTTAATGGAAATTTGGATATTAATGTCAATCGTTAGAGTGTAGGGACCTAATGGAAGGCCTGAGAAAACAAAGTATGTTATCATCCATAATAGCATGGGTTGCGAATTTGAACTCAAGTTGTGACGCACTTTATTTTCTCTGCTAGTTTCCAAACTTGACATTTTAATAGATATATTCCCTCCCGTTTTTATCCTTAGCGTTACCGCATGCTCCTTTGTGCTTCATATTAATTTAAATGACGTATCATCTCCACTATTTCATCGTCTACTCCATGTGGACAAATTTGAGCAAACCAATCATCTCACTCGCGTTTGGGCAGAAGAGATTATAGTTTGAAATGTTTTCTGTATCAGGTTCATGGCATTATTTGATGGTGTTGTTAACTATCTGTTGCCTTTCTGGGATTACACTGCTGGAACGTTTAAGAATTTGGAGGTAAGTATCAGAACAACATAATTAATGGAAACGTTAATTTCACTGGTATTGTAGTTTTTATACGCCTTTGCTGTATTCCAAGAAGAGACTGAAAAAGTGTTCTACTGTGTAGTTGTGAAAAGGAAAAGGCTTGTGTTTAGTGTGTACTGCGTACGAGATGTAGTCGTTAAACGTTTGATGTAAAAGCCATATTTTATGATGATAAATATTAAAACTCAGCAAAGTGAATGCAACATAAAAAGTGATCGAAGCAACCAGTAGAACAATACAAAATGTTATAAACAATAGAGGTGCACTGGATGCCCCAAAGAATACGTGTTGAAGGCGAGATGGCAAGGTGAGAAAACCCAATGTGTTATTGAGGTTTGTTTACTTCCATCACGTATGAATAATGACGTTAACGTCGCAAGATATTTGTAAGACAGAGCAGTGCAAGGCTTCGCAAATAGAATCTAGTTGCAAAAATCTGGGCTTTTAGTTCCGGGTATTAAGTTCCATGTTAAGAAAATGAGTAAGAATGAAAAGGTGCTGGCGGTGAGGATAGGTGAGTAAATGGATAATGATTGGTTTTAGCGGTATAGTCAATACGAAAATATTACAAATCTTCCTATAAGGTTCTATCAAACTTTTGTATATTCAGCGTATGTACTGATTGTGGTGTTTCTTGGAAATGTAATCATATTAGTATTAGTGTTTTGGATAGTCTATCCCACCCCCCACTATTCCACCCAATATTCTGAAAGAGCTCTTAGAGATCTGCACCACCCAAACTCCTTTTACCTTGGATGGCAATATTTATGTCCAGACGGATGGCGT
>JAAAKM020000755.1:0-15818 GCA_010016025.2 Alatinidae sp. Z8VKAUB7J3 | reverse complement strand
TGTTTCCTTTCTGGGAAGTGGTAACCGTCTACATATGGTAGGCACACGGGTACATGATTAAGGCATGAAACAAGCCCGCATCTCGTTTAATGAATAATTATTCAACGTGTTATTTACATGCCACAGGTGCCTTGCTTGTGCCCTGCCTACCACATATGAAGAAAATTAGCTTCTTCGTGGTCTTTGGAAGTATAAAATCAATGGATACAACAATGCTGGAATCCAACCTCAACTTAGGAACCTTGGTACAAAATGCAGTATGCATAATTTTAGTTTCTACCTTGCATCCATCTGTTACAAGTTCTAAACGGACCAACTTTTCTTTTTTATGGCAAGCACATGCAAATGCGTGTGTCCAATCTTATTAGAGTTTTTATCCAGAGACAGATATTATTGTTCATACTATCCTAAATGATATGAAAGTAGGACCAATATTTGGCTAAGACGATTGAAACCTCTGTCAGCAAGCACAGTCATAGTGCATCTCATTCTCCAAAAATGAGTACATGATTTAACGAAAAGCCTCAAGAGACTGTTCCACTCATTTCAAATGATCGAAACAATTTAGTCCTCTGCAATTCAAAAAATCGAAGAGAGGATTCAAAGAGGATTCATATTCAGAATTTTAAGTGAAGGTATAGCAGTCTAGTTATTGTGCTATCCATGCGATCTTTCCCAGTATCAAGCCATGTGGATATGCCCATAATATATCTCTTCCTT
Source organism: Alatinidae sp. Z8VKAUB7J3 (assembly GCA_010016025.2). Taxonomy (NCBI): domain Eukaryota; kingdom Metazoa; phylum Cnidaria; class Cubozoa; order Carybdeida; family Alatinidae; species Alatinidae sp. Z8VKAUB7J3. Next base: position 15,098 of record JAAAKM020000755.1, on the reverse strand, counting down.
GTGAAGCTTTGAAGATTTTTTTACAAGTCAAACAATTAGTACTCGTGTTTTGATATCTACATTCAATTCATGCTGCCTAACCTATCTCTCTTGGGAAACACCAGCGGGAAGCAAATGTCTTCTAATATTCACCGAGTCAACTGACACAAATTTGGACGTTAAGTTTTCAAGTGTAAAAATGTACTTTACGGTTCGTACTTCTTTTATAACAGTCCAAAGCTTTATTAACACAGAGACTTCTATTTATGCTCCACTTTATCCCATAACAAATTTTTGGGGTCAAAAAGTAAGGTTCTAGGTACAACTCGTAAAGAATATTCCCTCGATCCCTCCACTTTTCATTCCTTAATAATATTAACCTACGGAAAATTACTGTTTTGCAAAAAATTCAAATAAAGTTCACTGTGCCTCGTTCTTCCAAATTCAGATTCATCCAAGATACAATATGTAGGAACACACATAAACGCTTGTTGAGTACTACCCTCAACGGTAATGCTGTGTCAAAAACGCGAGGTAATAGCGCAATGTTCCCTCCTTATCAAACACCTCATTTCTTGTCCTGCAGAGGAACAATATTCTAGATATCCTTCGCCCCCAAAAATGTTGTAATTAAAGTATGTCTAAATTTTTATATTGCAGTTCGTCTCCAATCCATGCAATCCAGAGCATTAAATATATATGCCACAGTTACTTTTCTTAGTTCACGTCCTCTAAATGATAACCTGTTGTGACTCATCTAACATTTTGCCACAATATGAGACTGCTCCCTAATCTTGAGGCCTTATTCAGCATCTAATATAAGGTGAGACAAATTCACAACACAATTTGGACACTTTCTGACTAGTTGTAATTGTAGAAATCCCACGTAAACTTTGCCTTAACTATCTCAGAATAAAATCGAATTGATTCCATTTCACCACTCAACTATAGCTATCGAGTTAATATGCTGTCTCTAATAACTGTATGTCAACGCTTAAATGTATATTTATTCTGTTTGGACTTCAAATTACCTAAGGAACTGACATGACAATCAATTACCCTCTCGCTATGGATACTGATAAACACAGTACAACTTGCACATTGATCGCATCTGTGACCCAATAATGATACCTTTGGGACAGTATTTGGTCTTCGAATATGGCAGTTAAATACAAACATGCGTGCTGTGCTTGATCACATTTTGTATAAAATTGTTTCAAAGTCTCAGTAGACTTTCCTAATTACCTCTATCGACAAATTTAACACTTACTGCACCAATTCCAATTCCTAGACAATGTGAACAACAACAAGAAGCAGACGTCTACACGAAAGATTAAAATTGCAGGCGCATAAACCTGGTTGTGTTGAGTCTTGCAACAATCGATCACACTCATATCATAAACAATACTGAAAACATCTAGTTAAAGTAAGGGATATAATTTCTTCAAAAGCGTTCAATGTTGTTGTCCCCATGAAGATCGTGAAATGTTCTCACCTCAGTGTACTTGTATAGACTTTTACTTTCATGAGGGTGCAAGGTCCATTAGCAAAAACCTAATTTGTTCTCCAATTGTCTAGTAGTTAAAGGACGCTAGCATTGTGAATTTTTGGAGTTGCAACTGCTTCTTTAAGGCTCTTGGGTTGGCAAGGAACAATGTGTTTGTACTTTACATTATAAAAACCTTTTATCAAAGTACCAGGCAGTCTCGATTTCATGTTCCTAGTAATGAATTGTGTTAGTTCCTACTCGTAAACAGCGTTTGTACTCTATCAACCTGCCTCTCCAAACGTTACTCTTCCTACAACGGCAAGAGGCAAGGACAACTCAAACTCGTTCGTTCTAAATTCTTTATATTGTATTTGTGTTAATCTTCCATCCTTAAGCACCAAACGCTCGACTCGTAGGTACAACTACTGTGCATTCCATTCTGTAATGTATAAAATTTATGGTCTTTGATTTCGTCTGGGAAAAATTGAAACCAAAGTATTCTCAGAGTGAAACTCATTATGATTACTTGCTACCACACGGGGCACTGAAAACATCATTCCTTTCCTGCCTACATGTGCTTCTTAAATACAGTCCAAATGCTCAAAACAAAGTAATTGGAGCTGCTGATTATGCAAGCTGCCTGAGATTACTACTGACCAAAAAGCCACATATATTCCAATTTATCATAATACTTCTTGCTATCCCAAGCTTTGCTATACGTAACACTAAACTATCTACTCTTAATGTTGATAAAAGTTTCAAGAGCTGACAATTCTGAGTTTGGGTCAAAAGTCTCAAAACATCTTTCTTATTGTTTCCACTACTTAATACAATATCAACTGCGTCAGTTCCCATTACTGAGCAATTTGAAAAGCTATGATAAGACGTTTATTCTCAGGTTGTAATCTCCTGTTACTAAACGAAAATAAATACAATATTTAAACTTCACTGTTGACTTCATAGTTTCTGTTATTTTGAAAACACTCCTATGGTTCTCAGCCTCTTAGCGATACAAATTTCTCACATGTTGTCCTCAACATCTCTACGGTATGTCTGTATCACAAACTGTACTTTGATGTCTGCTTGTTCCATGAATAAGGTACTTCAGATACTTCCTAGGCACTGCCTTAACTTTTATATGAAGAAGCAATCAGAACCAAACGAGTTAGTTTACGACCTGTACTTTGTAAATGATTTGGGTTATCTAAAGTGCAATGCTTGGGTTATCCTCCCAAGTACATAGAGCTATGTAATGGATCTTGCTGCTTCAGAATAATTTCTACTCTGATAGTTATGAATGAAAACAATGTCTGCCTTCTTCTACAGAATAGTATACATTCTGACAAAATTTTTACCAAAGCTAGAACTCTGGGGTTTCACTTAGCACACTTTCACTCCTTGTAAAGACACGTTCAGACCTTGTAAAGTATTTAATTTAATTCCATATCTGCCTCCCATTAAGCTGAACAGCCATTCTCCTCAGGGATAAAAAATTCTGAGATACATTACTTCTTAAGTTGCAAAGTATTTTGTCCTGCTCCACTTACACGAATATTGATGTTAAAAGTAACAGTTATGAATCTTTTCTAACCCCAAGTTTTAATTTGTTTACTAAAGAAATGATTAAATTTTTAGTACTTGTAATATGCTTGATAAAGTAAAGAGATATTTTTGGAAGATCAACATAATCCGAGTGGCAGCTTTGCATACAAATAAGATTTACACGAGAAACTCCAAATTATGTTATCTAAACCATAAACGGCGACAGGGCTCCATTTATACGAAGGATATCAAAAAGGATTACGTGAAACCTGAGGACATAACAGGGGGGATGGGGTTCAGGATAAACAATTTGCTTTTCTGAGTCACTAACTTGCGAAGTTGGATGAAGACCTTTAACATTTCTATTGAGATGTGGTCATCAAACAATCTTTCACTAAACAAGTTACACTAACATTGATCAAGGACAGCTTACTTAGCTCACTTCCAACATGAGAATAATTGAGGACATTAGACACGTTTTGATGAGAAGAGACAAGGATATTTAAAGAGGCCAGTGTTATCATCATTCTCGTAGACATGTAGGGGTGTTTCACTGCAACCAACTATACTTTTCGTGATTAGCATCTTATGCATCTTCGCAAGGTCTTACATATTAGTGGTTCAAATAACGCATCTTTGCCTATATGGCACTATAAAGTCAAACTTTTTCAGATTCTGCAGTAGTTCCAGAGAACTTTACTTAACGATCCTCCCCCTTCCTCCCCCTCCCTCCCCCATTCAACTATCACTCTTTAGATACATAGTTGTATAAAATTTTTTGCAATATATAATGCCAATTTCTTCTTTATCATTGCTATCGAAATGTAAACCATATACTACGTATTTGTAAATGATACACTTCAGTTATACCAGTGAAACGTGAAGATAGGGTTCTGTGTTTTGTTTTTGCTGTCAGTAGCCATATTATTCATTGCCTTCAAATTCACAACAATAGACTGTTCACAATCTGATCCATTTTATCAGATCTGGTTTCAAATTTTGCTGACATGGATACATACACTCAAACGCTGACTACAGACGTAAATAAAGAAGACTACTCACTGTATCTGTGGACATAAGTAGTAAGAAAGTTAAATTCTGACTGTTGCAATTGAACTCAAAACCTTTCTGTGTTACACACGTGGTAAAATTCTCAAATATTATTCTTGTTGTGACTACAGCTTGGTTCCTAAGTTGCTATGTTTGGGAACATATGTTTTTGTCTAACAGCGACCTAAACAAACCTAGTATGTGTAGGGGCTGTGTGCTCATTTCTCATTTTGTGAACTGTTTGCTACTTTACTCTTCAACTTTGAAACGCCACTTTTGTGAACTAAGATGGCATTATTTAACTTCTCAGCATAAAAAATCTACTAAATTGTGACTTTTAATTATAGCATTTACTTTTGAAGTCAAAGATACGGGCATGGGTAACTAAGGCACAAGTAGGGATACAGAGTGAAGACCCACCTTCCATTTTGCTCATAGTGTCATTCTTTTACCTATGAATTCTTGAGCTGTTTGATGTATAGTTGTAAACCCCTCAAACCATGTCAATATGTATCCCTCAAGCTATGAATTTGCCTATTATGCTCTGTGTAGGGGTCTTCATGAACTTCGTATAGTGGAATCACAGTGACTCTTGCAAGCTACTGCATTTTCTATTATCTTTTTTGTTGGAATGTTGCAATCCTCGATATTAAAGCTTCAAAAGGGTACACTTCTCAGCACTTAGATGACAATTTCCAGCCCCTGTATCTTTCTCTGTATGTATTTATTCCTTAAATCCTGACGTTTCAAGCCACCATAAAAGGCACTGCGTGCTATTTGTTGTTCTACATAATTAGTTTCTATCTCAGAAGATTTCACCTTTCTTAACTCTAAACATGTTTCAACAAATTAACCTATAATTATTAATTTGCGATATTTTTACACAGTGCTGATTCCATGTGTTATTTAAGAGTCTTCTTAATCGTACATGAAGGAATGTAATGACACACTTTCGCTAAGAAGACAATGAGTGAGCTCTACTAGCTCAATAAACCTATACTGCATCTTATTAAGGCAAACGTCATTCAAAGGTAAATCCTTTTCATTTACTTTGTCTGTAATTTTTATTGAGAGTAAAACAACATACTAAGGTTACAGAGGTAACCAAAAGGCTACAAAACAAAACAACTGCCTCCTTCACCCTAGATCCTTGATGTATGCTCTCAACGAATTTTATTGTTTGCATAAAAGTACAGACGCAACAACGTTGCTGTCTTCCATCTCTGCACTCTCACTACGTGCATTCTACACAACGTAACGAGGTTGGGAAAGCGGCCCTTATACCCTTTTTCGCAATTGTCGGCGTTATCACTTACAAACTAATTTTTCCTGGCATTTAAATACGTTCATGTTTGGTTTGGGTACGTGCCTACAAACATTAGGGTGTGAAATAGGCTTTGGACAATGCAGTCGTCATTTACCGTGTTTATAGATGAAGATTATTTCCCTTCGATACTTGGCTTTTTTAGATTGACAATTTGATAATGTATTTTAGTGGGGCATCGTACAAAGCAACCTCAATGCTTGACTGATGATTCCTCTTTCTCTAACAATCATAGTATACAGTAAATTTTATGCTAGTTTATAATGACAGACGATAGAAAAAATTATGTTGTTCTGCCACAATCACAGGGCAGATATGATATTGCATAGTTATAAAATGAGAAAGAGTTTGATTGAAGCTGTTGCAATCACATCGATCGTTTCGGGGAATACGTTTTGTTTTTGAAGCATATTGACCCAAATCTTACAATGATCCAATTTTGCATGTTAATACAAACTGCCTGGTGAAGATTGTGTCTATTTGTTCGAAGTGTTGTACAAGAGAATATCTTAATGTCATCTGTAACGAGCAGCAGAGAGTTTGATTGAATGAACTGTTGTTTTTTCTTGCGTCTATTGTTTATCACGGTAATCATTTGTAACCATGTACTTCAATTAAACACAGTATTGGGCGTAGCTGTTTGTTCCATGCCTAAGTTGTAATTGCCTTAGTTCTCTCTTGTAAAATAATATTAAAACAAAATACCACTGCCAGGAAATAACTTTAGCAAATGACGGAGTACAGATGCTTAAAATAAATATACACACAATTGGCTTTGGTAATGGGCTCTTAGGGCATTTATGACCTCATCTTTTTCAATAACAAATTTTTCGATGTAAACATCTGATAGATTCACCTGCATCTAACATTCTATGGTAGCTGTTTAAAGAAACTTACGTTAACGATTTTGATGCCATTTAGCGTCATGACTTCGGGCTCCTAGCAAATTCAATCTATCACGTAAACTAACCCACAAAGATAATCAACAGCTCTGTTAGCACTCCAAAACAATTCCACTGAATTTTTTGGCTTAATCGAACTTACTTCATCTATCGTGTAGTTTATGTTCTGTGCCTATCGGATGTCTACGCCGTGCTTCTTGGCTCCAGCTTCGACGATTGATTAACTTACATGTCAAATGCTTGACACAATTCAACGCACACTGTATGACTTCTACAATAACTGATTTAACTCGCCTGGCCCTTTTTGGTTAAAAAATGTTGTCGATTATACTATCGAAGTATTACCTGCTTCAAAATACACAGTCACATACACCACTGTCCCTTTATTTAGAAGTGCTCTTAGAATGATTTGGAAGTTATTACGAAATCATATTGTACCACTGGTGTGGTATCTAAATTAGTATTACTGAATGTGGTGTTTTAGTGTCATTGTAATAAAACACTAAAGCTCATATTTTCGTTTTGAGATCCACGTACCTCATTATTCATGATAGTTCTGTTTTCTCTCCAATTTTCACGATGAGGATCATTTCATACTGAAGAGAAAGGTTGCAAAAGTACCGCTGGAAAGACCTCAGTTCTTCTTGCCTCCATCTCACTCCCCTCTTTCTTCATGAAACATCGACTTACTATCAACTATTTAAGACTACATCGGTGTATCCATAAAAATGCAGAACTAATTTTTCTATCGGCAATTAGAAGTAGCGATACAAACTACACTTTCTTATACTTTAACATTTTTCAAACTGATAATTTCAAAGCCTCTATTTTCCATGAGAATAATATCTTCAGAAATATGAGTTTGGTATATAAAACTAGAAATGGAATGAATGGTTCTTGGCATATATTGAGACGTCTATAAAAATTGGTAAAAAACTAGAAGTAATATTTGCGATATATTAAATATCAGCTAGCCCTTATGAACAGACCATATGTCTTGTGAAGTAGCAAGGAGTAAAATAGCTGTTTTGACTATTTTCTTTTGTAAATTCTCTTCACCTCTTCGCACGTACTCTGCAAGCCCTCTGATATGAAATTTAAACATTGATCTCGCATCACAACTTAAGAGAGACTGTATTTTGTTTTCAAAGGCTCAAACGTCAACACAGTCAAACTGACTTTTATATCCAAAGTAGGCCTATATTACAAGATGGTCCCCATAAGTTTTGGAATAAATCAATCTATCTTTTAAAATCGAAAAAGTTGGTCTGTTACTGGCATCACACCCTTCTGAGCACACAAACTGTCAACCCATTATACAAGCAAGGATTTTTCAAGTTGAAATATTTATGTTTTGGGTCGCTATGACTTACAGTTACCCTCTTACCTCCACTTTTCACTTCCACTTTATAAACTGCATTCTCCTCCTCCACAATGTCAAATGCACTTCGTCACATCCGACCCAACATTCTCTTTTAGTATTAACAGTAAGAAGCCTTTGTTTGGATATCATTATGAAACGGGCATCCAAACCGGAGTTTCGGTCCAGCCACACCTTAGGAGAAAGCTGTAACCGCGTCATGTTATGTAGCTGCTATTCCATAACACCTTCTAATAAGCATATAGTTGGTGCGTCAGTCAGTAACAAGACTGCAGAGCACTTATTGTCTATCCTTTGTGTACGCCATTTTCTCACTGGCATGTCGCAGGCTATCAGACAGTGTTGGTGTATGTACTTTGACCTATGTCTCTCGTGTCCTTTCTTCGAATGGTTTTGTACGAGGTGGTGTTACTACAGTGATATCTAATACTTATAATGAAACCGATTATTCAATAATTTTTATACGATTTCTTACTGGCAGCCATTTTTGATGAAGTGGAAACATGATACTTATGAATGCTCATGGTTATTTCACATTTGCGATTCCTTGTTGTTTCGAAAGCTACACGAAACTCCATAGCTATAGCTAAGCTTAACTTAGTTATGATTACAGAATACATGGAAATAAACTTCTATCGTTTAAGTACATTACATTTTGGGACGCAAAGACACTTACCAGGCCAAAGGAAGGTAGCTTTACTAAAACTTCATCAAGTTGTTGTTTTCACAATCATGTTCCTATCCATTTTTACAGTTAGTTACCTATGAAATATACCGAGAATAGAGGGGAAGAGACACACACAGAGAGAGATACAGAGAGAAATGCATCTTAGAACTGATTCTAAAGGGAGAACTTCAAACATTTAGTGATTTTGAAGTGACTTCAGACAGGTTACTTTACTGTTTGCAGTGAAAGAACACTTCTCATAGTTAGCCAGAAACACTCTGTCCGATGATATTAGAGATAGCTAGATTGCTGGAATCAAATCAAGGATTCACATAACATTTTCTCGATGCTATTTAAACAATAAAGCCATTTCTGGATATTCATTCTATCCTCTTCTTCCCTACAATAAATACCAGTGTTTATGTTCTATGTTGCTCGATAGGCAACTGTTTTTCATCTCCAGATACATTCCAAGTGTGTGCGAGTCGAGCAGATTGGCGAGGAAAGAGGAAAAAAGGTCTGAAGGTATAGCAACCCGAAGAACAAACAAGGAAAGCACATAGCTAGTCAGGCGTTTGAAAACCAACACCCTTTGCCTCTCACAGATGTCTGAGTTGAGACACCACCAGAATTCTTAGAATATATGGTATGGATTAAGTGTGGTACTGCCCTAAGCAATCCTAGTTTATCAGCAGCGTTGATGCAGACATTTTACTTTTCTGATAAAAAAACATCAACTCGAATAACATTAAACCCATCTGCCTAGACCACGAGCTGCAAGACAGCACAAGTATCACCAGCCAATTAAACATCTAGCCATGTATTACTGCCACTTGAATATCAGTAGAGATATACCTATGACTAAGAGTACGCATTTTCAGTTTGTTCATAAATGGCACTGAGATAAGGTGTCTAAACAGCCATGTCGACATAAAAAGTGATTGATGGTACAGAAAACATATCTGTTATGTGAGAAATTGGAAAGCCTATGTTCACTACTCTCTATATGCATCTTAGTAGCTTGAAGATTCTTGCTAAATAGAGTCACAACATTTGTCTATTGAGCTTGATATACTCATGAAGGGGGTAGACATTTTATATTCTCGAGCCCTATAGTTGTACCTCCCGAAATTAACGTCCACAATAGACTTGTTAAGGAGACTCGTTTGAGCTGATTTCTAAGAAAATGGCTACCAGTTAAACCTTAAGTTGTTGATGCTATTACCTTTCTCTCGCTACGGTCTGAGTTAACAAAATCTTTTAGATATTTTTTACTCTTTTGATACAAATAGACGCAAGAAATCAAAAGATTGTGTCTAAAATAAAGGTCCTTATTATAACATAGGGCAGATGTGGTGGGATCAGCCCCCCAAAACAAACTTGGACAACATCGAAATTTCCGATCGCTAACCGAGTGTTTAAGGCATATAGAACTTGGCGTCCGTATTTATAACGCTACATACTACAAATCTGTGAAAATAGCTGTTTCTTCAAGACGTGAGTGGATAATTATACTCCTATTCAGTCAATTAGCTTCTAGAAAAGGTGTTTACGTGGCACAGTTAAAAATTAAACAGCAGACGTCTAGGTTACTTTACCGCTCCCGAGATCTGACAAAGAAAGGGTTCCGTCCTTCTTTCTGTTTATTTGCTACCACTACATCTTCTAACGATACCAAGGTGCAGTTGTGATGTCTTTCTAGCTGTTTGTGGGCTCAGTAATGCGCACTGTCCCAAGCTTAAAGGCTCGTTTAACTAAAAGGCTCGTTTTACTAGTCATAGCTTGTTTCTTCTTTTAACTTCACGATACTTTGACCAACGATTATTTTTGTCAGCGAGCCGAAGAAAAGATTTCCTGGTCCCAAAAAACGATCCATCAAGAAAACTTAAGTTTGTGTTTCTAGAGGGGCAAAGTAATTGGGACCAGCACACCCAACCTCTATTACTAATACACCCCTGCTGTAGGTAAATAATGACAATTGAGTTGAGATTATTTCGAAGCTTTTTTGAGCTTTCTTTCGATTAACATAGTGTTGCTATTTGTACCCTTCATCTTAGTCATATACCACGACAGACTGAAACAAAGAAATCAGACCGTAACGTCTACCTCACCCCCTCTGTGATGAGAGATGGGACTGGTGATACATTGTTAGAAACCTGCTACATGCTTTAATTTTGAAAGTTAAAAGAAAAAAACTTACTGTAAGCCAGTAACACATTTCCAAGTATACTCTATCTTCTGTATAAGAAAATAACCCTCGATGAAATAAACATTTTCATTGAAAAATGAAGACCATAATCACCTCTGCCTCCTGGGTTTAATTATCACTGATTCCATTGAAGACAGTCTATCATTAATCAACTTGCCATTCTCAAAAATAATAACAGATTTCTATCCACTTACCTCAGTATTCCCTCTGTCCAATGAAGTAATAGTCTCCACAAGAGTTAAAACTGCTAACCGACACATTCATTCTTCAGTAACACCAAATCCAGTTGAAATAATGCATGTCACCTATGACCTGCGACCTCTGGCTTTCGTCTTTACCGTCATAAATTATGTCACACAATACTTTTAAGTACTCACGTTAGACAAACTTGCGCAACGGTTTATAAGTAAAAATCTTAGTATTATGCCTCTACCTTCACCACTCTACAACTTACGACTGCAAACCTGAAACACTTCTCAATAACGAGGAAACTGAAGCCAAGCAAAGCGAGGATAGCCGTGTCGGCTTGGTAGACCACATCGATGCTGTGACTCACGCGATCTTATTTTTACACTAAACGTAATCAAATCCATCCGAAAAGTCGCCTACGTTAAAGTTTCATGTCAGTAGTTTCTCTATAGTAAAAAAAAATTGACTTTATCCTTACTTATATTTTTAAAAATGCAATTATATTAACCTACTATGTGAACCTCCACAGCTTTTCAGACAGACACACCGTTCTTCACCGAACAACACTTGCGCGGGAAGGTGTTTTGAAACTGGTTTCCAAGCTCCCGAAAGTCAACAATAATACGCAAGATTCCTCTTGAATAAAGCATCTTAAATTTCATCCTGCTGGGCTCGCACCGTCTCACAAGAAGAAGTTTGCCCTAATTGGGCGGGGTAGAATTTGATAGTTGATGTTTGGGCCAATTTTACAGTTTCGGGAAATAGATAAGGGTGAGATAACTGCAAGTTTAAGAACTGGCAGAGCAATTCTTGGTGAATATCGAAGCCTTTTCATCAAACCCCAGGGTCAGAGGCATAATTTCAAAAGCGGTCGGAATTCATAGATGTCCTTGATTGTCCTCGCTTATTTAGATAGGCGATTGTCTTTGGAAGACTATTGGATCGTGCCACGGAGCATCCTTTCGTAAGATGTCAACAAATTCAAGGTCTTGCTTGGGATGCCACCCAGGCGTGCCCTATGCAATCTTTCTGTCAAGCTACAAAACCTCACACTAATTAATTTGTCTTACATAAGTGAATATTCCGAAAGGAAACAAGGGCTATCTAATTGGGTCAGTTAATAGGTGTGCCTTGAACGGTCTAGCTATTGTCCCTAAATGTGGACGTAACAATTAAGTAAATCGAGCATGGCACCTGCCTAGTTTTGAGCCCATATCAGAACAAACGATCGCTTTTTAGAATCATAATCGCAGAGAAGTACAATAGACATGAAAAATGCTCAGGTTCCTGCGGAACTACCATATTATCTCCTTGGGTGGCCTGTACAACGAATGCACGTTTTACCGTTACTGGATGTTATACAACAGATCACAATGTCGTCATTATTGTTAGCAGGAGGGGACCTGGGACAGTACAGGTACCAGACTTGTCAGAGGGGTCAAAAAGGAAAAGGGGGCGTAAAAGCTTATCAAACATGCAAACGGTTTGTAAACAGGTAGACAACCTTTGAAGTTTGAAGGCAGGTAGTATGTGCACATGTGCAACCATGACACGCGATCGGACAGCATCTCTCGAAATTAAAAAGCTCTTTTCTAAAGTAACTTCTGGAATTGCTTATCATATCTGGGGGAAGGGGTATTGGATCATAGATTGCACTTTATTCATAACGGTACTGATATCTTTGACAGGCTCCATTCTGGTGGGGAACAGAACCCATAGTGCATGGGAAAATGGAAAACACTACCGGCTTAATAAAGGACTCCACTCCAATTCAATGGTCTTTTGACGTTGGCTTGACAGGTACAAGTTCGACAAAGTATATTCTCTCCTGGACTCACACACAGCGGTGGCAATGCTTAATAAATTTTGCATTTCTGTACAGTACCGTAGCCAGGGGCTGCTTGGTATGCTTAGCATCCTCTAGAACTGGACTTCAAGGTAAAATAGCATCCCCTAGTTCATGGTCGTCTGTCCTAGAGTTTTGCAATGTGTTTCTCAGACTTGTTGTACGTCTGTTCTATATATATTTTCCAAGATATTAAATCTGCACACCTAAATTTTAAAATTTTGAAGTGTAGTTAACTACAGACACCTGGTTTCTACGAGTGCCTGTGGTAACTTCCAATTCATATTGATCCCACTTGTGTACTCCTTCAATTTATGGAGCATGCCCTAAAATATGCTCATAGGTAATAAGCATGCCCTACAGAGATAGTCTGGCTACGGCACTGTTTCTATTTTATGATGTCATCAGGAGGGATCTGGGGATGGCCTTTGACCCCCTCTCCTACGGTATCACGCTGCTATTGATTTAAAGCAATATGAAACACCCCTTTTCTACCAAGCGATTCCTAAGATTTTTAGAAGTTAAATTTTTCCCCTACCCCACCCTCCACCCCTAAACTCGAACTTGTGTAAAATGACATTTTCACATTAACACTACTATTATTCTTGCCCAGCAAGAACTTTTTATTGATATGCTCACTCTGGGAACTAATAAAGATAATAAGGATTAATATAACTTGTTTCATTACAGACGACAAATTACATTGTTTCTTCATGAAATATGTAATTTCGTTTACATACAGTATATTTAAATATCGCCAGTAATAGTCAATTTGTTTATGCTAACGACCATGTTGACATCATTTTAACTATATCATTTTAAAATCCTTTTATTTTATCAAGAGGTTTTGTATTTGTTGTCCGAATCAAATAAAAGGGAGTAAGAGAGACGATGAGCACTTGTTCATTTTCTAGGGCTTTGATTTGCTTCCGGCACCCTGTTTCCTAAGTTTGGTATCTAACAGTACTGTCATTACTCTCTTCCGACTTGGTAAGTTAAGAAGCCGTTTTTTATGACCTTTCGTTAATTTGTTTCAGGTGATACATACACAGTTTGTGATACGGAGAAAGTTACTCAATTCCTTCCACCCTTATGGCATCAGTAGCCTATGTTTGCGTAAAGAAAATGTGTTTCCTTCATGTTTGATACAGCTACCATGTTTTCAGAGAAGTGATGATTAATACAGACCGTGACATGAAGTCTCTCATTAAATTGCTAAAACAAAGGATCGATTAATCATCTGATCATTTATAAATTTTAATGATTCCTTTGAGAATCTTGATGAACTGATCAAGTAGTCACACCTTTGTCATCTGATACTGCAGCTTTGAAACCCGATTTCTGTAACTTCAGATAAGCTATTTGACTCTGCTTATTGTTTTAGCGATTATAACTGTTATGTACAACCTTGAAATAAACAATTACGTACCCTTTAAATCACCAATATAATTGCATTCACTGTTAGGACGATCTGGCAACAATGAATGTCAAGCGAAATACCATAAACATAAACAAAGAACAAACAAAGAGACTTCGCAACGTTGGTGTTACATAACATAAAAATGTTACATAACTTAGAATAGGACAGAAGGTTAATCAGAGAGAGAGAGAGAGTTCATAGCTTTCCATTGGTATCACGATTTCTGCTAGTATCGCTTCCTGCGGAAGACCTGGCGAGGAAGCTTTGTCATGTCAAGGATACACGATTTATCATTTTGTTTAACGACCATGTGTACAATTCAGTAAAAGGTTCCATGAGAAAGAAGAAAGTCCTGCTTCCTATTTGTTTTTCTGCTTTGTTGATTCATTTGCTCAGAGTCGAGTCATGCAGTCTGTTTGACCAAATGGAGCTCGTGTTTCCTTGTGTAGCAGGCTGATAATACAAATATACAACATATGGTAAATATAGATTTAGAACTAAAGTTCCTTTTTCCGAAGGTATTGACGCTCGGGGTGGTTGTGGAAAAGGAACAACAAAGTTTACCGTTATCATATCACTATCATTTACCCCACCAGTGTCACTCATCATCACTATTATCGGCATAATCATCATCATCATCATCATTATCATCATCATCATCAACATCGTCATCATCATCATCATCATCATCATCATCATCTGCTCATCTGTAGGGAGCATTGTCATTTTGTATTTCACGTCTAATATTAAATTTCAAATTCTTCTTGTTACTTAAGTAACAGGAACTCAAACTACGGTAGAAATGGAAAGGTTTGAACACAAGAGAGGCAGTTGAAGTGTCACTGTAAGCGAGGCCTAGACTAATCAGCGGTTCAGAGCATTGTCCATTTTGTATTTAACATTTTGTATTTGTCTGTGCAGCACAACGTTTGTGCGGAAAAGTTCGTCGTTTAGCAAATAAGTTTGTTCTTAAATATTTGTTAGATAGTTACTGAGTGTTAGATGGCCTCCTATTTGACGCGAATCTATTGAATCCCCAAATATAGATTTTTATAGATCCCCTTGTTTTGCGTTTGCAAAAAGGGAGGAGGATTCCGGGA
>JAAAKM020000754.1:0-15822 GCA_010016025.2 Alatinidae sp. Z8VKAUB7J3 | reverse complement strand
CTTTTTTAGGCTTTAGCCCGTAAGGTTGCCCCCCCCCCCCGTTTATTCGGCACTCCAGAGTAGTTTCCTTGTTCAATTCTTACAAAAGACGTTCTCATGTAAAAACTTATCAAACAGAATATAAGGCAGGGTCGACGTTCATGATTTTTAGAGCTTATTTCTTAGTTCTTATGCTCAGTCATGTCTGCCTCGATTATTAAATAATAGGACAGCATTGTTTTTGGTCTGTGCTATAGATGAATGGGATGGAAACACCTTACTTATATCACATAGCCGAGAAAAGGACTACAGTTTTTATGATATCAGCAAAAAGTTTGAGTTTCCCTGGAGAACAGCAGCCCTGAAGGGTAAGATTCAGGTAGGCAATGTTCATTAATTAATATTTTCATAGGAATTCCATTGAGACTTTTATTTCGTATATGTTACGCTGTTCAGGTTCAGAACCAGCTTGGATTAATGGAATCGTTCAGTTTAACTAAGTCATAGGTCGCCTATTTTCAAACTATGGGTATCACGGGAGTCATGACGTAATTACATTTACATTAATGTCTTCTTTAAGGTGTTAACCAAATGCTATATTATGATGAAGAGGACTGTTTGTGATATCCGTTGGGCTCACGGAAAAGTTTTGAAGGTGACAAACACTCCGCTTCAGACCCCTTACGTTGTTTCTCTGCAATTATTGTAACTGAGAGTTCCCCAGTACAGCTATGGTTACCGGCATTATTTTCTTGGCTGTTGATGACATTGTGAGAGTAACGAAAGTATATCAAGGACTTGATATATTTGTAAAGTATCTATTACATTTACTAACATCTTTCGACGATTGGAACTATTCGTTACGCAAAGTACAAACAAACTGAAGCGAAATAAATCATAGAAACTAACAACGCCATTTCGCAACATTTAACATACTATTATATCGTAGTGCAATTCCCCTACTCCTGAATTCGATCCTATCTTTCCAATGGGTGACTAGAAAGTCCTTACTTTTATGGCAAGTAAAACCAGCCAGATTTGACAGTGAAACTGTAAATAAAATGAATATTGCTACGTCCTATTGGCTGGAGAGTAAGTCCAACCTGGAATTGCAAGAGAATGAGCAGTTCAATCATAGAAACTAATAACGCCATTTCGCAACATTTAACATACTATTATATCGTAGTGCAATTCCCCTACTCCTGAATTCGATCCTATCTTTCCAATGGGTGACTAGAAAGTCCTTACTTTTATGGCAAGTAAAACCAGCCAGATTTGACAGTGAAACTGTAAATAAAATGAATATTGCTACGTCCTATTGGCTGGAGAGTAAGTCCAACCTGGAATTGCAAGAGAATGAGCAGTTCAATCATAGAAACTAATAACGCCATTTCGCAACATTTAACAGACTGTTATATCGTAGTTCAATTCCCCTACACCTGAATTCGATCCTATCTTTTCCAATGGGTAGCTAGAAAGTCCTTACTTTTACGGCAAGTTAAACCAGCCAGATTTGACAGTGAAACTGTAAATAAAATGAATATGGCTACGTCTTATTGGCTGGAGAGTAACTCCTGGAATTGCAGGAAAATGAGCAGTTTAATAAATTGAAAATACTTAGAGAGACTGTTAATTGGCAGACCTGACTCGCTACTTTTTCTAACAGTATTTCACTGACGTAAAATTTTCGCAACCTACAGGGCATGTGTATTGTTGATTTCACTTTGATGGATCAAAATCTCGCTCCTGCGTGGTGCATAAGGTAAGATAATACTAATATTACTTAAGCGCGTGATAAATATATAAAAATAGCGTTCGCTAGATGGTATTATTGTTGTTTCTTGTTGCCTAAGATCATCATCATCATTACCATCACAAACAACGCCAACGCCGCCACCATCAACACCAATTCTATCGTCATCATCATCACTACCACCACCTCCATCACCACCACCACAATCATCATTATCATCATCATCATTATCACCATCATCATCACTACAACCACCACCACCATAATCATCATCATGATGGTCGTCACCATCATCGCCAACATAATTATCGTCATTTTAAGTATCATCATCATCATCATCATCATCATCATCATCGTTATCTTCATCATCATCATCATAGTCACTACCACTATTATCGCCTTCCTGACGTTCAACCTATATTGCCTCCGTAACAAAAATAAATTAGATAGTTCATAATTTAAAGGCGTCCATAGCTTCGGATTTCGAAAGAGAACAATCATTGCTAATGTACGCATAAGTTTTAAATAACAACTATGTAAGGTTCGTGATAGTCTAAGTTTTAGAAATGTTAAACCTTAGCAATAGTTTTGTTCTCGCCTCCAGCCAGAAAATTTGATACATCGTTGTGTGTTAAAGAAATCGAAGTGATAAACTTCGTCATCAACTTCTTTTGCTGCTTTTTATCCATAATCGTATCAATTTTTGTAATTCCCTGACTTTTTTTACCAAGCACCGCAGTATTATGAGGGCTGTAGCATCAACCAGGCGCTACGTTGTAAGGATGCTACTTGTTGCTATAGAAACGTGTTATTTTAGTTTAGATACTATTCTACAAGTGCTCCGAGGAAGTTGCTGAACGTCTCCTACTTTCTGTCCTTAGAATACGAGCTAAGGGAGGTTAACTCTGTAAGAGTCTTCTTTTGCTATTTTCACAACACAAAAAGGACATCAGGAAGAACATCCGTTCTTAAAATGCTCTATGTGTTAATATGCTCTATGCTTGTATGTAGACACCATCCTTACCCGGAGGGGATCGCAATGGTAAATACATCTTTGTGGCATCCTCAAAAAACACCAGGGTTTTATTTTAGTAGCTTCTTCCCAAGTGTCCCGATTGGACAAACGCCATGGAAAAGCCAAGGACGAAAAAATGACTAAATGATGTTTCACACTGCAAACAAATTTCAAAATTTGAATTTTATTACAATAGCATATTAAACACGTCAAACATTCATAAATCAATTATTTTATTAAATTTTATCTTTCAAACATTCTGTGCCCTGTCTTGATTCTATCTTTTATTTGACTTTACCCTCTAGTCTGTCAGTGGCTGATTCCCACTCTTTAGACAGTAAGACGAGAACTGTTTTCGTCTGCATAGAGATGCATAACGCTCTTCGAAGTTTAAGTTACGTTCGACTTCGAGTTTTCCTTCCCTTGACCTCTGCTCTCTTATTATTTCGATATTTTTACGCAATTTTAGCCTCTGGCGCAAGGCTATTATCTAGAAAACACACTGGATTTTCCATTCCGTAGTAGATCGGCACATGCCCGAGACGTCCCGTCAGAGATTGTGTACATTCTTGCCACTAAGAACAGCTAGGCTTCGGGACTCTGCTTTGCTTGAAATTCCCCTTCGACTTTCAAGTCAAATGATCTTCCTCTGTTTTACCTCTTTCATCTTACAAAGCAGCTCTTCGCCTACAAGTGGCAATAGTTGCCTGTGTGGAGTAAAAGCAATAAAAATGTTGTTGTGCCAGCATTGTTTTTACGTCGGCGATTTCATTTAATTATGATGATACTTGGTTATTCCACAGCTATCCCGCATCACTTAAAACAGAAGAAAACGCAAAGGATGAAGGTAATGTGAACACCGAAATCCTTGTAACAAAGTGAGTTTGATAAAAGTTTTGTGAACAAAGAATATGCAAATTTTCTTTCATTAGTAGTTCAAATTAAAGAAAGGGCATTTTTAATTTTTACCTCTTAGATGCCTCAAAACTGCCATTTCAGGCCTACATTTTTAAAACACCGACCACGTAAATAAACACGTTGTGGCATGTGTTGTTACATTTGAAGTCCATCTAGAAGAATTCGAGACTCAAACTAAAACCAACTTTTTCAAAAACTGCCGAAGGCTTTGATAATTTGGACGTAGAAGGGTTCAAGCCTCCGTTCCGTAATTTCTGAAAGTCACCGAAAATCATGCAAAGATGTACAGTGTCATCGGTAGTTCTTCAGATTTCAAAATTCCTAACTGCGCCTTTTCACTTTGTACGGGTTTTCGCCGACCATGGTCGCTACTCGTTCCCCGAAGGTAAGCGTACTTGAGGACATGCACGAGTGGCAGTGATAGCAATACAAGAAGATTGAGGAAGACCCAAATGAATGAGGTGCTACATGGTTGCTAGCTTTTGCGCAATTTCTTATCCACAAGTTGCTAGCGGCAATTTCAGATGGTAGTCAACAGTTACATAATGACAAATCTTATGAAGTATACAATGCAGGTAGTACTTAATGCTGGGTAAATATAACTGTTCTAAGATCTAATGAAGTTTTGATTGAGGAATATGAGTGTTCCTTAAGCTTATTGGTTTCTGGGGGTCTCACTCAATATCGTCGTTTGAGACATAAACAATATTTTTACCCTCTCATTACTTCTTATATTATTTTGTGTTACTTTTTGTATTATATTAAGTATTACCGGAGGATTTTTAAGTAATTTAGTTAAAGACAGGGTATAATAGAGATGGATCGTAAAAAGGATGAAAATTCTTAACGCCCTTTATTTCCCGCGTTTTTAATGTGGTTGTTTTGCCCTCTGGTTATAAGGCACTCTTGTCAGTTGTTAAGGCAATCATAGACACATGTAGGCGCCAGCAAGAAGTGTATACTACTGTAATGATTTGACTTTTATCTTTTTTCAGTGACTTATGATTTTGATGATGGCGAGGGGAAAATAATCGAAGTATCAGATCAAGACGGCAGGAAATTAAGACTTCATTTGATGGTGGTATTGACACATGATGAATTTCTGTTATTTCTTTTTTTAATTAATTGCTTAGAGTGTGTAGTTATTATTATTATTCTTTCGTTAGACGTGTATAATACCTGTAGTGTTCACCGTTCATCAGGACCTAATTTGACAATTCAATGGTGACTTGCTGTGTGCCAAATATTTTAGCTTGGTATATAGGACGATAAAACAGTGTTAAATATATTTTAATGACCATTGAAGAAGTGGACAGACGATATACACCCAGGGAAGATTGTAACTAGGTAGGTTGACAGGAAGCTACATGAACTGGGAAGAAGTGTATACCTCAAGAGTTTTGAACATTTTCTATGACTGATTTTAACCATTTCGTGCACATTTCGAACAACTCTGTGAATGAGTCTAGAGTTTTGGGTATTTAAAAGATACGAGTCAAATAACATTGAACATTTACATGCTATGACAGGCATTTGTTAAAAAACGAAACATCCAATACTCTTCGTCAATAATGCATGCTGTCTTCAAATACGTTGTTGTATTCAATCATGCAGATATTCTCAGTTATTTTTATCCTGTACTACTTTGGATTTATGTCTTTGTGCTCTTTTTTCGTTCTAGAATTCGAAAACTTCGCTTTCATCCGTTGTTCGAACTGAAATTGAAATTCCCAAATCATTTATCAACCACTGGTTTGGAACATCTTACTGACTTGTTAGCGACATATCCTGTCACCAGATAGTACCTGCAACTACAAATTATACTGAGTTTTTTATCAAAAATCAAAATTTTTACGCATGTCACTACGAATGAAAGTCAATTTTCCATTTACTTCGTATGTTTTAAGAGGCGATTGATGAAATTGCATTGGAAAGAAGAACTCCATTTATTTAGAATTACTACGAAGCTGTCATTCTTAGTTTCCTTAAGTTCCATACAGTCTTACCTAGAAACGAATTATTTGTAGTTAAATGATTGATGTTGTCATATATTGTAAATACCTCAAGAAAAAGACCATATCTATGACTGGCCTGAATAACCTATGTAAATACGTCACGGAAAATAACTGAACATAAGTATGAATGAACCTTTTATTATGTTCCTTTGTTTACGTTATTCTTGACTTGGTACGAGTCTTCCTACGTCGGTGGAAGATGCTAAATTGGTGATCTGAAATTTAAGACAGCACCCTGGATGGTTCATCGAACCGCATTTCTGTTATCAGGTTGTTTAATTTTGATAATTCGTGAAAGACCAGGGCAAATTATCAAACCTTACAGCAGTCCGGCACAAAGATCAACGCGTTAGAATTTGTTTCGATTGCCAAGCTAACATTTTCTTAAAAAATTAATTTCTTTAACACCCCTTTTGCCGAGAGAAATCCATCAAAGTCGCCCAGTAATAGTCACAAGGGCTTGTTTCATTCCCTCTGTTTAAATAAGGTATTGAGTAACAGAGGATCGATGATTGGCCGTCAGAGTAATCTGTAAGCATCGATTGATTCTTGAGCCATCCCATCATTTATTCATTAAAATAATAACTGGAGATAGCATTTGTAAAATCGTAAAAAAACTTACTTACATGCAACGTTAACGTGCGTTAATGACTTAAACTTATATCATTCGGATTTTTTGAGGGCCAGAATCTTCGTTTTAGGCAAATACAGTACATCAGGGTAGCCTTTGACTCCATCGTACCCCGTTATATATTCTTCATTTTAATACCTCTGAATAATCAAAAATGATACTGATAACCATTATACTCATTATCAATTCCCGCAATCGTGTTTCTCTGTGAATGTTTCGTCGTTCATTATGCTTACTTTAACTTAAGATACGTCTGCAAAAAATAAAGGATCACGAATGCATTACATTGCCCCTCAACAACACTATTTTGTCTTTGAACCCAAATTTAAGAGACTAAATAATCTGCCCTCGCACCAGTTCTGTCTTTATCATGACCCATTTGCGCCAGGTAAAATTGCAGTGCAAGGAAGGTAGTCACGATTTTCAAAAAAGAATGCACAATGTAAATAATTCTGTTTTGTATTGACAATATTTATTTATTCAATATAAAAAAATCGTCTAAAATATGCCCGGTTACAAGAATATCGTAAGGAAGTTGTTAGCATAGCGTATTCCCCGTCGAAATCCATTAATGACTGTCTCACCAAACCCATACGTAGCAATAAATAAAAAGAAAGTGTAGATATGTATACTTAAGTTACACCATCGATATGAAACTAAAATTATAAGCGTATTTATTCCGATAAATTGTAATATGTCACCTACTTCTCATCGCAAGAATGAAATAGATGAGAGACAATACATGAATGGGATCTGACAAGTTTTGTCAATTTACAATGTATTCCATCGTTTCGATGCAAGGATGCAATAACACCCTTACTCACACCGTGCCTCGTTATTTTGCCTTCCTCGTCCCGTTGGCTCCTTAAAACTTTCATGCAATTTCTCCGAGAATGTTTTCTCTACTTCCAACTTGTTATCATTTAGCGTCATGGTCTGCACCAACAGCATCCCCGACATTACTGAGCCCGTCATTTCTGTAAATGATAGAAACAGTTATAGCATAGAAGTGTTTAAAAGTGATTCAAAACCTTTGATATTATTTCAAAAATAGGCCAAAGTTCACTATGCTGTCATTTAAATGTAAATAAAATTACCAAATTCATGCAATTCTGCGGCAGAAACACGTCATTGGTTGTGCTGCTTGTTTTATGGAAATAGCTTCCCATTGCTCATAGGCTGAACGGCTTTTCCTTATGTATTGCAAAATAAATTTAAAGGTGTTTGAGAAATCAGGAAGGATATACGTATTGTTTTAAATACAAAATTCCCTCATGCATAATATCAAAACCTGATGATAGCTTTATGCATCATTTACAATATGAACAAGACGAAGCAAACTAAATTACCCTCTAGTATCTAGTCCCCAAAATGGCGGATACTTCCTTTATCAACTCATCTTCTACAAAGCTTTATCGCAGATTTTCTGAGAAGTTTTAAATAACTAAATAAATGAACCATGTAATAGTACTGTAACTAAAACAAACTGAAATATTTTGCAGTATGTATTACAGGAGAAGAAGTGTTGAACATTGAAAGGGACGCAATATTACAATAAATATAACAAAGTTCTTCTTGCTATTACTTAAAATCTGCAAGGTTAGGTTGCTGCGTTCACTTAAATTTAAACTCAAAAATTGCTGCTTTACCCAGTTCTGTTTTGCCTCAGGTGATCTGATCTAATTCCTGTTCATCGTGTTCTTGTGTGTTCTTATCTTTTTATTAAACTTGAAGTCAAGTCTCCTTTGAAGTCACTGGTAAGCCATGACGACCGAAACGCCGAGGCTTTCAAGGAGACGTTGTCAGGGAAACGTTTGAACATCTCTTATTAACGATGGATTGTTGTCAGGAAGTCTTAACCCGGAGTTTAAAGGCTTGAGCTAATTGTCCCGTTTTGTTACACTAAATATGAAACAGCATTCATCAAAATTACAATGACGGCACACAACGTGACATAAACCAATTAACAATTAAGTGTTAATGAAATAGTCATGCCATATTGTGATACTTCGGTAAAAGCAACATATTTGAAAAACTTGATACCAGTAACAAATATTTTTCTCACAGTAAATCAAAAAGCGAGCTTTTTAAACACCGACAAGTTGATTTTCACGTCCGTGAATGAGAACATTTGAATGAAAACATTAATTCACGTAACTGTATTAAATAAAAATTCCGTCAATAAAGATGAGAAGTTTCACAGATAAGTGAAATGCCCACAATAGGCGCACGGCCAAAGGGACTGAGGGGGGCTGCAGCCAGTTTGTTCAAATGTTATATTTTTTCGGGCAAATAGATTTTTCGGGCCCTTTTATCATTCCTTAATAAGAAAAAAAAAAATTATTTTAAGCCTTACCAGCCCTCTTAGTGTCGACATTCCGGCCGAATTCAAGTGATTTTAGTATATTCATTCCCCAATAATTTTCGGGCAAATGTATACTTTTTCGGGAAAATAATCCACAGCCCCCAAATATTTTTCGTTCGTTGCGCCTATGATGCCCACTGACATTTTATCGATTTTCTAACAATAAATCAAAATACCAAGAGCGATATATGGAATGGAATTCAAGTAACGAAATAAATGGACTTAAAAAATAATATCAAAACGATCGTAAAGAACTGAGAAGTGTACCCCTTCCATTTAAAATTGTGACTTTATAAAACGTGGTCCCATACATTTCACGAATATATTTGGGGAGGGCCACGGTGGTTTTCCTTGGTGTCATTGTAATGTAATAAAGTTGAAGAACTACTACTAACGAAACGAATAATTTCGGTCCAAAGCAGTTCGATATTTAACCCTGCTAAGTGTTTGCAGCAACCGTTGGATGTTGCTATTCTTCAAGTACTTAAACCAATGGGTCTTACCGTATTAAAGTGGCCAAGTCTCGTTTTATTCTTCCAACAAGAGGAGGACCTTCATAAGCCATCGCTGTGTACAGCTGCACCAGAGACGCTCCTGCCTTGATCTTATCATACGCGTCAGTTCCACTTGAAACACCTCCAACTCCGATAATTGGTATCTTTCCTGAAAGATTCAAAGAGGAATCTTATCAATCGCAAGATTTTACGCATTGGAACAAAAATGTCAAACAATAAATAAAAGAAAACAGGTACGGAGCCAGCTCCATTGGTCTGGGGGCAAAGAAATTTATTCTCAAACTTGGTCAATGACGTTTTTCAATTTTTTTCTTCTACTTGTGTCTTATTTGCAAACAGAAAATTACTCATCTGCCGTTTGGCCGACCGAACTGACAAACGAATTGGAAATATAAAGCAAGGATGAATCATTACAACATTGCCAAAATCAATATTTCTGAAGAAAATTTGTTTAAGACAAGAAGGTTATCGAAGCATAATGGTAAAATGTTGCTCTTGCACTTGCAAATCAGATCATTGACATCACGATAAGCTTCAAGGGTTTTTTTTACATTTTCCCCGAAAATGAAACCGAATCTAGCAAAGTGTTTGAGGTGGCTCAAGGCATGTGGACAACCTCATAATCCATTTTCAGTTGAATGTAGCCAAGATTGACAAGAACAACTTTGTTTTCTCGAAGGATAATTAGTATTTCCTCATTATTTAGCTTTTCATTTCAGTAACAGAAAATTCGATGGGTTTGTGATTTATCACACCTTACAACCTGATCAATGCCTCAAGAATGATACTTAAGCATTTTGCATAAGTAAAGGGCAAGGGTGTGAATGTGGTTTTCATAAACGTTTGTGGTGTACAGAGTCAACGCATGCCTGCAGAGAGGATTTTTGGCGAATATCACGAAATTGTACAAGGGGAGGGGGCAATTTTGGAGCAAGAAATCAGCTTGGGGGACAATGCCCCCCTTGCCCCCCAGGGTAACCTCACACAATTGATTTGAAATGCCCCCTATTTTCACGCGAAGTAGAATCAACATCGATCTGCTATTGAATTTCATTAGCAAATTCGGCTCAGATGACTCTTTAAATCGTCTTTAAATCGGCAATGATATGGCAGCCACTAATCAAACTGCATCCATACATGTCCAAAGATTTTGTGAATGAATCACGTACTGGGTGTAGAGTGTCAGTGCTTTGTTGTCCTCTATCAATGGTATTTGATGTTCTCATTGATAACAAGTGGGGTGACATGTGAAAATTAGCCATTTCATCCCATTCATACACGTATAGCCTAAATATGGGAATATAAAATTAGCAAATTGCACGTGGTTTTGATGCCCGCCACGCATCTTCGTATGGAGCTTACATACGAAATGTATAATATTCTCTAGCATGGAAGTATATTTCTGCAAAAGCAACAAAAACCTCAGTACAAACAAAAGGAACTAGCAAGATACATAGATGCAAGGAATTTTACCAATATTGTCACTAAATTCGAATTGCACATGTAAGCTATTCCTACCTTTCGTCCTTCCATAGAACTCTTTTATCATCTTAGTTGACATATCCTTCAGAGGTCTTCCACTGAGTCCACCTGTCTCATTTTTGTTTTCACTAATCAAAGATTTTGGTCTTGAGATTGTTGTATTTGAAATTATAATACCATCAACTGCAGTCTGGTAAAATCAGAAAAGAAGAAGCAGAAGCGGCACAAGTATAAATATCCATGTCAATCAATCAATGCAATCCACTGTAGCAGTTTTCCTGGCCTCTTTGGTTAGGAGTTGCATTAGTTGTGCATTATCACATGAATTTGGTAACATAATCTACTTTGGGTGACCCCATAATCACTACGATGCATCCCATTAATAACTAAACCTACTTACCTCAAGATACAGCTGCTGTCATATGAACAGCGCTACCACTAACCTTTTTAACAATATCCTCTCAAAAGAACTGAGCACCACCATGGAGGTCCTAACATCCCAGTTAAGAAAAGATGCTTCATACTTATGCACACTGACAAATGGTCAGCTCTGTTCTGCTGAGTTTTAGCAGTGTAATTGACAACACAACTGTTACTAAATCAGAGTACAGTCAACATATTTTTCATTTCCTTTTCACAAAACTTTCATGCTAATTACCTCTGGAGTTGTTATGACATCCACAATATCTTCAATATCATTATCTGTCAGATCTGGTGCAACTTTCACCAGAAGTGGAGGCCTCTTGTTATGAGGTGCTTCATTCCTAGTAATGACTACCTGCAAGATGGAAGATGTACATAAAACAGATTATCGAGGGAAACGTATGTACTACTTCTTATTTTTGTTAAAAGAACACTTGATGCCCCACATAGAGATCAAAGCAAACTAGCCACACATATCTGGCAAATAATGACATATATCAAATTTGGATTTCATATGGATTGCATAAGTTCATAAGTTGGTAGTACTTCCCTTTTTAAAATAAATACAACAAACACAATTTTGCCACATTTAAACATGTATATATATTCACATTTTCTGGATGTTGTTACCACATGGATATACCCTGCATCGCTTTTAAGAGTGTTATTGTTTATATCCTTAAGAAAACACTCTTCCTGAAACTCTAGTTGTTCTTCATTGCCATTACATTTCACAAGAAATTGATCCTCCCAACTCAAAAAATAAAATTTGTATCCAAATGTAAGACCAATTGATACTACAGAGTTTTAGTTTAATCCACCTATGGTAAGACCATTTCAGTAAATTTCAGCAGATGAGCACCAAATTGATGAGAGTTTTTGTAGTCATCCTATCTTGTTTTAAGGGTGTTTCTTTCTACTCACCTAGAACTACCAAAAATAACATAAGGCTCAAGTTACTACATGGCAAGAACTATCTCACCTGTTTAAGGAGGTTACTAAGTTGCTCCCTGCCTTGCATCTTCCTCAGCCCTGGTGTATTTGGTGATGAAACATTAATAACAATGTAGTCTGCAAAAGGTTGAAGGTTCTGTAATCCAATTATGTAATCTTTTACAGCTTCTTCAGTAACTTTATTTTTCCCTAAATTGATACCTACAACACCTTCCTCTTTCTTCTGTTTTGCCTCCCTTGTGATAAGACGATTCTTAACAACTTCAACACCATCACTATTAAAACCGTATCTGTGCAACAAAAGGAATAAAAACAATAATTCTGAAGCATAAGATATAAACATATGCAACAATGCTAAAAATATGCAACAATATCAATTGTTGCTTTATCAATGAGGGATGGGTACTTGTGACACGAGCAAACTTTACAGACTAGAAACAAAACGAGTAGATGGAATTAAAAGGCATACTGGTGCTTCATAATTGAGTGTTCAAAAGCATCTGTATCAAAAGCATCTTAGGTGTAACTGAGAGTTCAATTGAGCGGGTGTTTAACTACGTGGGTGAGTGGGTGTTCAGTTGAGTAATTGAGTGTTCAAAAGCATCTTGGGTGTTCGAAAGCATCTGTATGTTCTCATTAGTACCAAACCCTCTGACTCAAGAAGCTTCAACTTCCATTTATAGACTTCTGGCATCCAGAGGATATTTGATCTGCTTCACCATTAATGTTATATCACATTGATTTGCATGCATGACATTTCAGAATGTAATTTTAATAACTTAATAATGACACTAGCTGCTAGAAACTTTAATCCAAGTTCACTTTTTTAGCTTTGCAACTTGTTTAGAAGTTTGTCAAACATTTCAAACGAATGGCAATGAATAGTACTACAAAGAACATAATGAAAAGAAATGCACACCACTTTGAAAGAAAACAGCCACATTACCTGTTGATAACACCTTCATCTTGTCTGAGGCGGAAAACTCTTGGTTTATTATTCCCTTGCTGGGGCTCTGGTGTTACACTGCCCACTTCGACAAACCCAAATCCCATCTTTAGCATTCCATCTATGCACTCTCCATGTTTGTCATATCCTGCAGCTAAACCTACTGGGCTTGCAAATGAAAGGCCAAAAACTGTTGTTTTCTACATAAAAAAGGGAAGAAGACAATTTAACACTTTTGAGTTGTGCCAAAACAATCCATTGGATACTGCATACCAAATTTTCTCAATAACCTAAATTATTTACATGGGCCTACAGGGCCTACTCGATAGTGATGAATAACAAATTTACAGGTAAATATTAACAAGACCATCTTAAAATGTGACTTTTTTATTCTTGTTAAAGACATATATAGTAACCATAAGTTATTGGCCCAAATATTAATTAATAGGATATTAATTTTCTTGCTACTGACAACATTTAACGTTTCATCCTTCCCATCTCCCACAACTTGAAATACTACAGAGTGTAAAATAAACGTTTTGTGGTCTTTGCTTGAATTCCTCTTCACATAAACCTTAGTTACTGAATTATTTGCATGTTTCCATTCAATAGCTATGCTTCAAACTAAACCCTAAAGGGGGTAGAACGTAACTTCATACGAGAAGAGCTTTTAGTATAACACACCTTTTATTTGGTACTCATCATGCACAATTAAATATTTCTAACTTTTGTATGATTTTAAAAAATTAAAAGGGCTACATTGTGGGAATATTGCGAAACAAAGTGTTTGTAACAGGGCAGCTGATGCCGTCTGTCTTTGATTGGGTACCTATGGCTCCTCCACTTTTTGAACCATGAGAAACTAGGAATCGGACATTATCTCCCAAAGCAGAAAGCATTAGGTGACAAACGGTTCTTCTTAAATTTATTGGAATAAGCGCAAATATCCCTTTTTCAACATTTCGAATAAGCAACCTTTCCTAAATTGGCCTTAGATATTTGCCCTTCTACAACTTATTAAATGTCCCAATTGTAATATAACCATTTGCAGACGCATACCAAAACGTCTTTATCTTCGTCAGCCGTCTTTTGTCTCGGTACCAAACCATAAGCTGCAAGCTTAACTCCTAATACATGTGCTCTCTCTGCATCAAGGTTGTGAAACGCTGGCATCAAAACCCTCTTGTAGAAGTTCTCATATCCGGTTGCTGCAAAGTAACAACTTCCTGCCACCGTGCAGCCACCCACCATTGCAACGGCCCGGAGGAACATTTTATCCCTTTACAAATGGTTTAAATCGAGTACTTCTTTGCGCAAACTGTAAAAATAACACTCAATAGCATTCCCCCTTTCGCTTGATCGTTGTTGTTTCTCCCTTGTCTTCTGATAAGAGCGAGTTAGTATAGTATGGACAGGCCTAGGGTGCAAGTTTTCAAAAGATGTCGCTCTGAAGTCAACTCATTAAGTCTCTATGCAAGCTTCACGATTTCAATTAGAACTATCACTTCCTCTAGATAATACATCAATGCATTGCTACTTGATCAAAACCTCAAAGAATTCGCTGCGGTCATATACTAACGGCAAGATCAATTCTTCACGTTCTCACTGCGCTCTGTGGAATGAATTTTGTAATAATTCAACTCCCATGTGTTCGCGCCAAAACACTCCACCTTCAGTCTCCATTTGAACACAAGGCTACATCATGGCCATACTATTTATGTCCGATTGAAGAGCATCGATGAAGTCGGTCTGGCGGTTAATTAGGGAAACCCAGCTTCGACCTGGGTACCCTCGTCGAGCATTTGCAACTTCAAACTCAGAAAACGATATTCTTCAATATTGTGTAAATATTTTGAGGTAAGTGTTGTTGCAAATAAAGGGGTAATTTCAAGCCTTCTCTTGCCCTTCATAACTTGTGCGTGTAAAGTTGTATGCGCCCGCGCCCGTAGGCACTAGTACTGGTCACTAGGGTTCTTTCCTACATAGGTGTAACGGTGTAGGAATTGAGCTGTTACTTCTACCCAACCACTACATTTACTACTTATGCTCTTGCTAGTACTACTGCTGCTATATCGTTGCTGCTTTCCCATTCGATCGTGAACCGGAGATACGTTTATATTATATAACCTAAAACAGTCTTTCACGCAAATAGCCTAAGCTTATTATTTAAACTAACGAAAGTGGATTTGAATAGAGAAACCTACGTAAGGAATAGCTTATTAATAGGTCATATTAATTATTTAATCCTTTTATTGATAGTCACAAAAAAACACTTGACTGTTCAAACCAGCAATTTGGAATTTGTGTGACTTAGTAAACCAGTTTGTTTTAAGAACGGTAAATGAACAGTGGTAATTGTTATAGGGAATACAAAAAAAGTATATCTGAGTTTTCCTGTAAATACAGAAACAATCACAGGTGAATAGGCCTACTAGAACAAGGCAGAAAGTTTACACACAGGGAGTTAAAAATGTATTATATCTGAAAGCAAGAAAGGGAAGTTATTAATGGTAACTCTTCTACGAGTCCGCAAAGAAAGGAAGATAAATATTGGGAGATGATGTTTAGAGCCCACATGCAATGATATGATGTATATTACTGATTCAAATACTGGGATTGCTCATTATGGATCTCACAAAATCATTCTATTACTGGTCATGCTAAATGGTAATTATCATGCTTTTAAGTTAGGATTCAACTGTAAGTGCACATTACAGATGCCTAGATGGTTGGATGTGGAAGCACCATCAAACCATTATAAAGTGTCTTTGATGTTTAACAATGAATCCACCAACAATTTACAAATCATTGAAATGTACCATTGTT